>BCGR01000022.1:339993-682618 GCA_001599375.1 Phoma herbarum
CTTAGCGTGATCTGCAACAACGCGACAAGAGACTCCACCGGCTCCGTGCCTGTGCGACGTCATCATCGATCCATCATTCCTTGAGTTGGCAGCTGATACACCCCCTAATAAGGTGACCTTCGACAGGCTTATCGCAACTCCTAGGAGGACAATGTTGAGGTTTGACGGTTGCTTTTCTCGTTCTTTTTGTTGTTGTACAGCTTAGCCGCGGACCCCTGTGGCGCGCTTTCTAGCTGCAGCACGCGTCTTGAGGTCATGCACTGTTGTCGAATTGTTATGACCGTACCGTCTCTTAGCGCAAACACACAGCTACCTCCACAACATGCTACACTTATATCGCGACACGTATAGCTGCTGCCACCGCACTGTTTTGCCACTGTCAATTCCTTCCTAACGATTCTGAATCAGCCTTGTCTTGAGACTCTGCCAGTTTCGAGCATGAACAGCGCACATCTCGGCTCATCTCCACCTGCGTGAGGTCATTGACAAGGATCGCGACCAGTTGGCTGTCCGCACCCTGCGACTGCTGTTTTTAGCCCACCGGCGACTATACAAGACATGTCTCAGGCAGACCCATACTCCCGTCGCGTGTCGTTCGCTTCGACTACAACAATATCCCCGAAATCGTCAGCCTCAGGGTCAGCTCTAAGCCAATTCGTTACTGCGCACAGTAGCAGCGTCAACGCTCACGCCAACTTGAGTCGCACACGGTCTGAGTCGATCATGTCAAACAGATCGAAGAGCATGACCGATTTTACTGCTCTCATGGACGCCTCTATGCCGCTCTTCGAGAGCAAGACGAGTGCGAGGAGGAGCACTTCACCGGAGAGGAAGTCGCCCGAGAGGGGAGAGAGGGCAGCAGGTCACTCGCGCAAGAAGCCAAGCATGTCGCTGGCGCAGGGCTTGATTATCAACGGCGAGCTGCATCCGCCCAAGTCACCTTACAGGCAGACACACAGCAGAGGGAGTCAAGACAGTGTTTTGAATGGAGTGGACAATGGCGAGGAGAGCTTGTTCTATGCGTATGCGCTGAAGGTACTTTCACCATTCATCTTGATCGAGAAGACACTAACAAGACCCTTCAGAGCGACTACGCGAACTCGCCACCGTACCTCCTAACCTTTGCGACCTCCGACACCTGCAGTCAGTGGTGGTCGCTCGTACAACAGGAGTACCGTCAGTCCTCACGCCCCGGCGCCCAGCTCTTCGTTCTCACGACAGATGACATGCAGGCGATACAGGACAATTCTAAATTCATCTCGCTACGCAACAAGTGGTTCTTCACCTCGCAGGACCGCTCGAACTGTGCTACTCCGGTCATTCCACTTCAGGGCGCAAGTGGTCATCTTATCGCACGCGCGCCTTTGTCGCAGGCTCAGCCGGCTGTTGAGAAGCCTGTGCGCACTTCAGTCGACGACCTGGCGGAGAAGCTGGAGAGGCTGAGCTCAGTGGTGGAGAGCAGCGCAGAGCATATTCACGCGCTTTCGGTCGCGCAATCTGCCGGTCTTCAGCGCATGCAAGAGATTAACGAGAGCAACAGCACCCAGATCAAGCAGCTTGCTGAATCGCAGGCCAAACTCCAGTCCCTTATCGACCAGAACGCATCACACTACATTGCACTGTCGAACACATCTTTCAAGTCTCACGAACAGGTCAAAGACGTCTTGCAAGCCACTACCGCGCAGATCCAGAGCCTAAGCGGGAGTCAAGAGCAACTAGCGCAGACATGCAAGGCCATGATGCGCAGTATCTTAGACCTGGCCTCGTCTGTTCACCAGCCCAATATCACACTAGCTCCTGCGCCGCCATCAGAAACGTCGACACTGCGAACACCTCCTAACACGGCGACGCCCTCGGATTTCTCGAAAATCAGTCCTGCACCACGCAAACTCAACCGAAGGATCAGAGGCGTTTGGTACGAGTATGAGAATAATGAGCCAAGGGTACATGGAGCGCCGAGGAAACTTGCCGATGCCCCGGCAGTGAGCGTGAACAAGATGCCTGCAACACCTCCTAGGACGCCAAGAAAACTCATGCAGACCTAAAGGCAGCAGCTGGGTGCTGTATTCTTTCGCATAATTGCGTTGGATTGATTGGATGAATGCGCCATTGGTTTGCTCACTGCACCTGCTTTCACTCCGGCTCCGGCGTCGATGCTGCCTCCCTCACATATGAATAACGCAAGGACGCTTCTCCTCTCCACACCACTTCGATATCAATCAACCCAGCAGAAACAACCTGTACCCGCTTCATCATGAGGCTTCACATTACCATCACACTGCTCTTCGTAGCTCTCCTCAATTTCGCCCACGCACTGCCCGCTGGCTCTGGCGACCTTACAGTTCAGCCCTTCGCCGACACCGTTGCCTTGATCGATCCCACTGCCCCAATTACCACTCTCACCACCAACGTCACTACCGCCCTCTTCTCCGGCATTCTCACACATGACCCCGTGGCATTTGCTATCTCAACATCGGCCTCGTCGAGCACTTCCCTCCCGGCGGCAGCACCGGTGGCCGGCGCGCATCGATCTTTGTTGGTGCACTCAAAGATAACCGCAACAATGACATCTGGTGGCAATGGGACAGCTGCGAGAGCGGGTACCCAAAAGGTCGTCACACTGAGAGGCGCATAGACAACTACACTATCCGCATCTACGACCTAATTCGTCGCGGCGATGCGCTGGCGTTCAATTGGGTGCACCTGGATAACAAACACCCAGAGCAGGAGTGGGGTCGACTTTGACTTCAACAACGTCAAGTGGAATGACCGTGATACGGACTGTAGCAAGGGGCATTGTTGCAAGACTGGGCCATTCTACAATGATGGGAAGGACAGGAAGCTCAGGGGCATTGGCTGCACGTTCCGTTGCCCTTGAGGGAGTGAGTGCGAGAAGAAGATCATTACCCGCTAGATGATTGACAAGGGCGTGCTCGTTCGACTTTAGGTACAACAAGTCTCTCGACTTCATTGCAGCGACTCTGCATACTGCTCTAGACATGGTGAAAACCAGGTACTATTATGACAGAAACGAATGACAACTGTCACACATCTTTCAAAGACAGAAGTCACCATCCTGACCCAGAGCTCCCAGCTCAGCGCAACATCATCAATGCCCTTCTCCACGACCTTAGTATCCTCACCTTTTCGTCCCTCCCTGAATACAATGTAAGGCCTGAAGGAGCAAGGCGAGAAAGAAGCACTACTGGGACTTACAGCCACAGGACGGCTTTAGGGTATAATTATGTCTGTTGTTTCCAAAGATGTGAGTTATTCTGTACAATTCGGCAATCCAGACTGCCAGCTGTGGAAGAATGCTCCAGCCATAGTAGCCAAGAGTCTTGATGGAAGTACTCAAGGGGTGCCCTTCGCCAGCTTGATCGCATCCGCGACAACCTCTTCCAGTCGGACCTTCGGCAAGCCCAATTCATCATTCCACAGCTTCTGCTCGGCTTCAAAATCGTACCCGACATCCACATCTGCACTAAAGCTCAATGCCAATAGTCCATATGTGGCATTGAAGTCGCCTTCATTGAACTGATCTCGCAACTTTATTATTGCCGGTGCGCTGTCCTGCCAGTCCAGATCCCACTTCAGACCTGTCTGACGCTCCAGCTCTTCGATGATCGACAACGTGGAAGTCGTAAAATCAGACAGGAAGACTTGCTTGTTGGCTGTAACATCTGCGTTCGACAGTGCCTTTGCAACAGCCAGACCGGTGTTGTGAGACGTTGTGACAGCGAATCGAGAACGTCCCGAATCGTAGACTCGAGCAGTTCGCTTTGCAACGTCAATGCCCAGAAAATTACCGGATGCCTTGGGATTGAGAGCCCAGTCGAGCCAGGAACCACAGGAGATTGATGTCCAGGACATTCCATGTGTGTTGTTTGGAGAAGAGCAGGCAGCGATCAGGTACTTTAGCATTGCGCCTTTGCGGTCATAGACAGGCACAAGACCGCGAGGGCGAGGATCGAGATTGTTTGCGCCGAACTCGGACGGGATGAAGCGCTTTACTCCTGCTGCCAGTGCGGCATTGATCAGACGATAAGCCAGGCCAGAGGTTCCTTCGTCGCGTGTGACAGGCGTCGTACTAAGTGCGGAGACGACAGCATCTTGGTCTTTGAAAGCTGTAGTAAGCTCTGAGAGGGTATAGTCGTCTGAGACCCTGATTACTGGCACATGGAGTGGGAATTGGGCAGATGAGGTCTCACGCGACAGTATCGTGACTCTGAAGGTAGGCTCTCCAAGTAAAGCCGTGAGAATTGGTGCACCGACAGAGCCTGTCGCGCCGACAAGGAGAACGTTGTGGATCTCAAAGGACATCGTGCAGACAGACTGTGCGCAATGTGATGGATTCAGGATTAAAAAGGCGTTCAGGGCTTGAGGTTTTCGTGGTCTGTCTCTCTGGGGTTCTCAGTCAGTATTTATACTACCTCAGTGCTGTCTATCAGCCGCCAATGCTATTGCCATAGTGTATCAGTACATATCCACCTGTTCCGCGGTCGACCACCAGAGAGCAAATCATATCGCCTACAAGGCTACATTGCTTAGTGAGGGACGCTGCATCGGCCGTTGCAGAGGATGAGTAAGCGAAGTCGCAGTAAGCAGTCGTAAACACCTCGCTTGCTTCGTCACCTGCAAGGGCGACTACTAACAGCACCGGAATAGTTGTAAACACCAAAAGTGACGAGCTCTCGAATCATTAGTCGGTCCTGAGGAATGATTATAGAAGCTAGCTCCGCTTCTCGTCAACTCAACAGAAGTGCCCATTATGCGGGCAAGCTCTAGGGTAAGATCTAGCTATAAATCGGACCTACGCTTCTAAAGCTTCTCTGCAAGCATTCAAAGCTCACCAATGCATTCAAATCATTCCGAAGTGGATGAAGACGGCGTATCGAGATGTTTGCAGCCATGCCGGATGGCATTGTTGGAGTTTGGAGATGGAAGGGGTCTGTTTGGGAGCACGCGGCCCAAGCGGCGTGGTTCGGCCCGCGCCTTCCTTTGCCACACTCATCCATTGATCGACGCTGTCAATTGTAGCAATCATCTCACCTGTCGCGTCAGTGCTCACCAGTTGAACCCGAAAATTATGCAACAATGTCAGAATGACGATCACTGAACCACTTACTTGGCTGCCTAGGTTGATGATACCTCAATTTGGCGTCGACCCCACAGTGTGGTTACTTTGTACGACGACCTTGTCAAAATAACTGAAGCGCTGCGAGGACCGGGACTGATCCCGACAACGAGATGAGTTACAAGCGAGGTGACTACTGTAATGTCTCAGTCTGACACCACGCGTTGGATATGTCTCGGAGAGCTTTCGATCCGCTCCTACCACCTGCCACGGTGTAAGACATCGCCACTGTGGCCCCGCAAACGTTCTCTCTCGCATTATCAGCTGGCTCACTGGCGACTTGGAGCTTGGTATGAACGCCTTCAGGATTCTATGCGTGGTGCGGAGTGGTGAGAACTCTGTTCGACGATCTAGCGGCGGTTATTGCACCTGGTCACGTTTCAATGGATGCACGCACCAATGATCCCAGTTCTATTGCAATACCGTAGGTTCAGCATCACTCTAGGTGCCGGAAAGCATACTTCCAGCATTAACCATAGACTAATTGGACCGCTGAACTCCGGTCCCGCTCGTCACGACTATTTCTGGGCTCGTTATCAACCCCAAACCCGAAGGCCTCCTTGCGCCCATCTCCAGGGCTCGCCAGCAGTAATAAGATCCCAGCGCCTGCGTCCCGGGGCCGCTGGGAACTGTCGGTAGCCGCTGGCCAGGGTCTTCGGGAACTTGCTTGGTACTCGTGGACGGCGACCTCGAGGCTCCGGCAAGCGGGTACCTTATTGCGGCACGTTCCTCAACATTAGCCATCTGAACGTGGAGAAGCGGTGAGACGATTGCTTTGCCGTACAGGGCGAGCTCTAGGTTTCGTGAGCCTCACACCTGCAAAGGATTCTTAAATGCCTTCTTATGTCGAGATGGATCTGACTCGAACACAATTGCACACTGATAAGCGCATTCACTCAGTTCCGTCTCATATGGACCTCTCTTGTCCGTTAAAATGCTCATGATTGGGGAATCAGCTTGGCCAGATTGAGAGGTTACACAGTATGCAAAGACAGGGGTGTCGCATGGCCCGCTACCGAGGAAGCGAATCACCATCACGTTCGCTGCTTCGCTCGTACAAACGCGTCTCGATGAGACAAATAATTTTCTCATTTTGTCTGCGAGCTCCGTATGGCTCTAAAGCTGTCGACGCAAAGGACAGCAAGATCTTTCGATGCCATCCAAATGCTCTTCGTTCGCAACAACGGTCGTGCATCGAGGCCTTAAAGTGCAAAATTGGTACAACCGCACCCCTACTGCGGCCTTCCAGATGAAGCGAAAGAGTTACCAATGCGCGGCGATGCAGGGTAACGGCATTTCATCACAAGCATCCGCACTTGTGTCGCTTTTGTTCTTAGGGCGTCAATGACTGCCGAGTCCCTCACACAGCTCCGAGCTATCGATCTAGACCCGCCTTGAGCAGTCAGTCTCTACACTGTTGATGGTATGCAATGTTCAAAGTAGTCTCAGATGGCTGACGAGACATCGCCCAACAGTTGAGGCTGAATGACCTGCGTCTCAAGTAAGTACCCGAGTTTGTGCAATGTCTACAGACGTGTTAACCTTAGGACAACGAACACTGAGTCTCGAATTAGGTTGCACGGCAGCAATAGTCCCATGAGCCTGCACGCGAGCAAAGTTTGCAACGTGCATCATTGGGTTACCTTCATGCTCATCAATGCCCTTCCCATAGCCCGTGTCCTGTGCATCAGTTCCAAGGTTCACTACGGCCATTTGGGTCATCAAAGGCTTCCGTCATCATGCAAGCGTTGTTCTACCGCGGTGACCTCGAGCCGCAGGTACGACACCAGGCGTGCACCTGCTCAGCGCGCATCGCACCCTGCTTCTTCGCCGACCCTATGTCAACCAGGTCTTTCTGCATCAAGATGATTTGGTTATCAGCTCGCCACTTTGATGATTGGCTCTGAGTTCCATAACCGACAGAGTAGTACTCGACATCCTGCAGGTTTCATACGGACTTCTCTTGGTGAAGGGGCCGAATCCTAGAGGTCCTCGAGTATCTCCACACTTGAGCGATCCCGATCACGGATCAAATATTGCTGCCGTGGCGAGCTTTCAGGAATGTTTGGCGATAGCAGGATAGGCTGCAGAACTTGCAGTGTAGAACGTGCGGATGCTGACCCGCGCCTCAAGGACGGCCTTACGCACCGATCTGTTCCCGCCTCTGGAGTGAGGTGTCTCTGCATCCTGTACAAAGGAGAACCGTTCACAGCTCTGCAACAAGGCTGTCCATACAGGGATCGACTAGAGCTCCCACTGGTTCTGACCCCTTAGCTTGCATAAGCGTCTATGCAATACAGAAGCACCGCGGTAGTTCCGGTGTTCAGCTATGACTATCAGTTTTGAAGTCCGGATTGGAGGTGAGTCGGAACTTGCCTCAGGCGAACACTACTATAAACTAGGTCGCGTCGCTGCTGCTGAAACAGTCCTAAGGTAGGAACTCTATTCGCACCTGCAACGCAAATCCAAGACTTTAGTCTCATCAATCTCTTTGTATTCTCTACCTGTCGGTGCTGCAATACTTGTTGCAGTCACCGCAGTCCCCTTGAGCGCGTCCACGTACCACTCTGTCAACGCGAGTCGATATTATGGAGCAAACAGCCTTGACAATCTCTACGATGGACTTTGCTCCAGCTCATGGAATCTCCAAATCTCAAACCTCAAGACTAGGACCGGAACATACCGGAAGCTCAGGCATGCCATCAGAGAGGTCGTCAAGGCATACCTCCCTTACGCTCGACTCAGCTATCAGTATCGTCAAAGCATCGATCTTACCAGACGGTACAGAAAAATCTTCAGCGTCATCGGTTAGCGAACACCATGTGGCAAGTATCGCGATGGCCAACTCGCGGCCTGCTCTTTCCGTTTTGCTTGCATACACCGCACTTTGTACATCGATCTTTCTGGTCGCACTTGATACTGTCCTGATCCCTACCGCACTGCCGACCATATCTGAGAGCTTCGATATTCCGGACGCACTGTACGCTTGGACCGGCTCAGCCTACCTGCTCGCCAACGCCTCGTCAATTCCCTTCTGGGGAACATTGGCTGACGTCTTTGGTCGTAAGCCAGTCCTTCTTACGGCGAACGCGATTTTTCTAGTCGGAAGTGTCATTTGTGCAGTGAGCGTCAATGCACCCATGTTGGTGGGTGGAAGAGCAGTCCAAGGTCTTGGAGGAGGCGGTGTGAACTGCTTGGTGTACGTCTGCGTTAGTGATCTGTTCACTATTCGGTGCGTTGTCTTTGCCCTGCCGATAAGTTCATAAATTTCTAACAGCAACCTCCAGGAACCGCACCTTCTATCTGGGACTCGTGGGCGCTGTCTGGGCCGTCGCATCAGCCCTTGGACCAGTGCTCGGTGGTGTCTTCGCTGAGAACCTCAACTGGCGGTGGTGCTTTTACATCAACCTGCCTATTGTCTCATTGGCAATTATCCTCCTTTACTTCACTCTGCACCTGCATAACCCACGCACACCCTTGCTGGCTGGCATACGTTCTATCGATTGGATGGGTACATTTACCATTTTGGCTGCCACGATTCTGCTACTAGTCGGTCTGCAGACTGGCGGCACAACATCATACACCTCACCAGTCGTCATCGTATTCCTGATTCTTGGGTCTCTGGCCTACCTCGTCTTTCCAATCACTCAGTGGCGGGAGGACAAGAATGGAGGTACGCCGATCATGCCGCTCCGCATCTTTCGCGACACCAGCAACCTTAGCGCCCTAGGCGTCTGTGCCTTCGACGCCTTGGTCTTCAACTCCGTCGCCTATTTCGTGCCTCTGTACTTCCAGATTGTCGCTGGCCAAACTCCTTCAGCGACGGGCGTGCTGATGCTCGCTCTCGCCATCCCGCTGACCATCATCTCCTTTGCATCGGGCTTTGTCATCGAGAAAACAGGCCGCTTTATGGACTGGCTGCAAGCTGGATTATTATTTACGACTGCGGGCATCGGCGCGCTAATCAACCTCACGGAGACTTTTGATCTCGGTAAGGCAGTTGGGTTCTTGGTTCTGATAGGAGTAGGCTTTGGCCCGACATTCCACACTCCCCTTATTGCGCTCCAGACGCGCATCAAGGACTCGGACATGGCCGTCGGTACTGCGACATTTGGGTTCGTGCGCATGTTGTCCGGGGCTATCGGTGTTGTCATCGGTCAAGTCATTTTCGAGGCACTCATGGGTGGTAGACTCGATAGCATTGTTGATGCGGGTGTGTCGAAGACACTTGCGGAACAGCTTGCAGGCGGCGAGGCGGTGAGTCAGGCCAGTGCTGTCGCATTGCTTGGCGAGGCACAGAAGATCGTTATCAGGAAAGGCTTCATGGGCGCATTAAGGGGCACGTTCATCTGCTACACCGTTGTTGCCGCGCTAGGCCTGTTGACGACTTTCGGAATCAAGCGGGTGACGTTAAAGCGGGAGGTGGAAGGAGATGCTCGGCCTGAACTGCAATGTCGAACAGAGGATGTGGAATCGGGATAAGTAGCCATCGAAGGTGAGGCGCAGAAGAACTGATATAAGATTGTTAGAAAAATCAGGTCAAATGGTTGTATATCTGTCGTTCATCTCTCTTGAGTGTTTGTAGCGAAGTTCTTCAGCAACGCGTGGTGGCTACACGTCACAGATCAGAGCGACATTACAGACTTTGCAGACTCCGCAACGACACAGATTGCCGTACCATGGTACCAATAGCCCGTACTGTCATCGTGCTGGTGATACCGCCCAGTCCCACGTGGCAAGCAGAGTCTGTGCTCCTTCGCTCCCTATCCAGCACCAAAGAATCTCCCTTTATTTTCTGGATCATTCTCCCACTCTACGTCATGCGCAAACACAACCTCTACACCCTTCTCCTCTAGCTGTCTAATCCTACATATTGTCTCCTCAGCCGCCTCTCGATCAACATGGATACAGCAAACATGTCCCTCCGCATCAGTCCATTCACCAATCTGCTTCTCGCCTGTCAATAAGCGCCGGTCATGACACGCGTCGCCACCAAGATACACGAAATGCTGCTCAGATATGCGGGCGAGGAGATTGATATGTCCCGGCAGATGTCCAGGTGCATCGACAATGAACGCGGACCCATCGCCGAAGATATCGAGGGTGCGAGGGAGGGCGAACGGGAGTGCAAAAGGGAGATATAGACGCCATGGAGCGGAGAAATCGGACCTTCTTGGTGCAGATTTGTGATCTCGCATGCAACGTTGGTCGCCCAATGGATCGGACAGCTCCACAACCCGTCCTGCAGGCAGCAGATCTGGCTCGAAGAACGAGTGGCCGCCCCGGTAGCGAGCCGATGTACCGGTCAGAAGTTCGAGCGAGCCGTGCCCCACGACGAAGGTCGAAATTGGGAAGTCACGCGGCTCACCGACGTGGTCCCAGTGCACCTGCCAGCTCAGTCTCAGTAACCAAACAGATGAAGGGGGAGAATGTGGTACGCACGTGCGAGTAGATGATGTAGTCGATATCATCTGGTTTCAAGCCGCCTCTAGCAAGATTATGAATAACGTCTGGGTCTGTCTCTATCGGTCGTCTGTTCTCAGTGTGCTTCTGGATTGGGGGCGGGTATCTCTTCAGATCCCTTCTGAGCCCAAGATCGAACAGAATACGTGTCACTCTGCCAGTGTGGTTCTTGTGCTGAATGAGGAATGCTAAAGAAGGAACGGTTTTACGCGCTTCAAGATTTGAGGGCTTTACAAACTGGTGTTCAGGTAAAGTGAAGTGGCCACATGACAGAGCATGGACAGAAACGGTCGCAACCGAGCTTTGGCCTAAATCTTGAGCCATATCGGACGAATTGTGTTTAACGATTAGCCAAAGGGAGGATCGTGAAAGCTAGCGATGATCAGGGACGGCGGGAAGTGAAGTTGACTGTCGAGAGGAGGCTCCTGGAAACATAGCTGCAGATGCTGACCCACATATCTTGGGTGTCAGTATATTGGCTCTGCTGTATTGCCGACTCTCTTACCCCGCTCGCTAGCCTGCTGCGTATACTTCCGTAAGTGGCGCAGATTTACCCGTGACGGGACTGCTCTTGCTTTCAGACTCGTTGTCATATATCCTCTTTCAATAAACATTTTGCCAAAGCTCTGCAGCGAGTCCTACCTACAGAACATGGCAGACTTTGAGGGTTTTAAAACTTTAGGCTTCATCGGACTTGGAGCAATGGGCCGACCAATGCTAGAGCATCTAGCAAACAAGCTGCCAGAAGGGTCACGTTTATGGGTCTACGATGTCGTTGAGCGGGTTCTGGATGAAGTCTGCGCAGCATACCCAAACCGAGTGCTAAAAGGAACTAGCGCAGCAGACGTTGCGACACACGTCGTATGTTGGACTGCAATCGAAGGCATAGCTTTGCGTTGCTGACAAAAGCAGGACACCATCCTGACCATGGTCCCGGAAGGTTCGCATGTCCGCTCGGTATACCTAGATCCCAGGAACGGCATCTGCTCCACCAACATTTCCAACAAAATGCTCATCGACTGTTCGACAATCGACACAGCTACCAATCTGGAAGTGAAAGATCACATTGCAGAACACTTCCCCTCTGCTTCTTTTTACGACTCGCCGGTCAGTGGCGGCGTGGTCGGCGCAATCAAAGGCACTATCGCAATCTTCCTCGGCTGCGCAGAGACAGACCCCAAATTCCCCCAGCTAACGCAGTTGATGGAGTTCATGGGCAAGGAAGTTATTCCTTGCGGTGGTCCGTCTCTTGGGCTTGCTGCGAAGCTGTCAAATAACTACCTATCAGGGATCATCGCGATTGCGTGCTCAGAGGCATTCGACATGGGAATGAGATCTGGTCTCGACCCCAGAACACTGGCGAAAGTGTACGCTGCTGGCACGGCGCAGAATACGATATGCGACAAGTTCTGTCCGGTGCCGCATGTGTACCCTGATGCGCCTTCGTCCGGCGGCTGGAAGCAAGGCTTCAAGGTGCAGTTGATGCGGAAGGACTTCGGTTTGGCAGTTGAGATGGCGAAACGAGTCGGTTCGAAGAATGTTCTGGGAGATGTCGGCTTAGAAACATACAATGGCGCTGCGAACGATCCGCGATGTCGAGACCTTGATTCTCGGGTGGTGTACAGATATCTTGGTGGTCAGGAGGACTGGCAGTCAGAGTCCGGACATTCGTAGATCGCAGCGCTCCGTAGTACCTATCAAGATAGTCAAGAAAAAACAAAACGATGAGAGTCTTCTCTTCTGAGCGACATGACGTAAACGTCAGGCTGGAGATAGTGGGGCATGGGGTAGTCCGAGGTCGGATTGCGGGGTGGTCTCCGGTTATTGCTCGTAGACCATAAAAACAGCGTAGGTGTTCCTTCCCTTTGAGATAGAGCCTGAAACCAAGCGCCTAACCATCAATTAAATTCGATATCCCTTTATCTCTTGCCTTTCAGTGCTGCGTACACGATACATGTCAGCATGCCTTCGAATGATCCCAAATACGACGAGATGCACCAGCAGCTCTTCGAGGAAGGCCTAAAGATGCGGAGAAGTGTAGTAGGCGACTCTTATGTCGACAACGCCTTGGAGAACGGGTCGACAGAGTTCTCGCGTGCCGGCCAAGAGCTTGTGACGGAATGGTGCTGGGGCTACGCGTGGACCCGCCCAGGACTTGACAAGAAGCAGCGGAGCTTGATCAACATCGGCATGTTGATGGCGCTCAATCGTGCGCCTGAGCTCGCTGTGCACATCCGAGGCGCGAGAAACAACGGTCTGACTGAACTGGAGATCCGCGAGGCTATCATTCACGCGACAACGTATTGCGGCGTCCCGGCTGGCGTGGACGCAATGAAGACCGCCGAGAAAGTGCTCAATGATATGGCAGAGAAGGGAGAAATGCCGCGAGAGTTGGGGAACAGGAGCGAACGAGCCGACAAGAATGGGCAATGAGCGTGATCGTGGAGTTGGAGGTGATACTAGTCCGAGCAGCGAAAACGCGTCGAAGACACGTCGAGTAATCAACGTCAACTCCTTCCGTCAACCACGTCGCAAGTACATTGCAAATTTGAAGAATTATCATCATGTCTGTCCCGCTGACTGTCTCAGCCACATGGACTTGTAGAAGTGAACCGCGTTCTGTATATGACAGCTCCCTAGTATGCGAGGTGAGCCCAGGTCTAGAACCGTACGTAGCCTTTGGTACCAGGATGGCCACATTGAATGGCCCGCCGGATCAGAAGTCTCGCGGGCTATCAAAAGGCGTAACAACCTTCGAGATAGATCGACAGATACCCGTCATTCAACATGTACGTTATGACTTCTGCGTAATCCTCTTTTAAGAATTCTGTATATTCAAGTAGTGTCCTTTCCGAATTCGATGCAGATATTGCTAGGATGCCAAAGATTCCATCCATCGTATCTGTCGCAAGAGACCAGATCGCCCGGCGCAACAGACTTGTAAATGGTCCATTTTCCGTCTCATGCCCTTTCGAAAAGAACGTCTAGTCAAATCAGGGTGCTTTAGGCCATGAATACTGATTTGATAGAGTACAGGTGTGATAACAGGAGAACCCTCAAGGTAAAATGTCAACATTCCTGCGTTACTCGAGAATGCTGTACAGCCGAATGTATGGTGCCCTACCATCAGGACCGGGTTTATTCTGGGTGGAACAAGTTGTTGGGCCACCCGGATACATTCGAAACAAGACCTCTCAATGATGTAGAGGATTAATTGAACCACCGATGGTGAAGTTTCGGCGGCGTATCTGGGCCACTGTTGCTTCTGCTCCTCAGCATTGTTTGAGAGGGAGAAGATGATAGATATTCGGCTTTCGCGGTACCTGGTTATGACATTGTGTTCCTGATGTCCACGAGATCTTCCCCGACATGAAATAGTATAGTCGTCTTCGTCAGGTATAGGCCAGATAAGAACTTGTACGGCAATAGAATAGATCTCCGCCATCCGCTGTACCTGGACCCCTTTTTCTGCAACATCTGCTTGATCGAGACTGAGTGCATCGATTCATAACGTACGAAAATGGTCTGAGAGTTGAAGCTGTCGAAGAGCTAACTCGAGATTGGCTGTGATTGGTATCCAGGGTTTAATGTTGTCCCTCATATGAATCTGGGTTGTGGAGGGGTCAACACCCTCAACGCAAGACAATGCCTCGTAAGCTGTAACATTTGCATCTCTCAAATACAATATGCGTAAACACACTTCAAGGGTGTCGCCAAAATGGCCAGATAAAGAAGACGTATCTGTCAAGGACCAGATTTTAAGGTTATGTAAATTAAACATATCGCTCTGTTGCTGTAGAAGTAACATGAATATATAACGATGTGCTGCAAGAAGCGAACGAAATGCGATGCTCAGACCTGGCACTATAGTTGCAGATTACAATGTCAGCGTGCAACCGCCCGTCAAATGGCTTCTGCAGATCGATCTCACCCCGAGGCAGGCCTGCTATGCGTACATAGACATCCCAGCATCAGGTCAATAGTACATGGGATACTTCACACGGGGTTGTTATGCCTATGAGAAGTGCTGAACGAGTCGACATTGAGAGGAAGACGACGTTCGCTGGGGAGGGGCGCTGAGGGAGATAAAGAGAGAGATGCCCATCTCGACGGAAGACCTTTGCTATGCATACAGTGCACGAGCGGAGGATGGTCAGACTGATCTTCAAGGCTGTCCAAACATGAAAGGGCCAAAGTATGAGCATAATCCTCCAACGAGTGCAGTTGCGCAAGCTCAAAACTTGTAAGAGCTATCGGTGGCGACTTCACTGTCGTATTCGTTAGGGATCTGTACTGCTCAAGCCACACTCTTGTTGTTCGTGATGGGTGAGATGAAGGGCGCAAGGGCGAAGACCGCAATGGAAGGTGCTCGAAACCCATCGTGCACGGGCCTTGGACTTAGAAATGTGGCAGTGACCTCACTGCCCGACTTCTGAATCATCGCCGCCTCAGATCGGAACCAAGACACATTCAGCATAAATGTAAGTGGCGCCGCACATCGCAAAACTCACTGATGCCCTTCCTCTCATCCAATCCCACTCTCACCACCTGACAAATCGACGAGCAAGCGCTCACCGCACAAGAGCTCACCCCACCTCCAGATCATCACTCAGCCCTCGACTCCCACACGACATCCATTTTTTTCGACACCACACACAAACAAAATGTCTGACGACTGGAACTCCGTCACCAAGATCGGCAGCCGCACTCGCGGTGGCGCCGCCGGACCCCGCGAGAGTGTCGTCAAGGGCAAGAGTGCACTGAATGCCGCACAGCGCAGTGGCGCCGTCATCAGCACCGACAAGAAGCAGTTCACAACCGCCAACACCGCCGTACGTAGCTTCTCGCCCTGCTTCAACCCCTCAACTTTGAACTAACAGCCTTTACAGTCCGGCAACACAGAAGGCCAGCGCCTGACGAAGGTCGACCGGTCAGACGACATCATCAAGCCCAAGACGGTAGGCACCGTGGTCGGGCAAGCGATCAGCAAGGCGCGGTCCGAGGCCAAGAACGATAAGGGCACGACGATGACGCAGAAGGATCTGGCGACAAAGTGCAACAGCACGCCGACCGTCATCGCAGACTTCGAGCGCGGCACCGCAGCGCCCGACCAGAAGCTGCTGGGCAACATGGAGCGCGTGCTCAATGTGATTCTGCGGGGCGACAAGATCGGCCAGCCCAAGTTCCCGAATAAGAAGAAATGAGCAGCTATAGAGGACCAGAGTCGTGCGGACGCGCGGCTTTGGGTCCATGGCCGCCAGGACTGTATTGTTTGATGCGGCATATTGCTCAGGCTGCGCTTCGGTGCAATGATTCTTGTCTTTGGATTAGCGGGCGTTAGATGGATATCTCGGTGGAGGAATATCAAAATGGCATGCTTGGGCTGGATTGCTGAAGCAGGAGGTCAGATTGCCACATCAGCCTTGCTGTGACACGGGCATTGGGTTTGAACTAGATATCATGAATCTATGATTTACGACCCAATCATTTTCACTAGGTGAAGTAAAATCGATGTTTCCATTGACGTTCAGGCGCTGTTTAAATTGATGCGTGCAGCTAGAATACAGGCGCGCTAAATGCTGGGATGGCTACCCTCAATCTCTGGTGGCCCATCGCACATCGGCGGCGCCTCACTGGGCTCCTTGGGCGGCACTTCTCTCGCCCCATCCACCCTCTCCGCCTTCAAAAACACCGGAATCACACCACCAGTCTCCAGCTTGAAAGCCCTGTGCCCAATAGCCTCAAGTATACTCGCGATCGCCCCCGAGTGGCTTGTCAAGCTGAGAAAGGTATTCTCATCACTGGTGAAGATGTCGTCAAGAAGCGTGGCGAGCCGGTATCGACGAGCTGAGCGCGGCTCGCGATAGTCTGTTTCCCAGAGCGGATCCGGGTCTGAGAAGCCCGGCTCGAAGGTGAGGTGGTGGAATGCCTTCTCAATCTGCGTCTTCGTGCTGCGCCGATCGCACGTGTGTACGCCGAGTGCTTCTCTCAGCAGTTCGACGACATAGGGGCTGTACGGTTTGTCCGTTGGCAAGGAAAGATTCTGGAATGAGAGGTCTGCGGTTTGGATCGTCCGTGTGAGCGGGGAGACGTAGTATTTCTCCGGCGCGGGAAGGCCTTTCTTGAGTTGAGTAGACCAGAGGTCGTTCACGTCCTTGGCTTGCTGCTCGCCGACTGGTGTGAGGTGGGCATCAGCCCATACCAAGCCGTCGTAGCCGTCCAGGAAAGAGTAGTAGCAGTCCCACGCTTTGGTGCCGTACTTGGCTTCGGCGACGTTGTGCCAGCCCTGGCCGTGACGCCCGAGGAAGAGAACCTTGAAGCTCTCGCCTTCCTTTGCGGACGATGCGACAGAACGAACGTATCGCTCGAATCGCGGCCATATCCTGGAAGATGAGTCTGGGGAGTCTGTGGGATAGGATCGGTCTATGAGGCCGAAGTTCTGCTTCTTCTATGCAACGTCAGACGGTATAGACGTAAAGTTGGCCATCATTGAGGCGCACAAAGTCGAATATGGTGTCATCGGTCGAGTCTTCTGATTGCAAGAACACGCCTTTCTGCACCGTGTATCTATAGTGGAAGTCACGTGGCGGAGCAGCCGGGACCGGGATGCCGTGAGAGTCATTCGAGGACATGATGTGTAGGTAAAAGATTAGGAGGATTGAGAGGAGAAAGATGGGCCTGTGTTGCGTCAGCATCCGGTCGTGATTTGTGAGAAGGAGTGAGTTTGGTACGCGGAAATGCCAATGCCGAAGATCCTGTACTTGTAGGGTTTGGACGAAGTCAGCATCACACTTGATAACTTGGTCAAGATAATGACGGCAAATGTGAAATGGCTTGTGACTTTGTGTGCAACTGATGGAGTGGGATGGTGATGGATGTTGATGTGAGGCTGTGCGCTAGTGACTTAAGCCAATCACAACTGAAATCAGGTCACGCTCTGTGATGGTCAAGCGTGAAATGGGATCATTGTAGTTTCAACAGTGCCGTGAGCTCGAGAATGTGCTCCTTGCTGATAAAGAGAAACTTCAGAATGCCGACTCCTGGCACAACACATGCATTTCAATGTTCTGACATTTCCTGCGCCGCCGTTCTCGTTGTGTGCTTTCGTACTGGTGTTCATTTCGGGTACATCGCTCTGATATCGTCTATCTGCAGGTCGCTCTCAAGAACTTTTGAGAACCTTCAACCCAACCGGATCCGGAACGCCGTTGCATGCATGCACCATTCCAGACATTCCTCGTGATATCTTCCTCTGGTACATTACAAGCGCCTCCTCTGCTCGCAACTTTCCTCCCTATGCTCCCAAGTCCACACTTGCTCACAGGCTCGCTGCTCACAAGTTTGCCTGCTGCTGGTCTGCCTCCCTCTCGACCTCGTACTTGAAGTCAAAGTAGGGCTTGTCAAAGTGGTGCACACGCACGTAACCATCCTCGCCGCCGGAGCAGTACGAGGTGCCCTGCGGGTGCACAGCGACGTAGTTCAGAGGACCGAAGTGGCCACGTACGCGACCGATCTCCTCGGCGAAGATCTTGTGGTAGAAGCGCGCTTCGAATTTACCCTGGCGGGCAGAGGTGGTTGTGACGTCCATGGCGGCCTGTCCTCCACCGAGAATGACGTAGTCTTTTACCGGGGTGATGGCGGCGCTGTTGAGGGGTGTGTCGGCGACGTAGGACTTGAGGACATCGAGGGTCTCGACGTCGACGAGCTTTGCGGTCTTGTCCTTAGAGGCGGTGATGAAGTATGTCCGGTCGGGCGCCCACTGCAGGTCGGTGACTGCTGAATGTTAGCTTCGCCCAAGTGTGTGTCTCATGCCTACTCACTCTGCATGTCAGCCTCGTGTGCGTCGTAGTTGCTACTGAGCAGCTCGCCGGTCTTGCCGTCCCACTGTGTGATGGAGCCGTCCTCGTGGCCGGAGATGATGTACTTTGCGAGGTACGAGAAGCCGGCGACGGTGGCCTTGCTCTCGTCGCAGACTATCCGCAGAATCTGCTCGTCGCTCTGGGTGGCCTCGACGTCGGGGTTGATCTCGTATACGACGATGGTCGACAGGTGTCCGGCGCGCTTCTCTGTGACACCCAGCAGCTGCCGGCCGTCGGGCGAGAACTCGACGCGCTTGATGGACGAGCCGAACTCCCATGTCTTCAGCAGTTTTCCTGTCTTGACCTCCCACAGGCGCATCGTGTTGTCGGCGCCACCGGTCGCGAGCAGCTCGGAGGTGGGGTTGACGTCGACGGTCCACAGCGCACCGACGTGGCCGTGGTATGTTCCTAACCGCTCACCATTGTGTGAATCTGGGCCTGTCAGCGCTTGCCTTGATACGCAGTGATATCCGGGCTACTGACACCATGCGCACACAACATGGTCCTTGGAGACGGAGAAAATGATGTCGCCGTCGGGGTTGTATTTGACCTGCGTGAGCGCGCGCTCGTGTCCGGAGAGAAGAATCGGCCTCATGTCTGCGGTGTGTGTAGAAGCGGGGGCGGTTCGGGGGGTGGGTGGCCTTTGTAGTTGCGGTGACTCTCGCAGTGCCCTGTCGAATGTTCGAAGTTCGCTGTGGGACGAAATTCGAAGCCGCTAGCGTGCCCCGCATATTCCGCTGTGAACCTTGGGTCTGCCACCACACCTCGCCTCGTGGTCATTAAACATGCGCATGTCAGATTTCGTTGATGCAATACTTTTATCGAGATGTCATCCGAAGACCTTCCGGGATCAACAGTGTCTCTTTTGCTCATGCCCGATTCGCAAAGGGCTCTTCCATACACATCTCTGCCTCCTCCCACAATGCATCTGCGCTTTCATACCGTCAAGGCACACCGCAGGGGATCTCTGACTCACAGCTGTTATGTAGCATAGAAGTAAGGGCTAAACCAAATCACAGTCGTCAATCCGATCAGCGACCTGTGACTCATAATGACGCGGTGTTCACAGATTCGGTTTGACCAGATTCCATAACATCCGCCAGTCACATCCTCTAGTTGGTATGAGTGAAAGGAGTCGATATCGGGTGGCTGTTGATTATTTGGAGGCAAACAAGTATCAGACTCATTAAGTTCGCAATGATCAGACGTCCGCTTCCGGGAACTAGGCCATGACCGTGTTGGTCGATGGATCTAAGGCACCCTCATCTCATCACACCCAGGAGGCAGTCACTGTGAAGTCTCAAGACTGCCGCAGTCCCATGCTTGCAAACCGATAAGCCTTGTATCTTTCACGCCTCGCCTGAGCACGTCCGAAAATTGGTCACTCTTACACGTTAGCTGATGCAGCGCTTCTTCCAATGGAACTGCGTGTATACCTCCACCACTACACATGTGACTCAAGGCCTGTAGGTGAAGAACACTTGGACTGGACTGGAGGTGACGCTGGCCTTGGCGCAAACGCTCTTGCCTTCTCCCCTATGCGTTGTTGACGCGACAGGTTGATCAAAACACCACCCACTAACTCATTAAATCCAACTACAGGTTGAGCAGCAGGAGAACAGTCGCAGCGCAATGCGACATCATGATAAACCACTCGCCAGGAAATGTGATGGTTTCGACTGCGCTTGCCAGTCTTGAAAAACTCAGTACTGACCAGTATGTCATAGCCTTCGGTCCTGGCGGCAGACAGTTCTTCGCTACGCCCAACGATTATGCTGCGTAGGTCCACTCTCTCCCATCCACCGCGAAGACTTACGGCCAGTAGGGTGCAGCTTCCAATGGAGGTGCTTGATTTCAACTCAAGCAATCCCGTTAGGAAGATCACCTGGGCATCGTACGGCTCTCACCCCGATTCGTGGTTCTTCGCCTATGAGTTGGGTGATGGATCGTCGACCTTTCAAGCCGGCGAGGGCACACCACCTGCGTTGCAATAGTTCATGGACCGGGTTACCCCCCCTTGCGACCTACGCTCAGCTCTTCGTGTGCAGCTTGGTAACAATGACTCGTTCATGGCCTGGGCAAAGACTTCTTGGGCATGCCACGGCGTCCCTGCTGCAGTAGAAGCCGAGCTGTGCCAGCTAAGCAGTGCGCACATGGAGTCCAAGTCCATCACTTGCGGGTTTCTGACAGATTCTTTGAGTCAAGTCGCCTGGCACGGCGACGGCACCTACTTTATCGAAGCTCAGCAAGGGTACTTTTGGAATTTTGATTCAAGCATCACCTACAACGCCTGGGTCAAGCTGTGGCCAGGCAGATTTGCAGCACTAAGTCTCACAGAGCTGTCTGAGCTAGTGGTGAGTGACAATTTCCCGCGTGATCTGAGTACGGACTGACATACTGAAGCTCGCCGCTCTGGATCCCCATGCTCCCGTTGCGGAGACGTTTGCGTTCATCAAGAAACAGCATGGCGCCCAGGAGGCACCATGGGTCGTCCACTTCTACCAGGACACTACGCACACGGCTGAGGCACTCGAGTCTACAGTACCAAGTCAGCCCATTCAGGACATTCGACTGCAGCGCGTTGAACGCGATCCGGAGAAGCCCAAGTTCTTTCGCTGGGCTGTGAGCAAGTGGAGCGGACAGCCACACCCCAAAGACTCGTGGGAATTGAACCTTGAGAAGGGACAGAAAGTCAAAGTATGGGAGCATATGGGCAACAATTGGTACGTCGCCGAAGGCAGAGGAGTCTGAGGCTGGGTGCACGGCTCGTGGCTCGCGTTCTGTGGCAGCAGGGTGCCCGAAGATGCTCGCAACACCTACACGCAGTTTCAAAACGACATGCGGAAGCTGTTAGTACCCGGCCAACTTCGCGAGTTCCCACCATTTCGCGAATACATGAGCGACTGTACGAACGCTGCTTGCCAGCCATTGAAAGAGGACACTGAGCTAGGCATCTGTGCTCACGACTTGCAGATGCTGCTGGAAGGCTCAGGTCAATACTGTTATGATTGGCTCAAAGAGGAGAGAAATGTGTGGCATCCGGACAAGTTCGCTCGCTACTGCCAGCCCTCACACAAGGAGCACCTCAAGTCGTCTGCACAAGAGGTTTTCGTCCTGTATGGTGTTCTGATGGACAATTGCGAGGAATAAGACGAGTCGGAACCGCTGAGAGGAGCAGGAGCCACGAGTGCTTTCGAAGGCTAATTCTGGCGCATAATTGCATTGAGACACGTCAATCTGATGACGATAACGAAACGCAGCGCTGTTTCCTTGCATCTTGGAAAGGTGGCCGAGAAGTAGTCCACATCAGGGTCTCCCATCCTGGGTTAGTACGTAATGCGCGACGGGCGCGGCAAAAGTCTGGCACTTTCGCGTCGGACGCATTGACACAAAGAGGGCGCGTTGACTTTTACTGAAGAAAATTTGAGTCATGTCTTTCAGGTAATATCCTGCGCTGTATCTACCCCATCCTCGCGGATCCTGCTGCCCTCCGCCTAGTCTGGTTGCGATACGCTGGCTTGGCCCGGTTTGGAAGGACGATGAATCCGATGTGCGGCGCAGGACGCGCTGTGCTGCGAGGCCGTGGATTGCCGCATACAGCTACCCCGCGATCACAAAATTCACATGGGCTGCAACGTCAACCCCGCCAACCTTTTTATACCCCCTCGATTGCGCGCGCAGTCCGGCACTTCAGCAGCACCAGGGCCATCATGACGGCGACCAAGATTGACGGCACGGCGATTGCGAAGAGCATCCGCGAGAGGCTCGGCGGATACATCAAGGAGAAGCAGGCGAGCAACCCGCGGTACCGCCCGAGCCTGAAGATTGTGCAGGGTACGCACACGACGACCCGCTGCCATTGAACGAAGAGGCATGCTGACACGAAGCAGTCGGCGACCGCTCCGACTCGAGCACGTATGTGCGCATGAAGCTCAAGGCGGCCGAGGAGGCCAACATCGACTGCGAGCTCGTCCAGCTGCCCGAGGACACGACCGAGAGCGAGCTGCTGCACCGCGTGTACGGGTACAACAACGACCCGCAGGTGCACGGCATCCTCGTCCAGCTGCCGCTGCCCAAGCACATCAGCGAGTACGAGATCACCAGCGCCGTCGCCGACGAGAAGGACGTCGATGGCTTCGGCGCCGCGAGCATCGGCGAGCTGGCCAAGCGCGGCGGCAAGCCGCTGTTCACGCCGTGCACCCCCAAGGGCGTCATGGTGCTGCTGCAGGAGGCCGGCGTCGAGATCGCGGGCAAGAACGCCGTCGTGCTCGGCCGCAGCGACATCGTGGGCAGCCCCGCGAGCTACCTGCTGAAGAACGCCGACGCGACCGTGACCGTCTGCCACTCGCGCACCAAGAACCTGCCCGACGTCGTGCGCCAGGCCGACATCGTCGTCGCCGCCATTGGCAAGGCCCAGTTCGTCAAGGGCGACTGGCTGAAGCCCGGCGCCGTCGTCATCGACGTCGGCACCAACTTCATCCCCGACGCCTCCAAGAAGAGCGGCCAGCGCCTGGTCGGAGACGTCGACTACGAGTCTGCCGCCGAGGTCGCCTCCCAGATCACCCCCGTGCCCGGCGGCGTGGGGCCCATGACCATCGCCATGCTGCTGCAGAACCTCGTCGACTCGGCCGACGCCACCTTCGACCGCCAGACCAAGCGTAAGATCACCCCGCTGTCCATCAAGCCCAAGCACCCCGTCCCCTCCGACATCGCCATCTCGCGCGCGCAGCACCCCAAGCAGATCACGCAGGTTGCCAAGGAGGTCGGCATCCTGCCTCACGAGCTGGAGCCCTACGGCGCCACCAAGGCCAAGGTCGACCTGTCCCTCCTGAAGCGTCTCGAGCACCGCAAGAACGGCCGCTACGTCCTCATTGCCGGCATCACCCCAACACCGCTCGGAGAGGGCAAGTCCACAACCACCATCGGTGTAGCACAGGCGCTGGGTGCGCATCTCGGTAGGATATGCTTCGCCAACGTCCGCCAGCCCAGCATGGGCCCTACTTTCGGTATCAAGGGCGGAGCTGCCGGTGGAGGCTACAGCCAGGTCATCCCCATGGACGAGTTCAACCTGCACTTGACCGGCGACATCCACGCCATCACGGCCGCCAACAACCTGCTCGCTGCCGCCATCGAGACCCGCATCTTCCACGAGAACACACAAAAGGACGCTGCCTTGTACAAGCGACTGGTACCGGCGAAGAAGGGCGGACGTGAGTTCGCACCCGTCATGTTCCGCCGCTTGAAGAAGCTGGGCATCGACAAGACCAACCCCGATGACCTGACCGAGGAGGAGATCACAAAGTTCGCTCGTCTGGACATTGACCCCGAGACCATCACATGGCGCCGAGTCCTTGACGTCAACGACAGGCATCTGCGAGGCATCACCATCGGCCAAGCACCCACTGAGAAGGGCCAGACCCGCGAGACCGGTTTCGACATCTCCGTCGCCAGTGAGTGCATGGCCATCCTCGCGCTCAGCAACGACCTCGCAGATCTCCGCGAGCGCCTCGGCCGCATGGTCGTCGCCAGCTCCCGCAGCGGCGAGCCCGTCACCTGCGACGACATCGGTGCCGGCGGTGCCCTGACCGCCCTCCTCCGCGACGCCATCAAGCCCAACATGATGCAGACCCTCGAAGGAACCCCCGTCTTTGTCCACGCCGGTCCCTTCGCCAACATCTCTATCGGCGCCTCGTCTGTGCTCGCCGACAAGCTTGCGCTCAAGCTGGCCGGCACCGAAGCCGGCGAGAACCACGACGAGAAGACCGGCTTCGTCGTCACCGAGGCTGGCTTCGACTTCACCATGGGCGGCGAGCGCTTCTTCAACATCAAGTGCCGCTCCTCCGGTCTCGTCCCCGACACCGTCGTCATCGTCGCGACAGTCCGCGCGCTCAAGGTGCACGGCGGCGGCCCAGAGATCAAGCCCGGCGCGCAACTGCAGGAGTGTTACCGCACCGAGGACATCGAGATGCTGCGCCGCGGCTGCGTAAACCTGAAGAAGCACATCGCCAACGCGCGCTCGTACGGTGTTCCCGTTGTCGTCGCCATCAACAAGTTCTCTACCGACACCGATGCCGAGATCCAGGTCATCAAGGAAGAGTCCCTTGCCGCAGGCGCCGAAGACGCGATTCCAGCGAACCACTTCGCGGAGGGCGGCGCGGGCGCCAAGGATCTCGCAGAGGGCATCATCAAGGCCTCCGCGCAGCCGAAGGACTTCAAGCTTTTGTACGGTCTGGAGAACACGGTGCAGGAGCGCATGGAGGAGATTGCGAAGAAAATGTACGGTGCCAGCGCTGTCGAGTTCAGCGAACTCGCGCAGAAGAAGGTCGACACGTACACCAAGCAGGGTCTGGGCAATCTGCCCATTTGCGTGGCCAAGACGCAATACTCGCTTTCTCACGACCCTGCGCTCAAGGGCGCGCCGGAGGGCTTCACGGTGCCAATCAGAGACGTCCGTATGGCGGCTGGTGCTGGGTACCTCTACGCATTGGCTGCCGATATCCAGACCATCCCTGGTCTGCCCACTGCTCCTGGGTACCTTAACATCGATGTCGACACTGAGACTGGTGAGATTGACGGCATGTTCTAAGCGGCGCAGCAAGCCTTGTCGCGGAGTGGTTTGGTGTAGAAAAGGTGAAGGGAAAGTCAGGAGACGATGTTTTCAACAACTTAGCATATGGCGTTACGGCACGGCACGGCACGGCACGGAATCATTATGATAATGTAGCGATATTCAACACAGGGATGCATAGCATACTACAGAGTTTACTAGATGGCTCGAATTGAGAGAAACAAGATTCACATTACTGCCCCTTCTTGTCTTTGTGTGATCTCGCGTCCATAAGTGCCTTTTCGATCCGGAGATGTGATGAGAAGTTAGCTGACACGGTCTTCATATACGGGTATTGATGCCAGAAGGTCTTTTTGATTGGCCTTCAGCATGGACATCAGCTTGGGCCACTACTGATCTTCACGCTTCTCCTCGGACGGATCAGACAGCAGTATTGGGATGAACGGGCAATCTCAACATAAAGGGATCAGCAAGTGGATACACGGCACAGTCACAGCATCGACCTGGAAGCAGCAGTGGCAGGGAAGGAAAAGGGGAAGCACAATGCTAGTGTGGAGATGCATAGCACTGCTCGTTCCCGTGCTGCTGCTAATTTGCATTATAATGCTGCTCCTGCAAGACGTCTTCGGCCGTGTAGGATGCTGGGGGGTCCACCTGCGCTGCTAAAACCGTGAGAGTGGCAAGCTGGATGTGTCATGTCCCAGGACCATCAAGGAGGCTGAGATGTGTGAGCACGCATCCCGCTTTGATTTGGTGATTACGACTTACCGCAAGGCAGGTTTCGTGATGGCAATCGCTTTCCTGAACAGTAGCAGGTGATACTTGACTGCATCAGCGGCAGCTTGTGACCACTCGCTGTCTCTGCCTAAATCTGCCCACTATCCCACTTCAGTCTATCACTATCCAAGCCATCACACTCCTCGCCCGCTCAGCGTACCTGCCATCTCCGACCTCAACGGCTCCAGCTGCTCCCCCATCCTCTCCGTCCTCATCCACAGCGCTCTTTCTCCGCCCACGACACCAAACCCTCGCGCTGCATCATCATCCTGAGCAGACCAAGCGCCAGGACGAAACGTGCAGGTGTGCAGGGGCAGCTCGAACCAGAAGCGCGTTTGACTCTCCGTCGGGGGCGGTGCGGTGGTCTGCCCTCCTGCACATATCGGGCCAGAAGGGTACATCCCCGGCGGCTTACTGTGAGCCAACGAGTCCGCATCGATCGACTCCTATTCATGTAAAGTTGTGGTCACAGGTTTGCAGGGTGGTATCAATGCTTTTCGTTGAACATATGGCTTCTAAGTCTACATCAAGGCAACGCTATCCTGTGCAGGCAAACATGCATCTCTGCGGATTCTCCAATGCTACTAAGCAAGCACGTCTCAAGTGTCATACGTTCGAGCGCTCAAGCTAGACCAAGGTTGGACATGGCCTTCTCGTAGTCATCCCATTTGGTAAGAGCGCCAAGCGCACGACGCTGGTGTGCGCTGAGGAGTGTCATACCGTAGATGTAACTGGCATTGACCCAACCGAAACTACTTGGTGTTAGCAAACTGAACTCGGGGAAGTTTGCGTGGTGGACGGCTTACCCTTCACGAGGCACACCCTTGAAGTCGCTGCCCTGGTTACCGTACTCCGCCTCGACCCTGTGGGGATCGATCTGTCTTGTGACATCGTATTTCTCGACGACTACTCCGTTGAAATCGACGAAAGCCTTCGTGACCATGTACAGCCATCTGTAGGACAGTCGCTGAGCCTCCTCATCGAATCCATAACGCTGCAGACCGACCCACGCCAGGATCTGCTGTGGTGCCCAACCGAAGGGGTAGTCCCACTGTCGGTTAGGGCGATCGAGACCAACCTTGCCACGGGACTTCTCTGTACCCGAGACCAACCCGCCGAAGACCTCGAAAAGCGGCAGAGCCTTATCGACAAGAGTCTGGGCTTGACGTGGTGTCGCGAGACCCGACCACATGGGCCAGAAAGTCGTCGCAGATTCGTAGTTGGTGCGTTCCTTCTTCTTAGTGTTATAATCGAAATACATGCCAGCTTCCTCGTCCCAAAGGTACTTGTCAACCCTTCTGCGTCGCTCTCTGGCACGGCGCTCCCAGACAGCAGAGTGCTCAACGTGGCCAGACTTCATATCAGCACAGAGGAACCCTTCTGGAACCTCGAGCTTGTCGTTGAAATGGTTGCGGATCACACGGCCAATGTCAACCTCGTACTTATATAGCAGGGCGTTGATATCGACACATGCTAGATCAGCAGCAACATTCTCGAGACGGTAGGATGTGTCGTGTCCAGACTCACGCACGGCGCGGTCATGCAAGAAATACTCGTCCAGCTCCTTGAGAGTCTCTTCGTCGACACCCGTGCGGTAGTTGTATGCCTCGACAAACTCCTTGAAGCTCATGTTGTGCTTCTTGGCATACGGTTCGAGGACGTGCTCAAAGTGCGAAGCCTCGGTCTCAGGTGGCACACCCTTACCAGTCGGTCGGTAACGTGTGAGGCCTGTCTCCGGATCCAGTCGAGGGGTGTTCATCCAGACCGAATGATACTCCTTGATAGCTGCAAGGATGGCATCCTTGAGGAAATCCAAGGCGCCCTCCTCGTGCTTGATGCGTTCGTACACACGCAGGGCCATGTCTGTCAAGAATGGAGGTTGTGACCGGCAGAGGTAATACGATCGGTTGGCGTTCAAGATCTTATTGTAGTGCTTGATGCAGAAGCAGAAATGGATGACCATCGACTTTACCAAATCAACACGGTCGTTGACCAGTAGACCAAGTGACTCCATGTAGCTGTCCCAGCCGTACAGCTCATTGAAACGGCCGCCAGGAACAACGAATGGGAGGCCCCTCAAATCCTCCTTTCCGGTTTCTGGGTCGATCCACTTCTCCATGGCGATAGCGAGCAGACCAGGTGCCTTGTTCAGGTCGCGCACGTACCACTCGTCGTCGACGGGCTCCTTCAGCCATTGAACGTCAAGGCGCATGTCTGGGTTCTCCCTCGCGATGCGAGTGTAGTATTCGTACTGCTCGGGAGCACCAGGAGGAATGTAGATACGGGGTCGCGGGTCGTCTGTCCAATCCTTGGGATCGACACCGACCTTCGCAATGTTGGACCCGTCGATGCGACGCGTGAGGCCGTCCCAGAAGGAGAATTGGATGAGTCGCGAGAGTCTGTTCACGGGGTTCTCGTTCAGCCGCGCTTCGTCGAGGACAATGGTCTTGCGGCCGTAGTCTTTGGCAAGGGTGAGCTCTTGCAGCAGGTTGGAGAGCATGTATGTGCCGCGCACATCGAACTTGTTATGGGCATTGGACGCCAGGGTACCGAGCGACAGCACCTGTTCATGTCAGCGTTGTCTGCAGACACATTCCTCCAGATGTCGAACGCACCTTTGGCCCCTTGTCGTCGATGGTGATCTGGTAGTTTCCGTCCGGGTCTTCTCGAGAGAGCAGCGTCTTCAAGGTCTCGTCAACCTGCACAAGGAAGCGGCGGGGCTGGAGCGATTGCTCGTCTGTGGCTGTCAGCATTGCACTCTCACAAAGGCGTTGGCGGCTGACCATGGCTGATACGGCGGCCCTGAGACACGCCCTCGGACAACGAGGCATTGCGGGCAGAGCGGTCTACGTTCTGCGGTCTATCAGTACTCGCATTCGCCGGCTTAGTCACATCTCACTCACAGCCGAGTAGGTGCGTGCTCTGGCATGCTTGCGCGAGTGGCTCTCTCCGTAGTAGACCTGAGGTGTTGCCAAGGGATCGTGCGCGACGGTTGAGGTACGGCGGGGCTTTAAAGATTGCGAGCTCATGCTACGGGGGTCTGACAGGCCGGTACTGCTCTCAGGCAAAGTGCGTGTGTGTAATGGTGAGCGCTGAAGATACTGTTGCTATGGCGTAGGCTATGACCTAGTGTGTTAGCACGCCGACACACTGGTGGGGACGAGGGGTGGGGCATACGCTGTGAGAGATGTTTCTAGGATCCAGAGCTGTCACACGAGGGCGAGCGTACAATGCGGAGAGCAAGGAGAGCGTAGGAATGGGAATGTCGGTGAGGCAAAAGCTCGCACTAGACGCAGACTTCACGATACTTCGCAGCATGCAGGTGCAGTCACGGGCAGCTGAATAGCAATGGCGAGCGCCAATCGCCAGCTGACGGCAATTGGCAAGCGGAGCGTCTGACCCAGGAAAGACGTAGGCCCGAGGAGTCATTGCCAATAGTAACGATGCCCCAGAGGAAGTCGCGATGTCTCGTTACACCTGCCCCTTCCTCGCCATTCGATTCCTGTCAGATCTCGGAAGCAAGCATCACTTCTGCCTTTCGAATTCTGGAGGCCCACCGAGACGTCACTGCTCCCCACATTTGTCCCGTCAATATCTGCTTCAGGTCTGCCGTTGCCATCCAATTGCTCTTGTCTGCTGTTTTTCGTTTTTCTGTTGCGCATGCACTTCGGCGCGACTGCAGGAGCACTGGCTGCAGCTCGACGACTGTCACTGGCTCGGCTGTTGGTCAGCTGCGTCTGGTGCGTGGGCGTGCAGCATCACCCCACGCCGAGCCACGGAGCCTCCAATTCATGCAGATAGACGATAGCAACAAGCACATTGTGTGAGTTAGGCAGCAGCCCAGGAGGTATTTAACTCGCAAGCAGTCTGTGCGATTGAGCAGAGGCACTCGTAGAGAGGCAGAAGCAGAGGTGTTTGCGTGTCAGCAACTACCCCAGCGTGCCTTGCCAGATCTGCAAAGCTGCATGGAGGTCAACAATCTCGGCTCTCCAAAGTACCGCGACATCACGCAATGTTAATATGTATGGGATGTTATGGTATTCATTCTCTTCCGCTCTCGTAGATTGTGGCTCTTTTCGAGGCCACTATTGTACAACACGAGGTCATGCGTCGTGTCTTCCAAGGATTTCTTGGGATTTGCAAACAAAGAAAAACAGCAGCGCCATGCCAGTCAATGAAGTCGAAACCCAAAAACACCAACGCTAAGTATGATCAACCGAAGTCAGCAAACACTAACATGCTCAACACTTGAGCTTATGCCGCGTTTCTCTCGTTCCGCCTCTTCTTTCCAAGACTCCTCCAGCTCCACTTCTTCTCGCTTCTTTCTCGTGCATCGACTCGACTCAAGGTGTCGGAATCCGGTCGTGGGCTACCGCAGCTATCTGAGGATCTCGACCCGGTTTCGATGCTGCCTGCGTCGACGCGAGCCATCTCGACAGCAAGCCTCTGCAGGTCAATGCCCTCGGCGTCAGGGACAGACGGTTTGCGATTGTCGAGGTCTCCGTGTGTCATGGCCAGGAAGCCGGATGTGAAGCAACCACCGTAGATTTTCAAGGCTTCCAACGATGCAGCCTTCCTCAGAGCGATGTTGTACCTCTTTGTGTCGAGGTCCTCGTCATCAGACTCGCTCAAGTCGTCCTCGAAGCGGTACAGCTCTGACGATTCTGCCCATGTTCGGTCTTCCTCGCGCAAACGATTCTGGAAAGCGGAGCGCTACACAATATATCAGCAACAATCACAGACAATCTACGAACAAGTAACGCACCTTAGTGTATGTGAAGCTGTGAAGTCTGAGATTCTCTTCTGTGAGGGAGCGCTGTCCGGATTGGACTGTCTTGTTGGTCTTCATACTGAGGCGGCCAACCATTGTCGACTTTTGGAAAGCGGTGATGTTGATGCGGGGGATTCTGACTCGACGACGTTCTTTGCGAAGACCACGTAAAGGCTTATGATGGAGTTGACGTTTACTGAAGTCGGCTGAGCTGCTGATGATTGTGAGCGGCTCAAAGTGCGGTGCCTTCCCGAGTATCTTATACAAGCATAGCGAAAGGCATCTCAGCTGGCGAACAACGCGTCTTCCCGCGAACGGACGCTACGGCGCCGCCTGCGGCCTCATCTTCAAGGATTCTTACCCACCACCAGAGCGCCAGTAACGTGGTACACGCCAACACGGCCTGCCACATCGCATTCCTGTTGTCGCTTCTTGGCTTAGATCAGCGCTTGCTCGCTTTCGGCTCCTGTCAAAGCAGGGGCCCCATGGCTGATCCCCTGGGCCCGAGCTCAGGAACCTGTGCCTTTGCCAAACCTGGAGATCAGTGGCTTGCTGATCCAATCATGGGAGATGACCACGGATCTGAGAGACAGCGAATCTGGCCCCCAAAACCACCGACGCCAGCCTCAAGCGCGACACGTGGCCGGCTACTCCGACCTCCCCATACAGTTGCTTTTGCGGTAGCCCATGCCAAATCATCCTCTCAGTACACTGCTCATCCACATGAACAGTCGATATCAATGCCTCAGGCATCACGTGTACTCGTTCCATGCATTATGCTATGGCGGTCGCCAGTGTTACGCAGATTACACAACTTGCAATCAAACATCTTGAAACAACGCGTCGCAGAACCCGAGCTCTTGTGCATCCCGGCGCCATGTCAGCCTACATCCTGCAGCATCTTGAGAAATGCAAATTGAACCTCGCGGCAATCATTGGAGGTTTGCTGAGCTGCAGACCCCGGCGATTATCTGCGGGTCATTCCATGGCACGCAGAAAAAGCATCAAGCTGTGCGTTGTCTGCGGCAAGCGAAACACCCGGCACAAATCCCAATGCCCAAGGATCGAGAAGTTCACCAATCTCACGGCGATGCAAGGAAAGCGTTCCTGACAGCTTGGATGCAGGGATCTATCCTTCATTTGGCTGTGACACAGGAGCTACCTTCCCGGCCCGTGCGACTGCCTCCACAGTTACACATGGCTGGCAATCATCGCAAATCATATGCAGCAACTCCTTTTTCGTGCAGCTTCTTTGTCATTTGTTGTTTCCACGCATACCAGCGAACAATTACATGGGGAAGATGAGATGCTGCAGTTTGACCCATCTTGACAGGGATACGGACACAATGCTGCTTTCGGAGTCCACGATAGCTCAGCTCAGCCAGAGAAACGACTGTCGCTAGGCGTTGCCAGCCTCGCTTCTCCCGGCTCCTGTCTCCAGGTCTAGCTATCGTCCACCGCCCAACAGCAGCAGCTTTCGCTTGTTTCCGTGGAGACCGTGCTGGCGTCAATGGTTCCTGATGGCTCTACGTGCGTTCATGCGGTCGGACTTTTCTGACCAGCGGCGTTCTCCTTCGCTGAGCGGCAGAGGACGCTATTGCTTTGCTCAGTTCGCGGCTCGCGCGTCTCTCAGCATGCCCACGGCCCAAGTCACGCGACAGCAACACCCTCATCAGCAATTGTTGAGCTGTATAAACTCGTGGAGGACCAGTCGTGGTTTGGTAGTCTGTGAGAGGATTTCCATGTCACCTGCACCAGTGCACGAAGCACGCAGTGCTTTTTTCAACCCAGACTTGGGCTTTGCGAGCCCAATCACTCTCCAAGCACTCCACTGTGGGTTGACCTGCCGAGGAACGTTTTTGAACGGCGAACAAGGACAAGCAGCTGTGTGCGAGCAGGAGGAGAACATGTGTATGGGTATGAGGGTCATTGAGAGTCTATGCCCCTGCAGGAGCCCAATCACTCCTATGGTGAGGTCATTTGCATCCATCGCGCATATCTGAACGGCGAACCAACATCATGGCAGAAAGATTTGGCATATCGCACAGCCTTGTCCGTGTCCGCAGCCTTAGTCGCAGCCCGTCGCAGCCTCGTTTTCGGGTTCCTGGAGATCAAGAACAGGGGTTCGACAGGGGCCTGCCGTTCTGGCGGCATCACCGATACAGCATCTCATCTAGCCGTGCCGCATCGTGTTCGCAATCCACGCCTCTGGTGCTGGCCCACTTCTCCGATCGCTATAGATCTTATACAGGAAGAGTAATCATTCAAATTGACCCCGGTCCCATCTCATCGCCCTATCTGATAATCGCCGGAAGGATTCGATTCCTTACATCACAGGACATTTCACGCGGCACAGGGCGCAAAAATAGATGTTGATGTGCACGGTGGATCACGAAGTTCATTCCATACCCACGCGCCTCGCCGACTTTCTTATGAGTACGAGGCTGCCAGCCCCGCGTCCGCGGCCACTAGAGCCCGGAGAACGATACACCCGCGCAGGCACGGACGGGTGGTAAGACTGACGTTGGAATCCAGGAGCAAGTCGCCGTTCTGAGTATTGGGGATACAAATGTGACTCGTGTCAGAAAGTGGAGATGATGGCCGCGGTGCTTTTGGTCGTGATCTCTGATCTATGATCTGTGATGCTGTGCAACGTGGGTGTTGGTGGCTGATCCGGTGGTGAGGTTGTTGGATACAGGGCGACATGGCTGAGAAGATGGCGTGGAATGGGCGTACAAAGGTGAGTTAAGCGAGCCTTGTGGCACTGGCATTGTACAGTCGCTCACCGTACGTTTCGAAGCAGCCTGCTGATTGTATTACAGCGTTCCGACACTGAGGCTCGCGAGGGCACGGCTTCACAATCAACAGTCGCACATTGACTGAAACCCAATTTCGAGAGAGAGTGCCCACCACTGCTCTGCCTCTGCTAGGAGCATGAATCAAGCATACAGCAACCCAGAGTTAAATTTCCGTGGGAACAGCCGTCGACCCTCTGCAGACGCCAGTCGCATATCGACTACAACTCGAGTAAAACAACCTAATCTACCGCCAATCAGGCCTTCCCAGCTCTTTGGTTACGACGTCGGATATTTGTGATTTCGGTGCGGCCCGTTGGGTCGGTTGGTGAGAAGGTAAGTTTGGGTCAGCCCTTGCAAAGGGTTGAAGACTATGAAATAAAGATGCCAACAACTTGAATGCTGCAGCTCAACTCTAGGGCGACCGATCCAGAGGTCAGAATAGAACTCACCGCTTCATGTTGCACGGGCAATGCACCGTGTCGTGCAGGTTTGGATGGCTCCCAATGTTACAGATGTAAGAGGGGTCGGACCCTGCAGAAACACACTTCCATGTTTGAGGTCCACAACAGAGAAGCAAGCCACCTGAGTGGATGCCCTCTTAGATCGAGCACGTAAACAATCGACAGTCCGAGAAAATAATCAGTGTTTGAAGGCTCAGAACCAGAATGAGAAGGTCTCAACGCTGCAGCATCAATTGCTTATCGAATCCAGGAATGGCGAGCTTAGGGTCGCTTCATTTTGTTACGGTCTTGCACACTCTACGCTTTCGAACAAAATGTCTGCCAGTCTCTCTGACTTTAAAGTCTGAGAGTCCGCAAGGCAAACCTTTCGCACCACACGGCTTGAGGCGGTGATTTCAGCCGTACAATGCCTGTAGTTAGTGTCAATGGCGACCGGATGGACCTCGGCTTTCCGGTACCGCCTCGAGAAACTGAACCTGTAAGTTGTCCTGTATTTTGCGTTAATCTTGACACTTGTTGCCTCAGCGGACTCGAGCAATGTCTTCGACCTCACGGTACTAACACGCAAGGCAGATGATCAGTAAAGACATTGACTGGGAATCACGAGCAAATACTCACACAGACACCTCTCTCAACAATTCAGTGAGTCTCTCTCCGCGCATGTTTGAAGATCGACGTCTCCAAATATGCTATCGGCCTGCTCGAACCAGCGAGGGCATCACCGAAGAGCGACTGACTGGCATTCCCAGTACTTCACTTTCGCATCTCAGTCTCAAGACCCCATCACCGACAAACTAGTCCTACATACCATCAAGCGGCTGTCTGCTGAGCTGGAGAATCAGCCAAGGACCCCAAATTCTCTGAGCTTGTCGTCTACTATCAGCACTGTCGACGACTTTAGCACGCCGTCCATTCCGACTAAGCCACATCCCCTTCACTTATCAGCTCCAAAGACGCCTCCCTCCTTCACTCTGTTGGCATCCACCTCGTTACATGAACAAGATGAGCAACAGCAACGCCTACGTGTACAATCGAGATCAACCAGCAACCGTAAACTAGCGATGGTACGCCGGCAGCAGTATCGCGGTTCGAGTCTGCGTACAGAAGTGCGCTTTGACGATACCCGTCCGCGATTGCCTCATACTATCAACAGTGCCGCCCTCTCTGCCTGGGGACGGAGCCCGCCACCTATCTCATGGCCTCTCACTGACAGTGATCGGGCTACCATGGGTACTACTGTCGGCTGTGCTAAAGGTCTATACTGCGAGAATGACGTTTGCGACCATGCCCCTCCAGAAGCGCCGACGGAGAAGCCATATTACCCTTGCCTAGCGACTCAGGCCTGCATTCGCAAACCCCTTCCACCGACCCCGCAAGAAGTGGAAATCGAGAAGAAGGACCGCTTTCCCACCAGCGAGGATTTCACGTCCTACGGCAATCCTTGCTCCTCGCCTGTATGCTCTGCGCCCGGCTCCTCGTACAACTCGCCGACCGTCACGCCTTTCGGAACCCCACCTGGTACACCGACTTCTACACCTCCCGCGTCTAGAGCGACCTCGCTGCGGGAAATTGAAAGTCATGCACCTGTGATCGATAGCATGGACATCGACACAGACACTGCCTCTGTCGACTCCAACGGGCCCAACAACCCTCTTGACACACACGTTGGTGGCACAAGACACGGCCGCCAGAACAATCCCAATCAACCCCAGCTCATCATGAAATCGAGCGTGCAGTTCTGGAGAAGGAAGACAGCGTAAGCACTCCCCTTTCATATATAAGCAACAAAGCTAACATGCACCAATAGCAACAAAGCCCTAGCAAAACAGGTATCTCCGCGTGAGAGAGTCAATGATATTCTCCCATCGTCTCGACAGGAAACAACCCAATCCGGATCGAAGTCGCAAGCGTCACGAACGGCGGCGTGTGACAGCCATGATATGCTGGTGCGTAGGCTGAAGAAGATCTTCTGGCGGCATAAGCTGAAGGAGAACAAGCGTCCCGATATGAATACGGAAGGGTATGTGGGGAACGACTTGTGAGAGCGCAACATTGAGGGCATGTGGATTTTTAGATGAAGAAGATAGAGTGCGGCCTGTGGTAAACACTTGCTTAGCGGGAGGTCATGCTGATGTTGGATGGCATTCGTGACGGTGTCTGGATTTACGTGTAATATGCTGTGGATATCGAGCATGCACATTCGATTGAGACCGCAGTGTGTTTGTACAAGTCCTCGTGTGTGATATTCGCTGGGCTTTGCAATTGATGCGTGCTATTATTTTCAGCCATTAAATTGCAGTGCTTTCGCTCGTTTACAGTCAAGAATTTGCCTTCACTTTCACTTTCTCGATTCGTTGCGCACCGCATTTCAGCTGCTAAACACCTAGACCTCTACGCTCAACCAACCGATCACATACTAAGCCAACACATGAGTATTTTAGATGCGACACACATACTCCCCCCGGGCCTTTTCATCAACGCCGTCCGGTGTCTTCTCTACGTGTAAAGACATAGTCACACCCGACGGTCTCATCATACGCAACAAGCTCTCGCCCCGGGGCCGAAAGCAGCTGGAGCACCTACTGGTATGTAAGCTCCGCGGTGTACCCACAGGCCACCTTCCCGACCTCAGATTGAGCGATATTCTGCAACAAACACCGAGGACCCAGCTCCTAAATATCCCTCGCGACATCAATCTGGCTTGGTTTCTAGAGAACCGCGCGCGGGTCGATGAGTACCTGGAGACAGATTTGGAGAATAGGCCGCTAGACTTGGAAAACAAGGGGGAGGAGAGAGGCAGGGGCGATAAGCAGGGAGGATGTGGTGATGAGAAAGTGGCGAGAGCGGCGTGGTACTACCGCCTCGATCCTGTGCACCAATTTCAGCGATACCACGATGCCGTGCGGTGGAATCATGCTATCTACGTTGCGCTCCTGACACAGCACACGCTATCGAAAGATCGAAGGAGCAGACGCGGACCGCGCGATGTGGAACTCGAGCTCTCACCCACAGCCATCCGCTTCATGTCCTCTTTCCTTGAAGCTGTTCTCGAGCACCACTCCTCCTCATCTTCCGCCAGCTTCACGAAGAGAGACGAGTTCATTGCCCTTTGGCAAACTACCAACCTCGATCTCTTCACGATTCGCAAGTCCTGGGCGAAGAAGGCCCCGCAGCGCGCTTTGAAACAGCTCAGCTCAGAATGGGAAGCCGAGCTATCGTACGCGCGAAGGTCGATAGGCAGCGACGCGTATGAGTCTACCGTGGGCAGATTTGTAGGGAGCTTGGTGCCTGGGCGGGCGGTGGCTGGTCGGACGTCTCAGACTCTCGCCTCAAGCCACTCAAGTCAGATGGAAGGGAGAGATGTGTACTGGCGTAGAAGAGAAGAGCAAAATATGGAGGCGGAGACCCGAGAGGAAGGGAACGAGCTCCTCGATGCACTCCGTGTGCCGTTTCCATCTTCGGCTCCCGGCAAGCACTCAAGAGAGCCGCTGGAAGAGGAGGTGGCGATGGTCTGTGATTTGAGAGCAGCGATCACTTCTGTCCAGAATACGAGGCCGGGGGACATGCTTCCTTTGTTGCTGCGGTTGTTTCCCTTCTGCGAGATCGAGGCTTAAAGAGCATCAACAAGGGCATTCGTAGGGCTGAGTGTACGAGTCTTTACGTCTGGCAGCCGTGTCTAATTCGGTGCTCGCCTATCAGGTTCTGGATGCAGGTACAATCCGTAAGCCACGTGGGAGACGGACGTTGCGAGTCATGGCTTCGGTTGCGCCTCCGAGTCTGGATCAGGGTCGAACGCTACCGACGCGACAGCTAACACCAATAATGCTAGAGAAAGGGTAGTATAAGGTCACGAGGAGCCATGGCAGAGACGAATGTTGTGATGGTGAAATGAAGCCGTCCGTCATATGAGAGTTGGTCTATGAGGTGCTGCGAATATAATGCAATCAAAGCCTGGGTATCTAGCGAATGTCCATGCCTTCTCTGGACTCCTTGCGCCACAATATAATACACATATAAACGTAATAAGACAATATACAGGACGATATTTGCAGTAATCGCCGTCGTGTTGCACGAACCTGCAACGCATGATCACGCTAGATCATCGCCTCCACTTTCGTTGCAGCACGTGCCAGTTCGTCCCTCCACTCAGCCACACCAATGCGCTTGCTCACGTCCTTAACCAGCACCTGGGCAAACCACTTGTGCAGGTCGAGCCCAAGAGCTTTGGATAGGTTTTTTATCCTGCGCATGTTCTTGATGCCGATATCGTCGTAGGCCAGGCATTGAAGCGGCTGGCCAGACTTGATCATTTCGCGCTGCTGGTATTTGTTGTGCTTGAAGCCGTCAAAAGGCGACGCACCAATAATGAGAAAGAGGAGGGTGATGGCGAGTGACCAAAGATCGGTGGCAGCAGAGGCTTCTGGGGCGTCAATGCTGCGCAAGAGGGAAGGGTCGAGGTAGTCCCAGGTTCCGGCACCGAGTGGGGAGGCGTTGTGTACTTCGATCTCCGGAGCGACTAGAATTGTTGAGGAAAAGTCTGAATACACGGTTACTGGGACCGAAATGAGATCGTCAGGGCTCTCTGTGGTGAGAACATTGGACGGCTTGATATCGGCATGGACACAATTCTTATCTTGCATCCACATGAGACTGTCGATGAGGGACAGTGCTATCCGTGGAAACACAGACGCAAGCTGTCTTGCTCGGAGATTGTCGTCGAGGTTGTTGAGGTTTTTTTTGATCCAATCCTCCAGGGTGCCGTCCATGGCTTTCAGGACAAGTGCCTCGTTGCGCAGGTCCTGGCCAAAGAACTGTATGATGTGATTGTCCGAATCCGGAAACTGAGACAAGTATGATAGGATCTTTGCTTCCTCTCTCAAAACCTTGCGCGAGCTGGTAGAGGCGGGAGCCTTGATCGCGTACAGGTCTGGTACCTTGGGCAAGACGAACAAACCTACTGCTGAATCGTTCGACTTGGTTGGAGAGACAGGGGGCGATTTAACAGCGGATGGAAGCATCAAGTGAGATTGGTCGATGGGTTTTGATTCGCTTGGCTTCGCGAGGTAGACATCGCTCCACACCCCCGAGCCGATAGGTCGCTTTTTGTTCTCCTTGTCAACCAATATCACGTACTCCAGTGCCTCGTGATCGAAAAGCTGAAGCGGCACGGGGTGGGAGCGTATTGATGGTGAACGAGGAACAGAAGCAGTCGAAGCGGTCGATCCTTGACGAGCAATGCTGATCTGTGTGCCGTAGTCATTGGACATGGAGCTGGGCCTGAAGTGTGCGGGAGATGTTGGTGTTGCTGGAGGCGTTATCGCACAGCTGAGCGCATCCATATTTTGCACATCCATTCTTGCAGGACGCAGGCGCGTCGGCGACTCTGGTGGCGTCGATAATAATTGTGAGCCCACTGGCAGTGGCTGCTTCCTCGGGACCTCTGTGAATGAGTCTAGTGTACAACGACTTAGGTCCAGCTGGTGGTGCGGCGTGTCCTCTCTGGCCGGTGTAGTGTTATCTGAATCTGATCCTGTCCGTGGCCCCTCCGAAGGGGCAGTAAGTTTGCAGAAGATGGCCATTTTGTGCATGCGTCCTTATGATGAAGGTCGAGTTTGAAAGCGGCTCCGCGGTCACTGCAAGAAGTCGTGTGAAAGGGTAACCTTGGCTTGTGAAACGCAATGCCGTAAAGCCAAACGGTTTGAGAGTTATGTGGTATAAGACAAAACTCTAACAAAAACCTTTAGGAGATAATTTCAAGCCGGAACTGTCCAAGGGTCGCCTGGAGGACTTTTTGTCTGAACTTCAACCAAGGGATGGTTCAGGGTTGTGGCAATCGAACCGAGCAAAGGAGGATAAAGCCACAATTATTGGTACAATGAATCCAGGGCCTTTGGTCGCATGGGCGACTCAGTCGATGAGACACATTCTTCGGTCAGTATGAGCGGCGCGTGCGGAGTGCCCGCGAAGGAAATGTGATGCGTGCAGCCTCGACTGATCTGGACGGCCAGTGGACTGTTAAAGGCACCGACGGCTGTGTTCCGTCAAAGGCCGCCAATCTCGCGAGGGTGACACATGGGCACAGGGCTGCGCGCTTGAAAATTAGGCTGCGGTTGGTATCTGCAACTTTGGATCGAAAAGGAAGCGCGCCTGCATCCAGAACCCTTTCACTTGAGTTTCCTGGTCGGGCTGTCGGGCTGGTGCCGGCGCGCAAAAAAGCGGATCCTTAGCCTCGGTTCCCCAATCAATACCAACGCTCGTATCAACGTGCGTAACTTGATTGGCTCCTGCAACGTCTGGAATTATCCTGACAGCTGCATCTGGTATGACGGTGCAACACGCTGCTACGCGTGCCATGGTGCGAGATCTGTCTGGACAAAGATGACACCTCTGACAAAACTTCGGCGTAATTCGATCGTGGTCTGTGAGATTGGTGCATTTTGACGTCGTTTGGTAGCTGTTGCAATATTCTGAGGCCAGCTGATGTTCGCATGGAGCTATCGATTTCGATAGAGCCGTCGCCGGTACTCATCCGCCGGAACGTCAACGAGGCGTGTTGAGGACTGTGGCTGGCGTTATCGTGAACTCCGATCCTCTATGACTTATCAACAATTTCCAGTCCCACTGAAGATAAGGAGGCCAATCTTCTCGCTGCTCTTGCGACAATCTGCATGCACAACCTGTCATATCTTCGTTTCCAGGATTCTGGTCAACCCAGACCCACCCGTGAAGCAAGTTAGCCGGTAGCTCCGAGTGGTCTGGTCTACTCCACAAACGCGGCATCTTGACGTCTTCACACTCGGCCATTTGACACGCCAACCGGGAGCTTGGAGGCTTTCAGTAAGGTCGCGCAACGCCCAGGTAACATCGTGGCAGGTGTGGTCTGGGGAAGCTGGTGTTTTCGCGTTGTCGCGGAGCCCGGCACGGTCGCCGAACATCGAGATCACGAGATACGAGGCTGGTGGCCTCGATGGACTCGATGGAGGTGATGTAGTATTGAAGACGCAGAGTTGTGTGCAAGAGGATGTCCCGATGGCAAACGCTGGATCATAGGTAGGAAGGACCGCCTGAGTTAGGCTCCTGGCCACGAGCATCGTACTACGGCCATCGTCAGCTTACAAGTCACAGGACACACAAGTGATGCAGTTGGGGATTCCTGGGCTCAGTCGCTGGTAGCGCTTGACTATGGTCACTATACACTGCCTAAGCTAGAAGTTCCACAGGCTAGTCTCGACTCGAGGTCGCTCTCTCGAGCTGGCTGTGCTGCGCACGCCTGGTATGAAAGCAATGACCGACCGTCCCAAATACGCCGTTTGACAAAGGAAGGATGAGTGCTTTGCACCGAACACAAAGGAAATAAGAGATGACAAGATAAGAGAATGGGGCTCTGCAACCCTCAATGAAATGAAGATCGAATGTCCTTCTTCCAAGCGGCAAGAAAGAGCTGTCAAGAAAACGCCTTCGTTCATGACCATATTCCAATGCTCAAAGACATGTCGTGGAATTATGTATTTGTTACAGGATATATGCACACAAAATATGCTTCCCATTAATATCTCAAATCTTGTTATGCACAGAGGAGCGACCATTACCATGTCCGTACATGTCTATGATCTTGCCCACCTGCTCCTCGTGCTCCTGGCGTCAGTGGTTATCATAGCCAGCTCCCCGCTGCCACGGGCTTGAGTTGTTTGCTGCCCGGTGCTGTACGTCGTTCCGCAGACTGCCCTCGCGCCCGTATGACGGTGCTGGGCTGGCGTTGCTGCGGTCGTAGAATGACGGTGGGGCGTGCTGTGTATGCGTTGTGCTAGCTGGGCTGCGAGGAGGGGCGGGAGCATAGTGCTCATTGAAGCCACCCTCCTTAGCAGCGATCTGGCGCTGCTCCTCCGAAGGGTAATCATCATCGTCATCGATACGGCTGCGGGATCCGTGGGTGCCCTTACCCTCGCCACGAGCAGTAGCACCAAGCGCATCAAGCTCGGTCGTGAGTTGGGTCTGCGACTTGATGAAAGAGCCGCGGTCATCGCGCATGGGCTGGTAGCGAGTGTCGGGGTTCTTGGTGAAGACAGCGAATCCGGAGGAAACGAGGAGCATAAGGAGCAAAATCAGCGCAAAGGCGGCGTTGAAGACGAAGAAGATGACTCCCATGACGCCGGTCACAATGCCAGGCTGCTTGAACACCTCAGTGAACATCAACAAGAAGATGGCGCTGAGGAAGTTAACAGCAGCGATGGCAATGTTGAAACCGTTCGTCTTCTTGTCCATCCAGGGGCGAAGGACAGAGACGCCGATGAGCAGAGCAGCTTCGATGATCACGAATGCGACAGCCTGTACGGTGCCGGCGGACTGAGAGAGACCAACAAACATGGCCTTAATGAAGAGGTAGGCGAGCCATGGGATAATGAACCAGTAGGCGGCGGCCTTGAACTGGACGTACAGGAAACCCCATTTGTTGAGCGCTACTGGGTCAGAATAGAGGATGTAGGCGGGGTTCTTGTGCATGGCGATGGAGCGCTGCGCAATGCGAACCACCTTTGAGGACGCCCATCCAAGGACGCCAAGCATGGTGATCATGGTGAGGATAGCCAGAACAACCTCTCCAGCGGAGTCGCGCTGGGTAAGCTCCCACAAGCCAAGCATCATCATCTGGGGGAAACCGATAAGGACCACGCGGAACAGGATGCCCTTGAGCACGGTGCGCCATCCATTACGGAAGTCGATGAACTTGTCGCCCTTCATCCTTCCAGCCTTGGTAAGGCCTTCGCAGATGAACTTGAAAGCAACCACACCGATGACAGTGAACAGGATGAAGATCATAAAGAATGTGTAGCCGGTGAAGAAGATGTTAGTGGTCTCGATGCGGGCCTTGAAGCCAACACGCTCGATACCATGGAGAACAATGCGCTCACCGCCAGCCTGAGCTTCTGTAGCAGCAGCGTTACTGCGGTTCATGAGACGTGCAACGGCGCGGGTGGTGAACTGGACTGTATCGACTGCGCGCTTCATCCTCAGCTTTTTCTGGACCTCGACGGAGATATAAGCCAACTGAGACAAGTAGGTAGTCGGTGTCCCGCCAGTGGCGCGCTGGTACCAGGTGGCCAGCTTCTGGAGGAATGTGACCCGGATGATACCCATAGACCATTGGAAGTTTTGTGTCCAGGCTGCGACGATAGGAGGTAAAGGAACTGCGGTCATGCCGATGAAGGCCTGAGCTTGCATGTAGCCAAAGAGCGACATAGCGTTGGCGGCAACGTGGGCGGCGGTGTTCGAATGTCCCAGACCAGAGGTAACGGCGGAGGCCACGAGACCAAGGCCAGCAATCACAGCAGTCACCCACGCAACGGCCTTCTGCTCGACAGAGTGTCCGTTGGAAAGCTCAGCTTCGACGCAGGCAAGCTGGACGTGGGTGTCCTGATCCTTGATCTTGATGCGCACAACAGCGTCCAAGTCGGGTACAGTGTATGCAATTCCAGGAATGGAGCCCATGATGTCCTGGCTGATGTCTAGGTTCGACTTGATCGTGAGGGGACCGGCGTTCATGGGGCACATGCCCGAGAGGTCGTCATTGCCGCAGGGATCGAGGACTTGGTTCATGGCGCTGTATCCATAGACAAGGAGTTCGAGATCAGCCTCAACCTTCCCTGCAATGTTCGAGATTCCTTCGATGTTGAAAGCCAAACTCCTGTTGTTCGGCGTGAACACAACGTTGAACAAGGTCGCTGAGAAGGAGGAGTTGCTCATGCATGGGTTGAGCGACCTCGACTCGATGCGGCGCTCGTCGTCGGCGGCGACGAAAGGCAGAGCGGTCGCTGCCAGCGCAAGCAGCGACTTCGAGAGGGACAGACGCATATCGGCGCTGTTGATAGGTATAAAGTTAGGTGCAAGCGACTCTCCAGGAGAGCGAACGTCAGGTTGTCAACCAATCCAGCGGCAGCGAATCCGGAACGAACGTCGAGGTGACCTGGGCCGGCGGGCGTAGGTATATCGAAGTAGAGGTGTGAAGGCGGGTGTGGTGAACGAGCGATGTGGGTCGGTGGTGGTGGTGTGGTGATGTCGAAGTTGGAAGGCGCACCTGGGAAACCGGGCAGTTGGCGGGTGAGGGTGGCAGGGGGCGAAGCTAAGGCGTTGAACGGGAAACGAGTGGCAGGCGATCAGCGGCTCCTTTGACAGACCCTCGATACACCAGAACGATGAATTAAAATTGTCGTCACAGGGCCTCGCTGAAGGGTTTGGAGTGCCTGAGGGGAGAGGAGAGTCGAGACAGCGACAGCAGTAAGATCCCGGTGGGGGCACCAGGAGTGTTCAATGCAGTGGTGCCTTCAGGGGCGCTGCGACAGTGGTCGGAGTGAGATGATTGGACGCTTTCCAAGAAGTGCGCGGCTTCCGGCCCAGCGCCCAGCTCAAGAGGGGATCCTCTAGCCGGCCGCCAATCCTACGGTCTCGTCTTTGCTGCGCACGGCGTGCGTCTGCTGTTTGCGCGGACCGTGAGCGGCGTTCTCTATACGGAAATGCAAGCTGATGTGCTCAACACTGCTAACACAGGCGTCCCTTTGAGGTTCTGGAGATGCTGAAAACGGAAGAAGCAGGGGAGTCGCTCCGGGACACGATGCTCCGCCACACTCAACACGAAGCAATTCAGCGCTTCCAGTCCTCCAGGGACCCGAATAATTTCCAGCCCTGTCACTGACGAATCACGGCGCTATTTGCGACCGTTGGCCTGCTGACTGTTGGCGACTCGCGCCCAGCGCGTTGCTCCATCAATTTGCGGAGTCCGGCCTTCCGCTGCGAGTACGCCGCTTTGACCAGCTCAAATCTCACTCGGTGTAGCTGACGGTTCACCACACCATCTTGATCGCACCGTCGCCATTACAGCTGTGCAGCGCGCTGTAGCAATGTCATCACCTGTCATGCACGGCTTGCGAATGCTTGTTCGATCTGTTATGCGTTTTGAAGCGCCCCTTGTCTGAGGATCTTCTCATACTCCGTGCGTCTCTGGCTCTAATCTCAGCATGGAAGTACGCAAACGGCGCATCCGCATCTAGAGTCAGTCTCGTGCCAATCAATCATTTCACAGCGTAACAATACGAGAGAAGCGCAATCGCTGGACTGGCAAATCGACGTCTCGTTGACATTGAGATCATCGTTAGCGCTCTTAGGTCCCAAACCCGCAGGCATCATCAACGTACGCGTCATCCATTGCGTGCATTCCAAACGGATGAGACGGCCGCAGCCTCGCCAGCCACTTGATCTTGTCGCAAGCAAAGGTACACAGTAGACAAGACTGCAGCAGTCTCCACGAGTGTCGATCAACTCTGTGCACAGGGGCATCGTTATGAAGCAACACCAAACGAGGCTTGCGAAATCGATCCTTGCACACACGTCACGTGACACACTGACCAGTAGATCAAGTCCGCAGATCTGCTCGACGTGCGCTGCTCATCTCTTTGGACGAACGCAAGACGGCCACACGGCAATCTGAAACACAAATTGGCACTAGACAGCCGCTATCCCGCAATCCTGAGGGCGACCACACTGGTGCCAGATCCACTTTGCACAGCCTCTGGTCTCCACACGCCAAACCCTCAACCACTGCCCACGACTTCGTCCCTGACGATCATTATAGGAGTATGCAGTGTTACGGATACGGCCCTTTCGCAAGCGATATACAAAAGCCTAGAAAATGTGCACTCGTGCATGCTAAAGAACGAATACGATGTTGCGCTACGATCAATCTGCTGCCTCCTGCTGACCCCGCATCCGCACGCCGAGGATGGATGCCCCCAAAATTATCCACACACCCATATCGGGTGTGGCCGTCAAAAGCATCTAGCAACTTAAGCCGGAGGACCGAACGACACCCTAGTCTGAAGCGTCAAACACTACGGTCCATGGCATTGATACTATGTCTGATACTGCTTGATTGACCTGCCGCAGCCAACGTATAGCGGGCATCATATACATCTCTATTTCCATCTCAGTCACATACGACCATAGGACGTTGAAAACAAGGCTTCCCGTTCGCTCAGCCCTATTTAAGCAACGTACCGGCGGATTAGTAGTTAGGTGGGTGACCACTAGCGAATACCCGCTGTTGTATGTTTTTTCATCTTCTGCACGCCACTTTTTGTCTGCTCTCTCAAACTTATGCGCTGACGTGCGAGGAGCCAGGAGTGTTAAGTGAGGGCCCTGCCTCAGGTGGTACCCGAGTGTGCCTAACTTCACATTCTTGACGGTTCCTTCTCGAATAACACCAGCAACAACTACAATCTTCACCTCTCGAAGCTTCTCTTACAAATGACCAGGTAATCCACGATCGAGTCCATAGGACGATCGTCTTCGATCCCTCGAAGTGGTTGTCGTCGATGTCCTGAACTTTCTCGAGTGCACGAAAGCTGCCTGCTTCAGAGCTTTGCTCACGACGAAAGCCATGGGCTTATCTAATCCAGCGCCAGATTTGCCCTGTAGGCATACAATCATGGGCCCGAACCTGGCGTGAAACGGTCATTACTGGCTCATCGGCGGTACACGAATCCGTACCCAGCTCGACACGCTCTGCAATAAGTCAAATGGCCGCCTCGTTCGATATCGTTGCCTGGTCAGATTGCGCATCGGTGTGCGCAGCGGTGGTCGTGATGCCTTCCTCGTATCCCTTCACCCGGCAATCTTCTCCGCTTCTCCCTCTGCTGCTGTACTGCAGCCTCTCGCTGGATGCCAGACTGCTCTTCCTGTTCAGACATGTTATTACCGTTCTTTATATTTGCCGGTTCCTCAGCTTGTAGGACAGTGAATGGGACTGATAAGTCAACTTCCGTGCAATCTTCTCGGACGACGCTCTTGCTTCCCAGGACACCTCTGGCAAATTGTGAGAGGTACTTCAGGCCTGCCACAGTCCGAATGATGCAATGAGGAAGTGTCACATCATCAGACATTGAGAACGATCGCATATACCGGATTATACTGCCTAACCAGTATGCTGTACACAATCCGCTCGTAGAAAGCACGAGATCGTCCCTTGGTGACGGTAACACCGCCGACTAAACAACTGGCGATTGATCAAAAAGCCACACGGATCGTTGGCAATGGGACATAGGTAATTTATGGGCGCAAGTCCATTTTCCGAAGGGATTGTGAGCCACCATGAGTACCATGCTCGGCAGGTTGCTGCCGTAAAGATTAAGGTGAAGACACAAGTATCGAGCAAAGCCTTTTGTGAGGATTGATTGTAACTCTGTCAAAACAAGCTTACTGAATATACAGCACACTGCAAGTGCGCTTCCACGCGTCATAGGCATAAGAAACTTGCCAAAAGTCAGACGTTCGTTCGAATTACAGCTTGCAGATGTCATATCATAGCGCGACCATTTCGCACAAATGCGGCAAGATTCACCTTAGCATATTCGAAGACACGCAATGCAGCCCACGAAACAAGAGTAAGATTCGGATACTCCCGAACAAGCTGCGGCTCAGTCGAAATCGCCTACCATCACTGGCTTCGGTGCTACAACTGATGGCCGTCTTGCGCAATGTTGGTGAAGACCTTGTGCGCACAGACCATGTGAGGATAAAGTCTTTTCCGGTTGGCAGGCTCACCACCAAAGAAACATCTGAGCCACCGACCACCTTGCGCGTCCATTGCGTTGGTTCACACAACGCAAATCGAAATTGTGGTCATTGCGTCGCGTTTGCGCAGCCTCGAGGTCCAGATTCCTTGCTTCATCAAAATTGCAGTTGAACGCATACGTTGACAGTGACCTCAAAATGTGCCAATATAAGCTGGCTCGAGCCGCTCGAATTAGCCACCATCAACTCACTTGAACATTCGATCGGTCTAATTCGCTTCTCTGGGCATTCAATCTTACGATGTCGCTCTCAACACTCTGCACTATCTCAAACGTGCAGGCCGCCCTCCCGGTTGATGGCGCTCTTCTCGGTCTCAACTTGCTCTCTGACACAGTCACTGCAGCCCCTGTCTACAATGCTTCGGTCGGAATCGGCATGCCGGGCGCATCCACTGGTGTCGCAACTTACAACTACTGCAATGTCACGGTCAGCTACTCCCACACTGGCAAGAATGACGCCATCGCGCTCAAGTACGCCTTCCCTGAGCCTTCCAACTTCAGGAACCGTTTCTATCTCAGTGGCGGAGGTGGTTTCTCTCTGTCATCTGATGCTACCGGTGGCCTGACCAACGGCGCTGCGTCCGGAGCTACTGCGGCTGGCTACGATGCCTTCGACTACAGCTACGATGAGAAGGTTCTCTATGGCAATGGATCCATCAACTGGGATGCTACCTACGCTTTCGCATACAATGCTTTAGGAGGTACGCAGAACTTTCCGCTTTCTCTCACATATGCTGACATGTTGCAGAACTGACTAAGATCGGCAAGCCCCTAACACAGGCTTTCTACGGTCTCAATAACACCAAAATCTACACCTACTTCGAAGGCTGCTCTGATGGCGGTCGCGAGGGCATGTCTCAGGTCCAGCGCTGGGGCGAGGAGTATGACGGTGTCGTCGCGGGTGCTCCTGCTTTTCGCTTTGCCCAGCAGCAGGTCCACCATGTCTACCCTGCAACAGTGGAGCAGGTCATGGGTTACTTCCCTCCTCCATGCGCTCTGGACAAGATTGTCAACGCCACCATCGCCGCTTGCGATCCCCTTGATGGCCGCACTGATGGTGTCATCTCCCGTACCGATCTATGCCAGCTCAACTTTAACCTCAGCTCCCTAATCGGTGAGTCGTACTATTGCGCTGCTGAGACCAGCAGCTCGCTCGGTTTCGGTTTCAGCAAGCGTCAGATGGGAGGTGGTCCCGCTGGCAGCCAGTCTTCTACCAAACCCGAGCAGAACGGCACCATCACTGCCGACGACATCGCTGTCGCACAGGCTGTCTACGACGGTCTTCACTCGTCCGATGGCAAACGAGCCTACCTCTCGTGGCAGATCGGTTCTGACTTGAGTGACGCTGATCCAACATACGATAACACTACCAGCTCCTGGAAGTTGAACATCCCCTCCACCGGTGGGGAATATGTCACGAAATTCGTTCAGCTCCTCGATATCGATAATCTCGAGAACCTCGACGGCGTGACCTATGACACCCTTGTGCAGTAAGTGCACCCATTTCTCTTCATCTCCGCACTATACTGAGATTCCACAGCTGGATGAATGTGGGAATGATCCGCTACCTCGACTCGCTACAAACCACAATCCCAGACCTGACGCCCTTCCAATCCTCAGGTGCAAAGCTGCTGCACTACCACGGCGAATCCGATCCTTCGATCCCCGCCGCCTCATCGGTGCACTACTGGCAATCCGTCCGCACGACCATGTACCCGAACCTTACGGACATCGAAGCCCTAGAGGCCATGAACGAATGGTACCAATTCTACCTGATCCCCGGCGCGGCGCATTGCGGCAGCAACAGTCTACAGCCCGGTCCGTATCCGCAGGATAATATGGCGACGATCATCGATTGGGTTGAGAACGGGATTAAGCCTAGCAGGTTGAATGCGACGGTCAGCTCGGGCGAATATGCCGGCGAGGTCCAGCGGTTGTGTCAGTGGCCGCAGCGTCCGCTATGGGCGGGTAACAGCCCGGCTTTCGAGTGTGTGGAAGATGAGAAGAGTGTTGAGAGCTGGACTTACACTTTTGATGCATTCAAGCTTCAGCCTGTCTGGTAGACATGCTTGAGCACTTTTTCGAAAACGGTGGGAACTTTTTGTTCCTACGGCGACAGTCTAATATGCCCCGAGATGGAGAGGCCAGATTTAGCGCGAGCGTTGTTGTATAATGTCTCGCAGTTTTGTTCGATGCTTGTATTATATGGTTATTCGAGGTCAGCAGCGCTAGTTTGCTGGTATCGAGCTTCGTCACGACTACTGTGTAAGCGAAAGTAACTTGCAAGATTTTGTTCATAATCGTGTCTATTAGTCTATCTGCATAAGGCGCTCAGCTTCACGCCCTCTGATGCAACGCTAAGTCATGCTCATTAAGTACTGTCTTTCACCCGCCCATAATCTACTGGGGCTTGAGGACACCACGGTACCTCATCTTGCCATCCCTCAGTATGGACATAGCATCAGTGATACCCTCCTCGGTCATTGGGAACTCCATAACGATGGGCTTGATGTCGTGCAGAGCAGCAAACTCGAGCATGTGGCGGTGCACTGACCGTGCAGCAACGACGGAACCCTGGATGGTGAGACCACCGCTAATGAGACCCATGTGGGGGATCTTGAAGTCGCCCTCGTCAACGGTGAGGGGGAAGATCTTGCCCGTGGGTGCCATGACGGGAAGCATGAGGTTCCAGTCGGGGTTGGCGGAGGTGGTGACGAGGAGCGCATCAACCTTGCGGCCAATTTCAATCTTGTCCTTGCCCTTCAGGGTGATGAACTCCTTAGCTCCCAGCTTGGTGGCCTCCATCTTCTTACTCTCGGTTCCGGAGAAGACAACGACGTCGCAGCCCATGCGGGCAGCGAATTGGATGGCCAAGTGGCCGAGACCACCGACACCCATGACACCGACGCGGTCAGTGGGCTTGATTCCGTATGTGTAAAGGGCGTTGAAGACGGTGGCTCCACCGCACATCAGGGGAGCGGCATCAACGTCGCTCATGCTATCAGGAAGCTTGAAAAGGAAAGCCTCCTTCCAGACAGCGTGGGAAGCGAAAGATCCCTGGTCGAGATCGGCATAACCGTACATCTGACGTCCGGGGCAGTAGGTCTCACGGCCAGTCAGGCAGAGGTCGCAGTCACCGCAGGAGTCGTGCTGGTATCCCCATCCGACGCGATCGCCCTTCTTCAGGTTCTTGACATTGGGTCCTGTCTCCTCAACAACACCAACGCCCTCGTGGCCAAGGGCCATATCGGCGTTCTTGTAGTGCTCATCTGTACCGCAGAGACCGGAGGCAGTGACTTTGACCAGGACCTGGTCGTTTTGGAGGTCCCCCTTCTTAGTCTCGCTCTTGACGATCTTGCCCTCCTTGGAGCCTTTGAAAACTGTGAAAGTAGGCATGATGTGATGTAATGTAATGTGATGTGATGCTGTGTGGGTATCGAAAACAAAATAACTTTTGATGTGTTGTAGGTTGAGTGGTATTGGATAATTGAGATACAGCCCAGGGTGAACGAGAGGAGGCTGCTATATATGACGGCCAACGCACGTCTCTATGATCGAAAGTTCTAATCTGAGCATTGGAAAGCTCCACACAAGCATGACGTCGCAGCAGTCAGGGTCTCGGAATTAGCCACTGTGTATGCCCAGATCTTTACAGATCCGGATGCATCGGCCGCCGCTAATAGTTACCTTCGCACGAGCTCGTCTTTTCCGAGACTGTGGTGTTTGAGTTGTAAGCTTGTGGCGGCGTGAAAGTTCAAATTTCAGTAAACTACGCTGCAGCTGTAGTCATCAGTCAGCAGATTTGACGATTGAGGCCTCCATGAGCAAGTTCTCGTCTCGGGCTGCAGATGCCCTCTATGAGACCTGAAGCGAGATCTAGAGATGCCGGGGATTATCGGCCAATCATTTTTGATGGATACGGGAGTCGCGGACGGGACATTCGAAGTAGTTCTAGCCCTCGATATGTCACTCAATTGAAGCTTACGATTCAGGTGGCTTATCGATTGTTATCGATGAGGTTCAGGTGTTGTCACTCTTGTGTAGTGATTGCGACCAATCGCTCGATTACATCATTCGAGCACGGACCCCCGAACTCTGCCATGACTCCCCGAAACCATCGGTCCTTCCTCACCAAACGCGTCAAACCTTGGCAAACGGTCGCAGAATTTTCTCTTTTAGCACAGGCACTCAACCCATCTGCCATGCGAAGGGTCGATCTGGTTAGTTCGCGGAAGGAGCTCAGCCCTTCCTCGTGGCCGTTTTGTCATCACCACAAGGAACAAAACTGGAGCTATCTTAACCCCGTATCTTCGGTCGAAATTACATACTCGCATTTACCCAAACTCTGAAACACCCCCTCTGTAACTATCCCTGTTATCCGCGACTGCAGCGGCCGATGCAGCACACGTACGCGAAGCTTGTGATGCTTACGAAGACCTGGTCTTGCAGATGCAGCCGAGAGATCACGGGAATCAATAATCGGTGTGGACGATCTCTGTTCAGCATCGCAACGACTCGATATAGATGCACTGCCCGTGCAAACCGCGAAAAGTTTTAATGTCTTCTCAAACGCTGCCGATCAAGGCCTTTTCATGCACGGTAAACATGTCGGACTCGCCCACAACCGAAAGACGTGCATCACTGTCTTTGACAACATCACCCTACGAGATTTGTACGGTCACACAGCCCTGGCAAACATTTGGATAATGGATTCCATCAAGCTTTCCACCATGAGCATTTTGACTCTATGTCATGGGGATGGCCACTGTGGTACTGGAGACATAAATGGCACACCCTTCCACTCCCCTTTTCTGAAGGACCTGGAAAAAGCGCAGTCCCAATCACATGGACATTGAAGCAGACTTGACACATATCTGCAGGCGCCACTGACCGGTGCAAGTACTGTGGACAGCGGCCAACTTGAGAGCGTGCCAGTCACGCAGTGGTTTGACCTACAGTAGATCCAGGCCTCGGGCTCTGCCATCATCAGTATTGCAGTCTCAACCATCCAAGGCGCACTCACTGTAAGAGCCAGCCTGCTCTGTAGGTGCACTGTTCATTGTTTGTGTAATTAAGCCCAGGTTTTTGTCGTTTTCTCTGCCTAGGGCTGTCATGTCCACCTGTGATGTATAGTATTGGGAAAGTTAAGGTGGGTAAAACGCTTTGTTTATCGCCCATCGATATTGCAGCTTGCTACTTCACGAGGCACGGTCATGTCTGACGACACGTGCCACTTCGACCGTGTTCAATGCCTCAAAGCATCCAAGCGCGAGTTCCTCTGAGCTTCCAGATCGTTCTGCAGCTAGTTACTTGATGTGTTCTGACGAGCACCTGAGAAGCGCCATGCTAGGCTCTGAGCCAGCAACAACAGGTGACGAAGCTGCTCGAGTGCCCTTGCTTGATCTTTAGTTCTTAGCAAATGCTTTGTGAAGCGGGTTTGCTAGTTATCCTTCACAGTTGGGACTTGCCGGTTCTGAAGTCGCTCGCCTGTCAGAGGTTCGTCCAGATTCCAAATATCACCAAAATACCTCACAAACCTGATGTTGAATGCTTCATCTACAACGTTGGCCCAACCACCGAAAAGACCATCGTCAATATCAATGACCTCATCGGCGGCGTCGAAGATATGCTCAACTACCACTTCTTCAACGAACAACTCTGTCAAAAAGTCCTCCAAAACAACAAAGAACGCTGCCGCTTTGCAAATCTTCCTTCGCTTGCACAATACAGCTCCGTTCAAGAGATAGCTGGCGGTGCTCGCCAAATGGTCGGAGGGGAAATTTATTTGAGGAGCATGTCGTTAAGAAGACATTTGCTGTCACCGTCAAGGCTCTTCTTGGTGCTATCCTTGAAGATTCGAACATTTTGGAGGAAACGTTTGAAGCAACGGATGATCTTGGACCTGAGCTTGTCCCAAAGAACTTGAACGTGGTGAGGCGGATTTGATGGACGTAGACGAAATTCGGTGCGTGCAATGTGCGGCTTCGGTACTGGTTGTTGGGAGTTTGATGTGAGGGGTAGGATGCGTTGGACGCCTAGTAACGATATTCGTTATGATCATTGTAGGGCTTCTCTAGGCTCGATGCTTACGTGCGATTAATTGGATGAAACGGTAATACCTCCATGAGCCTAAAATGACATCCTCTGAGCATAGCTAGTTCCACTGAATTCGTACAACACCAAGAAGCTAGTGTCGTCCAAAGCTACCAGTCCAGCCCAATAGGCAGAAGCCTCATGGACAGTGGTCTTATCAGCCCATGTCACACCCTGATCACTGCTGACCATGACTTTGATGGCACCACCGGGCCATACACCGCCATCTTCATCCGTCCCAAAGCTAGCCACCAGTTTCTCGCCCACTCTAATGATCTGAGGTGCTCCGGCGTTGTGACCTTGTGGCTGATACACAACCCTTCGCCCAGAGCTCCACGTCATACCGTCATTGTCGGTACGGACTGTCCAGACACTAAAGGGCTGTCCATTGGCAGCGTCACTGGTCTCAAAGATCGCGACCTTACTTTTGGAGTTGGCGGATGTATGCGCGACGCCTAGCATACCGTCGCGAGTTTCCAAGCCGAATCCGGATATGACTTGTGCGGTGGACCACGTTTTGCCGCCATCTGTTGAGCGTCGTAAAAGACTATCCTGATCGGTCACCCTGTTCTCGCGGGAGTAATATAACTGCAGAGACCCATCGAGACCTTGCTGCAAGAACGGCTCCCAGTTGCCTGTCGGTCCGGAGGGATCAGATGCGGGGGTCGAGAGGTACTTCCAGGTAGCACCTCCATCCTCGGATGCACAGATCGTGATGCGATAGAATTTGTATGTTGTGGCTGATGCTCGATCATGATTCCTGAACGCGCAGAGCATTTTGCCATCTGGCAGCTCGTGGACGTAGGGATTGTCCACGTCCTTCGTCGCCTTAGAGCCGGTGTCTACAGCCCCTTGAAGATGCCAGGATGCGCCATCGTCGTTAGATCGTACCGTGCGGATAGTTGTGTTATCGCCCTGGATGTTGGTGTAGGTACCGAAGAGGGATCCGTCTGCAAGCCTCGTTGCCCGAGGATAGGTTCCACCTTTGGCAAAGACAACAACACCGCCCACTTTTGCTGGCGGTGCAGCAGCGACAAGAAGCACGAGTGTTGCAATGACTAATGCTCTTGCTGCAAACATTTTGTCGCGCTCGCGCCGGGCGCTGTTACAAGCGATGGCAGTCGCATTTATAGCATTCTACTTTAAGGCAAGCTACTGATCCGCTTTGCTTACGTGGGGTCCGTCACAGTCAATCAGGCACACGGTTCGATATTCAGGTTCAGCCAACGAGAATCAGGAGAAGCCGCAAGAACCTCGTCCAGGCGTCCAGTTTGCGCAGCAACTTATGCCTCAAAAAGGTTCATGAAATTCGACAAGATCGGCAGCATGGTGCAAAACACGACAGGCTTCGCTGAAGATCAAGAGTATGGGTCTGGATATGAGGGGGTGGTTGGAAAGGAAGAGTGTGGCTGGTGACCACGCGCGGCAGTTGCAGCCGACGACGTGAAGCTGCACAATAAGCCATTCAACCATGGAGTCATGGAGTGCGACCCAGTCAATAATATCATTGCATCCGATCATGCAGTCACCATCGCGCTCGAGTATTTTCGGTAGGCACAGCCATTGATTCGAGAGCCAAGGAGATCCCATGCACCTTATCGCTGGGTGCCTGAATGCAGCATGGTTGAAAGTGTTGTATTTAAAGAGGCATCCGTCTACCGGCCAATGCAGCTGCAAGTGGAGCAGGTGACATTTTCGTCGACGACTTGCTGGCCGGCGACTTCGCAGCTGTGTAAGGAGCTCAAAGCTGAAGCACGACGGTCGGCACAGATTGCGAATCCATCTCGGATACGTCGATCAATACGCTCGTCCTGCAGATGTGGGGTGGCGTAGGCGATGCTAAAGCTGATGTGAGGTATGAGTGGGTGCATGCAGCCGCAATAATGATGCGCTTTCTACCATAGATTGGTGAACGGGAGACGGAACCACGAACGAGGAAAGATGGTCAGGGCTGTGGAGACAAGTATTGAGAGAAGGCCAGCATCTGCGGCTTACGTGGCCAGCCAGTTGGCTCGCTTCTATACTTTGTGCCCATCAAAGGCTGGGGAGAAGCCGTTAAGACGTTGCCATCTTGCAGTTGCAATACTCTATCTGTCTTAGCAATGGTGCTGGGATTCATCTCGTTGACGGCCACAGTGCCAATGGTAGCAACATCAGTTCTGAACCTTCAGAGTGAAGTCAAAATAAAGAAGAGCCAGGGGATCGACGCGGAATGGAAGACCGACAAATGCCACTTAAGTTGTCGACCACAGGAAGAACGCCAGAGTATGGCAAACAGCTATCCCAGGATAGCGAATTTATGCTTCGTGACGCAAAGTTCGACTTGCAGTTGTCGTCGTAACAATGCGAGCGATTGCATCCTTTCTCAGATTACTTCCTGCCCTATTCGGGTTCCAATTTTGAGGGTTTTGCGCCATAATTTCAGAGGAGTCCCCGTAGCTGAATGGATCTGCCTGGCCACTGGTTCCGGAATCTTTCAAATCAGTCAGGAACTGCGAGCAGAAGCAGAAGGACTGACTGGCCCCTGGCCCGTGCGCGTGTGCGCTGACGGCAAGATACGTTTACTCATGGAGAAGTGGGAAGACTCCATCGCTGTCGAATCGGAGACGCCAGGCTTTTGAAGCCTGTGTTTTGACCCGTCATGACGATGGACTTTGGGGGGGGGGGGGGTGGAGCAGAGGACTGTGGAAATGAAGCTTTAATGCAAGGCAACCAACGCGTGAAAGGTAGGCTGCAACAGAGGTCTCAGCTTCGTGTCGTGCTGCGAGGCTGCTACCTGCAGCTATTGGGCAAGGTCATGACTGCGTGAAGGCAGCAAATGCGCTTTGAAGGTATCACAGTCGAGGCGAGAAGTCGCGTTTTGCAATCGCAGCATCTTCGGGAAGGAACCGAGAGCCTCAACAAAACGCGGGCAAGCGAGCAATTGGGAAGCAGCCATCGCAATCTTCACAGGCTTCAAGAAGAAGATAACAGGTGTGCTCCAATCATTACATATGGATCGAAGCCTCCGCTCCGGAGATAATAGTTGGCGTGAACTGCCGCGCGTTGGTCGCGATTACCGTTTGGACGGAATGACGTAGTTCATGCTGAACTTCAGCCTCTCCAATCGCCCAGACATTTTACCTTTCTCACCCCACACATCGGCATTGCTTGTACCCATCGTTTCCAGATATCCGCCAAGTGTATCTCCGCTTGCAGGACCGCCACATCTTCCCACGGCCACCTCTCACCAATATGTGTGACTTTGTGCCACTTCCCATCGTTTGCTTTCAATGCGGAACGTACGGACGTCAGTTTCCTCATGTTTCAGACATGTGCTAATCCGTCTCAGCGATCAGAATCCCTGCCATTGTAAAGTCATTGGTCCCACGATCGGTTTTGTGATTACGGTGTGCATGGCCGTAAGTCAGCATGACCGGGAAAGGAAAGCTTCAATGTGCTGACAAAGACCGCAGATCGTCTGCTGGCCCGCATCCCTGCTCTGTTGCTGTTGTGCAACGGATGCAGGCAAGAAGTATGTTTTTGTGCGAAGGCACATCTTCAAAGACATGTACTGATGGCACCAGGGTTCTTGCATTGCCGGTGGATACAGGCAACGCTGTCAGTAATGCTATACCGATATGACAGCCACAAGGCGTATAGTCGCCATGCTGCTTCCACGATTCCGTGATTCTGGCTAAGAGGTGGTAAATAGTATTCTATTCTTTCTAGTCCAGGTTTCAGCGTTTGGCTTTGATTCCTTCTCGCCGTCCCAAGTCTCAGGGGGTTCCTTTCAGTATCCTTACGACCTATGATGATAGTTCGACGGCACCTTGAATTTGGTGGAGCAATCTCCTGGCTATGAAGCAGGCTTTGTAGGCCGCTCGGCGACTTGCAGCGGCTGCCAGTAATACCTAATGTCCTCATATGAATTGCCCTATCGACCTCAACATCACTGTGGACTAACAGTTCAGAGCGCAGAGCGGTCTGGATTCGACTTCCACCTGATAGACGTGGAGGCGTGTTCACTTGTGGGCGTTTGCACCCTCTGTATCCCTCATCCAAGGCGCTCTAGCTGCATCTGGAGGTACCGCGGTGTTTGCGCGCAGTTGCACGCTGCCTGATCATTTGCGCTCAACTCAAGGTCCTGGATTGTACTTTACCAATGGTCTATATCTCGACTTCAGCTCTGCCATTTGTTTGTTAACTATCCTTTGAGAGCAACAGAGCAGCTTCAGCTTGCTGGTTCCTCACTTCTGTCTCGGTAGGTGAAGGTGTCCATTGTCTATACAATAGCTCCGCGTCACCGTTTGCATAGCTGCCTTTATGGGAAGACGCGACGACGCGCTCAACCAAAACAACTTCTTCTTGCGAGATGTCAACTCATCCTCTCCCTTCCCCTAACGCTAATGGAGCAGAACATGTATCCGTCAATCTCGATCCCATCTACGCAAAGTTTTTGAAACAAGCGGACGAATCCTTCGCTACCGAGTGCGCAGAAGCACGTCTTTTCGGACTGGAAGCACTTGGTGACATGACTCAAATTCCCGTCGCCACATCAGAACAGCGCTTCTCCGCGTGCGATAACCAGGACGAGTACCTTGGAGTGGATACGTACTCTTGGCATGAATGCCTCCAGGTTATTGAGGACCACGAGTGGTCTTCGTCAATTTCAAGTTCTGGGGAGTCTGTCCGGATAGATGACTCGTAAGTAGCACGTTACTCTCATGCTCCAATGACTGACACTGTCAGGGCCTGCTCCCGCGAACTCTGTGAGCTCAACCCTGTATCAAGTAGCGACATTCTCGATCCAGCACCGTCAACACAAACTACAAATCGTGATGTCGAAACATCAGTACTGCCCGCTGACACAAGCCGGAATCACCCACCAAGTTTCTTCGACCCCGAAAACGAGTTCGCGAGCAAGCCTGCGATGCTGTTTGTCACACATCCAGCATCAGCAATACCGAATACCTCCGAGAGGACTTTCGTCATGGCAGAGACAGAAGACACGCTGATGGAGGAGACCGGACCTGAGGAATGGGAAACGTCTCCTACCGTTACGATCGAAGTCACCGCGAGGATATCACACGGCAATGTCGAACCAGAGGTTCAGTGTGCGCGATCTTCTGACGAGGTGTCACACGAAGCGAAAAGGCTCAAATTCGGGAGAAGCGGCCAGACTCCAGAGGTCACCACAAGTACGAGGGTCATCGAATACCCGCCAACGCCTGCCATGAGCGACTCGGACTTGCAACCCATAGTTGAAGACGTGCACAACACTTTATCGCCAGCCACCGAGCATAAGCCGACTGAGACTGTCCACTGCAAATTCGATTCCGGAATGGCAACCACGCCCTCACCCTTACGCGCGACGCTATGCTACTGTCCACCAACTGTCACCGACGAACGCGAAAACAACGACATGGAGCTCGTTGCGTTACCTGTTTCTGGACCTACAGCGCCGTATTCACATGCAGCTGATGGTCAGGTTATCCTATGCCCCCCGCTAGACTGGTATCAGACATACATCGCAAGGGGACTTGTTACTCGGTCACAACTGCTTGAACACGATGAGCAAGTGAACGAGATAGCGCGTGCAGCTTTTGCTACTCCACTGACGATACCGAGCACACAAGCGGCATCAGTGCCATCGAACAATGGTTCTGTCACGCCGCCAGCTAGCCCCATTTCCCAGTCCCAAGAGCCTGATCTTACTTTCGTCATGGCAGCGCTTGCGTCATACTCATTGTCACCCCAAATGCTGACACAGGCAATCAAGCGCTCTTTCACCAGCACGGAAACTGATGTTGACGTTTCAGAGGAACATGCAGCAAAGCGACAAAAGCTCTCCAAAGAGGAGCCTGTGAGCAACGAGCCCGACAGAGAGCAACAGCTCCATCCTGCACAGAATGATATTCAAAAATTATTCGAAGGCAGTGAAAGGATGGCGGCCGCAGACATTGAAGACGACGCCAAGCTAGGCTCCAGCACATCCGAGGCCCATGCGGTTTCGTCGACGGAAGGACTCATTTCTGACACGGTGCTCGATGTACCCTTGGACATCTCTGCTCATGTGGCTTTCGAGGGGCCCAGAAAGTTGCATCCACAAAGCCATGAGAGCCAGATCAAGTCAGTCTGCCCTGTCAAACAGCTCGCCGGAGAATATATCCAGGCTCCTGATGTGGAGATGGAACAATGTCTCACAACGGCGTCTATGTCGACAACTCTTGCATCTTCTCCCCTACCGCCAACATCATGTGGGTGTAGCAAGATCGAGCTCAAGCCGTTGAAGCTACTAGTGGATTCAACAGAGTTGATCAAGAGCGAAGCCACAGATATAGTAGAGCACCAGCACAGCGCCTTGGGAGAGCATCTGAGTGACGCAGAAGACGAAGAACAAAAGATGGACTCAGAGACACAGGAGTCAGAGGAGCTGACTGAGGTCGATGACGAGGAGTTGAGTCTTCTGTCGACTGTTATGGAGGTCGCAGACGGTCCAACATCGCAAGACCCGACGCCACCAACCAAGAAGTCCACGCCGGCGCCTCTCGCTATATCCAGGAGCGACACCGCTGCCAAGATCCCCCATGAAGCCGGATTCCGCTACGAACGGCGCGCCACACGCTCCGAGACCAGGACATCCGACCGCGGGCCTGCAAGGAAGTCTCCCGCGGAGGAAGAGAAAGACCCAATGCCTGCGCTGACCATCAAAGAAGAGGACGAACCTACACCAAACCCGAAAACTACGAACGGCACGGCAACGAAGGCCAAAGGACGACAGACACGCAGCGCAGAGCCACCACCGAAACGTACAGCCGTGACGGCTGTCAAGCCCAGTCCCAAGCCCAAGCCCAAAACTCCTGCTCCACCCGATCCCCCCTCCGCGACGATAAAGGCTCGAAAGACAACACCCAAGCCGCACGCTGCCTCGACTGAGAGCGTGCTCGGAAAGAGAAAGACTCGCAGGAGTGCGGCGCTGGAAGAAGAAATGCGCAAAGCCAGCGAGGTGGAGGGTAATATCGCTAAGAGGTTAACGAGTAAGGACGCGGACTAAATGCCCCATCAGATGGATGGTGGCGAGGATGGGAAAGGACGGATTGGACATGTGTACAAAGGGCGGTGATGATTGCATGCGCGGTTGGAAACGAGGAGGGCTTCGGGAGATGGATAGGAGTGGAGTGTGGCGATCGGGGGGACTTGTGTGATACCCAGCAATTGACAGGCGTGAACATTGCATAAGACGAGATGAAAGGGGGGCGTGGACTTGATTCGTCCTTGGATGCCTCCAGACATCTCGACGTGAGATGGCGCATGTACGAGTAACAGCATTATATGCGCAACATTCGGTGAGCAGAGCGCACAGTTGCGCTATATTTTGCTCCCTCTCCTTTCCCCTTGCCCGCCTCTTTCCTCCTTGGCCAGCAAATCGCATATCCAGTGTGTTGCTTTCTCCACCATAGCAGGGGGAAATGCATGCCCTACACCATCGAAGAGGACATCCTCAAATTCGATATCCAGCCCGTTATCCTCGGCCAAGACGCGCTTAAAGACGTCCAAGAAAGGCTTCCCCGCCGCATACGGCACCAGCTTATCGTCCCTTCCGCTCAAATTCAGGATTCTCTTCCCTCCCAACTTCTCCTTCGTTAGGGTCTTGAAGCGTTCCAATGTCTCTTGGGAAGGGGAAGGATCGGGACCGACGGGGTTGAATGAGCCGGGCAGAAGGAGACCGGCGGGGTCGTACTGCGCAATAGCGTCCATTAGGGCTTTCGGAAAATCCGTGCTGCCCAGGAACTCGCTCCCCGGCGGTGTGGTCCGCGTATAAGTCGGACGTTTGCTCAGCCGCGCGCGGTCGGTGATCAAGCGTGTGTAGTCTGGACACCCGATGCCCACGACGCCGGCCGTGATCCTAGGATCGGAGAGCAGACAGTGCCATGTTGCGTGGCCGCCGAGCGAGATGCCGAGGGCGAAGTGGCTCGTTATGCTCGGCGCGGTCTTGTCTTGGAAAACGTACGAGGAGAAGTGGTCGATGAGCTGGCTCGTGTCGGTCGCGGTGCCGTGGTAGCACCCGAACATGTCCTGCGCATGCGTCTCGTTGCCCTGGCGCCACGCCTCGTTGTGCAGTTTGTCCACCAACCTGCTCCCGTGGTTCCGCTGGTCGAAGGCTGCGGCGATGAGCCCGTGGTTCTTCGGCTGTGTGGTGTTCCACCCGGAGATGATTTGCGCGGCGACGGGCGACATTGTTTCTTTTGTCTGCAGGCGCGGGTTCAACAGCCAGAGACATGTGACGCTGGTGCAGGACGGGGGGAGCTCGGAGAGGCCGTGGACGACGACATGGATACCGGCGATGGTGAGGGTGCGTTGGGAGACGGTGGGGGCTGGGGAGGTGCCGGCAAGAGGATTGTTTGTGGCGGCCATGCTGTAGACCGGACGGAAATGAGGATTTGCGATCAGAGGGCAGTGGCGCTTGTGCTGAATGTTGTCGTGAAGAGTGGGACTGGCTTGCTGGAGGTCAATTGAACGGAGAGGTTAGTCGCGCGCAGAGTGATGGCAGACGGAGATGGTGATGCGGCGGGGCTGAAGCATTTCCGGCCGAGGTTGAAATGGCCGCGGGAGAGACATGATGGCAGTGAGCTTCATCGACCCTGCGGCAAGTATATGTCGAAGGTGTACTGGCCATGTGTGCAAGCACATGTGATGAATGATCCCAAGGATCTATCTAGCAGACTAGCAGACATGTTTTCTGAGGCAGGTCAGGCGTCGCGGTGGGTGCGAGGAAACAGGGAAGTGGACAAATTGCTTGGGAGCCGCACTAGCTTCTGAACGCGCGGGGCAGAACCGTGGGCGTGGCCAGGTCGAAGGCACTGTTGATTCGATTGCAAGATACGACCCATCTGGGTCCCTCTCACAGCGTCGACGATGGAGAGGTGTGAGCACTGGCTGTCCAGGCGAAGGCGGTATGCAAGGCGGTCTGGCAGGGGGTACGTCGGGGCTCCCTAGCGTGCTTTGGAGACGACACTTTTGATTGCTGACGACGGCATCTTGGCTGAACTGGCCAGCGCCTGCTACGTGTGCACGCGAGTTGACGAGGCCGGATAGGAGTCGTCTGCACCGCCCTCCCATCCATCTCGTTTTCTGTTTATCCGCTCGCGACGACACCGTGAACTTTTGGAACCAGCGACGTATGCGCGCCATGTCCACATAACGACTCAGGGAACGGCGGAACCAAACAACGCCCGCAAGCAACCACGACCTCGCCAGAGCACCTTCACCATGGCCGCGCCGGCCGAGAAGCCCCCCGCGACCTTCTTCGACTACCGTGCCATGGCTGAGACTGCGAACGGCGCCCCCAGGATCATGCGGACCGCACCCACGGCCTCGCCATTGTCGGGCGAGGAGCCCAGCGACGGCTTCCCCTTCCTCAGCCCGCCCTCGAGCGTCCAGAACGGCGCGCCCGTCGACAACGTCGAGGCGACCGACTACGCTCCGCCCCGCGTGCCCAAGCCGTCATCCCACGCCTCCAATGGCTCCACGACCTCGGCCTACTACCCGCCCTTCGCCCCCGTCTCGCGCATCCCCACCGCCGAGGGCGAGCCCGTCGAAGCCAATGCCCCCAAGGAGCGCAAGAGCGTCCAGTTCGCCCGCTCGGCCACGTACGGCTCCGACACCCCCGCCGCGAGCTCGCGCCAGCAATCGTGGGAGGTCGACGAGGGCAAGGCCAAGGGCAAGGCCAAGGGCGATGACTCGTCGCTGATGGGCAAGCTGAGGGCACTGGCCGCGCCTATGCAGGGCCACGGGAGGAGCCACAGTCAGAACACTGCCGGAGCCGCCTCGCCCCACTCCCAATCGCCCTATGGCCCCTTGTCGCCGGCCAACGAGCGCGACGAGTTCCGCTTTGACGGGAACCACGACAGCGAGGCAGACGCCGACGCCGAGTCGAGCGCCGGCGAGGGCGCCTCGAGGCCTGCCCAGAAGCGCAAGAGGAGCCGCCGCTGGCTGGAGGCCTTGGAGGGACGAGACGTCGGCGAGAGCGGCACCCAGACGGCACCCACCACGCCCCGGCAGACCAGCTACTTCTCCCGAGACTCGCCCACAGGCACGCCCACCTCATCGAGCCGCCCCACGTTTATGCGCAGAGGGACCATGAGCGATATACCCGAGAACGAGCGCCAGGGCTACTCTGAGGACGAGGGCCGCTCGCGCCTGGGCAATAAGGAGAGCGCGTGGACGCGTGGACTGCACAGTGCAAGGGGCCTGTCCTACGGCGGCCTGCGCAGACACGACCCCAACGCAGATGAAGGCGATCCGTCGAGCGAGCGCCGGCCAGCATGGCGCATGCGCAGCGAGCGCACATCAAGTCTGAGCGCCCAGAAATGGAAGTCTATCAAGAACAGTCTGAAGCTGCTCGGCAACCGCGCAAAGGCAGAACGACAGGTCGACCACGCCAAGTCAGCCGAATTGATGGCCGAGCTGCTGGCTGGTGCTCCCGCTGCCCTCTTCCTGGCCTCGATGTTCCAGCGTGATGAGCACGGCCACAAGCGCATACCGGTTCTCCTCGAGCAGCTGAAAGTCAGCATCACCGATGCCGACAAGTCGCGAGACAAAGAAGGCGACAGACACACACCCTTGCGCATTGAGCTGGAGTACGGAAGCGGCCTCACCCGCATGAAGTGGGTCGTCTATCGCACAGTTGCTGATTTCGCCAACCTACATCTGAAGTTCAAAGTCCAGGAGAAGCAAGACTCCTTCCGCAGCCGTGTTGGCACCTCCGACAAGGATGACCCTCGCGGCAAGCTGCCCCGTTTCCCGCGAAGTGTCGTACCGTACCTGCGAGGCATCAGAGGATATGGCGCTTTGGACGAGGAAGAGGAAGAAGAGGAAGAAGCCGCAGCCGGAGGTGCAGCCACCGACGGCGACGCGAGTGCCACTGACCGCCCGTCAAGAGGCAAGCGGCGCAAGTCATCCTTCACCATGCACCGCAGGAAGTCGAGCATAGGCAGCCCAGATCCGACCACAGGCGCCATTGGCCAGCTTGCTGCGCGGCAGGGTAGCTTTGCTGGTGCTGCGGGCCAGCCGCTAAACTCCAAGCAAAACCATCACGAGCGACAGCGGAAGAAGCTTGAAGCATACGTGAAGGGCCTCATTCAGTATCTCATCTTCCGTCCGGACAGCAACCGACTGTGCAAGTTCTTGGAACTGTCTGCCTTGGGCGTGCGCCTAGCTGCCGAGGGCGGCTACCACGGCAAAGAAGGTCACTTGATGATCAAGTCTTCTAACGGTGTCGATGCGCGAAAGCGGTGGACTCCAATGCCCATGATCACCCGACATTGGCCGAAATGGTTCCTGGTTAGACACAGCTACATTGTTTGCGTCGACTCGCCAGAAGAGATGAACGTCTACGACGTCTTCTTAGTGGACAAAGACTTCAGCCTGGAGTCCAAGACGACCGGTAAGAACAAGGACAAAAAGGCTCGACAGGTCGCAAGCGAGGCAAAAGCATCAGCGACCGGTCATCACCAGTTAAAGCTGAAGAATTCTGAACGTAAGATGAAACTCTTGGCTAGGAACGACAAGATGCTGCAACAGTTCGAAGAGTCCATCACTTTCATGATGACCAACACATTATGGTCAAAGCCCCAGAGATTCGACAGTTTCGCCCCTGTACGGAAGAAGATCTACGCCCAGTGGCTTGTCGACGGTCGCGACTACATGTGGAATGTCTCCCGTGCAATCAGCATGGCTCGCGACGTCATCTACATCCACGACTGGTGGCTCAGTCCCGAGCTGTATTTGCGCCGCCCCGCTGCTATCAGTCAGAAGTGGAGGCTCGACAGACTACTTCAGCGCAAAGCCCAGGAAGGTGTGAAGATCTTCGTCATCATGTACCGCAACATCGGTGCTGCTATTCCCATCGACTCCGAGTACTCGAAATTCTCTCTGCTCGACCTACATCCCAATGTCTTCGTTCAGCGCTCGCCGAATCAAATTCGTCAGAACACATTCTTTTGGTCTCACCACGAGAAGATCTGCGTAATCGACCACACAATCGCTTTCTGTGGTGGTGTTGATCTTTGCTTCGGTCGATGGGATACACCACAGCACGTCGTGGTGGACGACAAGCTCACAGGCTTCGAGCTGGACAACAATGCTCCTAAGGATGCGGACCACTGCCAGTTATGGCCTGGAAAGGACTATTCTAACCCCAGAGTCCAGGACTTTTTCAACCTCGACAAGCCCTACGAGGAGATGTACGACAGAAGCAAGGTCCCCAGAATGCCGTGGCACGACATTGGAATGCAAATCGTTGGCCAGCCCGCTCGCGATCTGACCCGTCACTTCGTGCAGCGATGGAATTACCTACTCCGTCAACGCAAGCCATCTCGCCCCACTCCGTTCCTGCTTCCTCCGCCCGACTTCAACCCTGCTGACATCGAGGCGCTTGGCCTTGAAGGTACTTGTGAAGTACAGATTCTGCGCTCTGCTTGCGCTTGGTCACTTGGAACACCCAACAGGGTCGAGCACAGCATCATGAACGCGTACGTCCAGATGATTGCAACATCCGAGCATTTCGTCTACATCGAGAATCAGTTCTACGTCAGCAGCAGCGAGGTCCTGGGCACCAAGATCGAGAACAAGATCAGTGATGCTCTGGTCGATCGTATCAAGCGCGCGCACGCCAACGACGAAGACTGGCGGGCTTGTATTATCCTGCCGCTCATGCCTGGATACCAGAACACTGTCGATGAGCAAGATGGCAGCAGCGTCCGTCTCATCATGACCTGCCAGTACCACAGCATCTGTCGCGGAGAGACATCGATCTTCGGACGTCTACGAGCTGCCGGCATCGAGCCAGAGGACTACATACAATTCTATGCTCTGAGATCCTGGGGTGAGATCGGCGCCAACAAGATGATTGTCACAGAGCAGCTGTATATTCACGCCAAGATCATGGTAGTCGACGACCGAGTTGCCATCATCGGATCCGCAAATATCAACGAGCGTTCTATGCTTGGCTCCCGCGATTCCGAGATTGCCGCCATTGTGCGAGACACCGAAGTGCTCGACTCGTACATGGCTGGCCAGCCTTACAAGGTCGGCAAATTCCCTCACACTCTTCGCATGCGACTGATGCGGGAGCACCTGGGTGTCGATGTGGATCACATCTCCGAGGAGGAGTGGGCAAGCCAGATGTCTGATGCTGATAGTACTGCCTTCCAGACCGAGTCCTCGGGCCCTGGCTCTCCGACTGCTGATCGCGCTACCGAGCAGAAGCTTTCGGAGAACCACGCGCGTGCGCAGGAAGAGCTGCTTGAGCGAGCCGAGAGGCTGCACAGCTTCAACCATGACTTCGACTGGGCGCAGGACAAGAACCCTCATCTTCAGAGCAGCAAGAAGCCTTCGTCCGATGCTCGTGTAACTCGCAACGAGGCGCACGAGAAGGACGTCCGTGGTGAAGGCGCTGATCATTACCGGGAGGTTGAGGCACGTGAGCCAAGTCTGACCCGCGGTCGTGACACTTTCCTTGATCCTCACGGCCACGAGAAGCTTCTCAGCCCTGAGGTTGCACCTGAAGGTCTCGCCAACAAGGACAACGTGAAGAGGCACTCGACTGTTCGAGGCCGCGGCCGGAGCAACACCGTCGGCACGAAAGCCAGCGCAAGCAGCGGGGGCCCAACGGAAGGTTACGCCGGCCTCCCACCCCCAAAATTGCCTCGCATGGACACGCAGAAGCTCGGTCTGACCCAGCTAAGCCAGCTCCCGGCCCTCCCCATCATGGACGACACCGACATCGGCGGTCCTCCACTGCAACGAACTTTCAGCGGCGCCTCATCCAGCGTCATCAACCCTCTGCTTGCAGAAATGCGCCGCCCCATCGTCACCGAAGACTGCATGCGCGACCCGATCAACGACTCCTTTTTCCTGGACACCTGGCACCAAGTCGCCGAGAACAACACCAAGCTGTTCCGCCAAGTGTTCCGGTGCCAGCCCGACAACGAAGTCAAGACGTGGAAAGAGTACCAGGAGTACACGACTTTTGCTGCGCGCTTCCAGCAGATGCAAGGAGGCGGTAAGTCAACGAACCAGCGCGCCCAGGAAGCCCCAAGCAAAACGGGACCCCCCGGCACCGGCGTGACAGACAGAATGGGATATGTAGGGAAACAGGTTAGCGCGGTGGGCGATAGGCTCAGCGAGAAGATGACCAACACGAGTGACTCGCCGATTAAGAACGGTGCCGTCGAACAGTGGGCTCACGAGCAGGAGAAGCGCGTCAAAGAGGGTCTGAAACTGGACACTGCCGCCAACACGCCCAACTCGCAGAACACCGAGTTCGACGAGAAACGCCCGCATTCTGCGAGGCCAGCCGACGACTCCATCGTCTCCCCCATGAACGCCAATATCCCGGATCGCACATTCACCTTCCCCGCCGCACCAGCAATCCCCGACTCCCACGACGACCCCTCCGTCGATGCTCCCCGCGCCCGAAACATCACCATATCGGAACCCCCTAAAACCTCCCCCCAGACAAATAGCAGCACCTTCCCCCAGCGCACGTCCACGCGCCGCTCGCGCCGTCGAGCGACCACCAAGAGCTCAACGCGCGCCTTCCACGCGTCAGACACGGACGCCATGCTGGGCAAGGAAGACGCAAAGAGCCTGATGGATCTGGTGCAAGGGCATTTGGTGCTGTGGCCGTACGAGTGGCTGGAGAAGGAGGAGATGGGCGGCGGCTGGTTGTACAATGTGGATCAGATTGCGCCGTTGGAGATTTACAACTGAGGCAAGCAAAATCCCCGAGCTAGCACGCAAGCCAAAGGACTCTGGACGCGATGAGAGCGAGAGCTAACGCGCTGCAGCGACTCGTGGCTGCGTGCAGAGACAGGCGTGGCGGCGGCTGGAGACGGATGGGATGGGTGGATTTGACTCTGGAGTGCGTTTGAATTCGCATTTGCATTGCATCGAGGCGTTGCAGGGTCTCTTTCTGCATCCAGCGGCATTGTATTCGGATTTGTGCGAATAAGCCAGGTTAATGCATCAATTTACGTAATCATGTCTAGATAATCAATCGACAACTGCATTTTTGTTCAGTGGCTTTGTAGCGGGTGTAGCGGCGCGCATGCGGCTCTAAGACTATGGTCGCATGTACTTCGTGATGTGAGCAAGGCGGGAGCGGCGGGAGCCATCCGATCCGGCTGGCTGAGGACGCGGTCCGTTGTACGTCGAGCGTGCTGGTTGGATATACCAAGTGAACTATGAAATCCACGAGAAGAGTTCGTGCTATACAGAGGTTGTGTACTGAGCGCAGGTCTGGGACGTGGTTCGACGCGCTGACGACCTGTAATTGCAGATCCGAGCTGGACTTGCTCGCAAGATATCCATGTCTCATTGAGTATCGGATGAGGGAGTGATGCTCGATAATGAGGCACCATTGTAATACTGTGAAATTGACTGTAGATTTTCCCCGACGCCATGCACTTCTTCAAGCCTAATGCCAGTATCCTGCTCTGATCGCTTCCAAAGCGAATCATCGGGACATGTCGACACCTATCTCGCTCGACGGTTGCACCCAGCGAAGTTGTCGGTTATGTGAAGGGCCATTTCTAGATCCCTGAAGTCCTATTCATGAGGGTACTGTACGCGACCTGACTCAAGAATACAGCTTTTGCACTCGGGGGCGTTTGGAGACCTTGGGACGCTTCAACGAGGCAAACTTTGCGTGCTGGTTTAGAGAGTGTAGGTCCTCTGGCCCGAGGATGATCGGTGCTCTGTTTGGTGGAGGTGGAGCTCGGGACGAGTAGTCGTGTATTTCATCGCGGGTTCTGTTGTTGTCAGTGAGTACTGCCATTGCTTGGTGACCTCACGAAGTGCTTGGCCAGCCTTACTTTGGTTATTAGGCAACTTGACGAATTTTCGAATTTGCAAATGATTATTTGATTGCAAACCTACCAGTTGCGGTTGCTCATCATGATGGCCAGGTATGCAGTGGCGTACGCAATGATGAGAGTCGCCGTGGGTGTAGCCATGAGGAAGGCGAAGACTTCCAACATCTTGACAAACGCGCCAAACGCAATGAAAAATGAGGTCGAGGGGGGTTTGAATTGTTGCGCAGATACTCACTCAAGCTTTATCATCTCCCCGATGCTTTCCGTGGTGGTAGTATCCGAATCAGGCAAGTCGTCACACGACCCCTTCGCGTGCTCGATGGTGCGTAAGCCCCGCCATATGCTCGACGCAGGGCGATATGAGTCTGGCGTGATAGGCGCGGGGATTTTTGGTTTCAATGGTGTTAACAAGTGCGACTGTCGTGTGCTCAGTTGCTTCTTCTAAGTGTTGATGCCGCGGGGAAGTGAGCCGGGCAAGGTGTCGGAGGTGGCCGCGCTGGAGGTTCTGATGATGACATGCACGAGACTGCAAGATGATCTGCAGATGTTGCTTAAGTGTGTTTGGACTCAGTCTGCTGGCAGACAGTGTGCTGTATGATCCTACCGTAATGCGGAGTTTTGGTGAACTCACGCGATATTGCCCGTCATTGTCGTGCAGCGCTGGTACCATGCTCTGCATATGAACGTGAGACTTTGTTACACGGGACGGCTACCGAGGGTAAGCGACTGGTCTGGGTCCCGATGCGTGATTGGTAACATGAATAAAGTGTGGTGTGAAGTTGTGAAGTCGAGAAGGTGATGCTCCAATGAATTGCTCCAAGCCAGACTCCCTTCTACGTCTCAGTCCGCCACAAAGTGTCAAATTCAAATGTGTACATGCCGTACATGCCGTGCATGCGCAAACAATCCCAGAAATGCCTAGCACTATCCAAACATGCGTGAAAATTGGTGTCCTCGGTTGCTCCACTCGGACAAAGAAGAGTTGACTATTGCACGTCGCTGTACATTCTCCGCGGCGCAGGAGGCAGTCCGCCGTTGAGTGGCGGCCCTCTCGATTGAGGCCTTGAATTTGAGCCGTTCGACGCTGGTGGCGCGGGTCGCATGGGTAGAGACATTTGACCACCCTGACTTGACTGGCTGTTTGACTGGCTGTGGTGGCTGACGCTGCTTGATGTGCGCTGAGGGTACGCTGGGCGTGGCGGTGCCGAGCCGTCTTGCCTGACATCAGCAGATCCTCTTCTCGAAGAAGACTCTTGGTGCCTGATGTCCGCAGAGCCCCGCCTTGGTGCAGGCTCCTGGTTCTGTAGCTTCTCACGGATATTGCCGGAGGGAACGGATGGAGCAAGATGTGACTTGCGCTTGTTGTGTTCGAGCATGCTTGTCGCCCATGCTTCAAGATCGACCGGTGTGCGTTTGGCAGCTTGGAGAAATGCGTCGTGGTCCTGTGTGAGATTAGCAGAATAATCAAAAGAAAAAAAGGAATCACGTACGTAGAGCTCCTTAGGTGTTGGCCGCTCCTTAGGATCTTTCAGCAAGCACTTGGCGACCATGTCTTCCAAAATGGAGGGGAACGCGTCGCTCTTGGGCAGCTTCGGCGCAGGCTCGAGAACAATCTGCTGGAGAAGGTCGAGAATTCCCTGAGGACCTCCAGCCTCATCGTCGTCTGCGCTTCCAGAGAAAGGAAACTTGCCAATGGCCAGCTCCATAATGGAAAGGCCGACACTCCATACGTCCGACTTGACAGTGTAAGGTGAGCCCTGAATACGCTCTGGTGCCATGTATGTGCCTGTCCCTACGAACGTCTCGGCGATGGATCCGTCAAGTTCACTGGACACACCAAAGTCACAGAGCTTGATCTGACCCTTGGAATTTACGAGGATGTTCGAAGGCTTCAAGTCGCGGTGCATAATGCGGTGGGCGCTGTAGAGGTAGCTAAGACCGCCGAGAACAGCTTCTGCAATCTTTCCGAGAACGTCGACGCGTACGGGACCGAATTGGCGGGACACCCAGTCCAGGGCACTGTCACAATACGTCAGTTCTTTCCTTTCTTTTGTTTTGTGGGGCAGCTACTTACCCCACATCCATATACTCCATGCACATGATAACATCCCCAGAGTCGTTCTGGAAGGCGCCATAGAAATCGACAATGTAGGGCGAGTTGCACTCGTGCATAATGCGCAGTTCGCGCACGATGCGTTTCCGTACTTCGTTCTTGGCTTCGACATGTATGACCTGCAGCTGTCAGCCCCTCCCTGATTGCTGTTGCCCCACTCAACTGTGCAACGCACCTTCCTCGCCATGATCACTTTGGTAGCTGCGTGCTGAACCTTGCTGACTGTGCCTCCGTTTCCTGAGCCTAGTTCCCGCAGCACGATCAAATCCTCCGCCTTCAAATCCAACTGGAACTCCACGCCGATTTCGAGCGTCTCCTCCTTCGCATTGCCTAGGCCGCCTGGTGCCTGTGCATCGCTATCCGAGGGCACCGGCTTTGGCGGGGGCGCGCTTAGAGCAAGGCCCTTCTTGTTCTTCCTCTTCATCGTCTTGGGGGCGAACGGGTCGGCCATAGTGGGCTATGTGCAGCGCTTTCCACGCTGTGCAGGAGGAAATAAGGAGGTCGACGACCGATGACGATATGTAGTTTCAGGCGCAGGTGAGCGTGGCAGTATGTGGTTTCGAGTTGCCGCCCAAGGATGGGTCGACTGATGGGTCGCCAATCACGGCAGTGTCCCGATGGAGGACAGCGTCTATTGGATTGCCGGTTGGGGCGTGCTGTAGCGAGCACTGCAAGCCTGATTGGGAGGCGATCGCAGTGTGATATAGGGAGCGTGTGTCTGGTCGAGTACTGCGCGGAAGGCTCAGGAGAACGTGAAGTCGTGTTAGTTATCGAATAGCGGGGCTGACTGTTTGTGCATGCGGCGCCAAAATCGATCCTGCGGGTGGGCGGCGCAACAGCACCAAGTTAGCTTTATGGTGGGCTCGGAGCAACTTCAAGCGAGTACCAATGCAAGAAGGGCATCGAGCAGAGGGTGCGTCTCTGATATATAGACATGACCAACTGCGTGTTTCAGTTCGGACACCATGCTTCACCTGTCGTTCTAGCGCTCCATGCAGGCCTCAGGGCGAGGAGACATGTGAGATTCATGGTTGCTGCAGACAGCAGAACGCGAACGGGACCTTGACTTGAGCACACCAATCGCGTACACAACGCGTCTCTACCGGTTGCAATTCGTGTGATTCTGCAAAGCACCGATGCCCTCCAGGGTCTAGTGTAGAGTGGTGAACAAGCTCCAGTTCACGTGATCGGAATAATAGTAGCAGCGGCCGCCGTCAGTTATGTAAGCTATGCTTTGCTTTGACGACGCGCTGGCGACCCTTCTGCCTCATCCGCGCCCTTTACCTCGACTCTCTTGATTCCCTCTCCACTCGAATCGCCGCGTCCCGACACCCGCACCGGCTTTTCGAACGACTCGAAACCGCCTCATCGACGAACATAGACGCATTCGCGCATCTCCTTTACATCGCCTTACATAATGTCTACGAGGGACCTTTTCGACACAATCGCCGACGTAGGCAGCGACGAAGAGGAAGATGAAGACTTCGACGACGAGGGTGGCGACGTACGGCCCAAGAAGTCAAATGGCGTCAATGGACTCGAAGACTCCAGTGAAGAGGAAGACGAGGACGATGAAGAACAGCTGGCGAAGGCAAGGATGAGCGCACCGAAGCTCGCTGTATAGCTGCTGACTGATGTACAGGAAGGTGCTGGCTTCATCGCCGACGAAGACGAGGACGAGGATGAGGCCGAAGCACGGAAAGAACGACGCCGCAGAAAGAAGCGCAAGAACCGCGAAGCCGAAGAAGACCTCGACGAAGACGACCTTGATTTAATTGGTGTCGAGCGACCTGAGCGAGAAGACGACACGGCGGTATGACAAGACCTGCGACTCATCGCCAGACCCAATCTACCTAAGCGCCTACTGACAAAAGCCAGCCCAAGTACAAGCGCCTCAAGCGCGGCCACAAGGAAAAGCGCAAATCTCGCGGCGTCGACGACATCTTCTCCGACGATGAAGCAGTTGACGATATCGACGAACCTCGAAGACTTGGTGGGGAGTTCGACGACTTCATCGAAGAAGACCAATTTGAGGATGAGATCGAAGACGACCGCGACGTCACACAACCAGGCATCAACCTTATCACACAAGGACTGCAGGCTGCTGGACTGGACGAGGGCGCCGAGGAAGACTACAGGGCCGCTTTCGGCGATGGCACCGACTACGACTGGGCCCTAGAGATGCAGGAAGCTGAGGAGGAGGAACAGGCTGGTGAAGGACGCGAGCTTCAGCTCAAGGACGTATTCGAGCCGTCACAACTGCAAGAGCGCATGTTGACGGACGAGGACAACATCATCCGCGAGACAGATGTTCCCGAGCGTCTACAACTGGCACGCAAACCGTTCAAGGAGCTCGAGCTGACACCTGAGGCCATGCAACAACGGCTGGAAGAGGAGGCACTGTGGATTTCGAAGCTACTCTGGCCGAAGAAAGGTCTCCCGAACTACTTCCAAACACCGTTTCAGAACGCGGTGCGAAAGGTCCTCGAATTTATCAACATCGAGGACTATGAAGTACCTTTCATCTTCAACCATCGCAAAGATTATCTGATCCACGCACCTGGCGACAACGACGACCAGGATGACTTCGGCGCGCCGCCCCCGGATGCTCGGCCTGAACGTCTTTTGAACCAGAGCGACTTGTGGGAGGTCTTCGACCTTGACTTGAAATTTAGGGCCTTCGCCGAAAAGCGAGACTCATTGCGCCAAATCTACGAGAACGTAAAGGCTGTGCAACCGGGAATTGTTGATGGCGAACTTGAGGATCTGATGGACAAGGCTGTTACCATCGAAGAGATCCAGGAGTTACAAGATTACTTACACTACCAGTACTCGGCGGAAATCAATGAGATACGGAACGAGACCAACGGCACTCAAAAACGTGCCAACAACGCTCGCAACTTCTTCGACAAGCTTCGAAACAGCAAGGCGCATCTGTTCGTCAAAGCCATCGGAATCAGCGCAGAGGATTTTGCCAAGAAAGCTGAAGGATCGAGCAGAGGGCCCCAGGTCATCGAAGATCCTCCGTACAGGGTGATGGAGCTTGCTGATCAGATGGCTGAGGCTCCCGAAACTGCCTATTCGCTCGTCAGAAATGCCAAGTTGCTCTTTACTCAAGACTTGCAACAAAGTTCTCGTCTTCGCAGGTTCTTACGAGGAAGCTTCTACCAAAATGCTTTGATCGACTGCATACGGACAGACAAGGGTATGCGCAAGATCAACGAAGACCACCCGTACTATGAGTTCAAGTACTTGCGTGGACAGACCTTCCTTGATCTGAACGGCAGGCCTGACCTATTTCTGAAGATGTTGAAAGCAGAGCAGGAAGGTCTCGTACATGTCCGCATCTCGATGGGCAACTATGAGAGCTTCAAGTCAAGGCTGCACGACAAGATTGTCTCCGATAATGTCAGTGAGGTGTCCGAGACGTGGAACAATCTTCGAAAAGAAATGCTCGATTCCGCCTTAGAGAAGCTGCAGGGCATCATCGCAAATGGTGTCAAGGAGACCTTGCGAGCTCGTTGCGAAGACGAACTTGCCAGCCGAGCAAGGGAGAATTACTACAATAAGCTGGATCAAGCGCCGTTCAAACTCAAGAATGCTGTTCTTGGTTCAGTCCCCAACGTACTGTGTCTTTCAAATGGCAAGGGCGAACGCGGCACTGCCACTCTTTGGGCATATATCGAGAACGACGGTCGAGTGATGGAGCACGGCAAGCTTGTAGACATGAGGCTCGGCAACCAGGAACGTGGTATCCCTGATGGTGCGGACATCGCCAAGCTAGTCGATGCCATACAACGCAGGCGCCCGGATGTCATTGGTGTCAGCGGTTGGTCTGTTGAAACACGGCGACTCTACAAGGATGTCCAAGACATTGTCGCCCAACATGGTCTCACCGGCCCCAGCTACGAGGACGAACAAACTGGCCAGGATAGGAGTGATCCACTGGAAGTAGTGCTGGTCAACGATGAGGTCGCCCGACTCTATTACAACAGTGGCCGTGCTGCTGCTGAGTTCCCGAAGCTCGCACCGCTCACCAGATACTGCGTTGCTCTGGGAAGATACCTACAGAATCCACTTGCCGAGTATGCCTCGCTTGGCAAGGACATTGTATCGATACCATTCGTCAAGGATCAGACACTCATCCCTCAGGACAAGCTCATGGACCGTCTCGAGACTGCCATGGTAGACATGGTAAATCTTGTCGGTATCGATCTCCCTGAGACGTACGACGACAAGTACATGTCAAAGCTGTTGCCATACGTTTGTGGTCTGGGACCTCGAAAGGCGGACAGGATGATCAAGGCCATTCAGGCGAATGGAGACGAGATCTTGGCTCGCTATGACTTGATTGGCGTATCAGAAAATGGTCGAGACTTGAAGCCAGCTATGGGTCCCAAAGTCTTCCAGAACTGCGCCAGTTTCTTGTACATCCCATACGACTCCACAGAGGAAGCCTCTGACTACCTGGACTACACCCGTGTCCACCCCGAGGATTACGATCTCGCCCGCAAGATGGTTGCTGATGCTCTCAACATGGACGAGGAAGACGTCAAGGCCGAAGTCGACGACGGCGGCCCTAGTGCGGTTATCCGAAAGATGGTCAGGGAAGACACAACAGACCTGGTCAACGATTTGGCGCTCGAAGACTACGCTGCAGAGATTGAGAAGAACTTTGGTCAGAGGAAACGTGCTACCCTCGAGACCATCCGCGCCGAGTTGGAGAACCCCTACGAGGAAATCAGGCAGATTTTTGCTTTGATGACTGGTGAGGAAGTCTTCACCATGCTCACTGGTGAGACCAAGGAATCCCTCTACGAGGGTATGGTCGTCCCAGTGCAGATCAAGCGCACTTTCCCCGACCATATCGAGGTCAGACTCGAGAACGGTATTGAGGGCGGTGTGTCCGAGTCCGAGTTCCCCGAAGGTGTCGGCAGTGGTGGACAAGAACCTCGACACGTCTACCAGACGCATCAGACTGTCCGCGCTCGTATTGTCTACTTGAACCGCAAGGCGCTCACAGCGCAATTGTCATTACGGGAAGACCTCATTCGACAACCAGTTCCCAAGGCCTTCGACCGCATTGCTGGCGAATGGGACGATGCACAGGAGCGCGCTGACAAGCAAGCTGCCGAGAAGGAGAAGGAAGTTGCATCTGGCCGACCCAACCGTGTCATCAACCACCCCTTGTTCTTCAGCATGAACGCCGCCGCCGCAGAAGAGTACCTCGGTAGTAAAGAGCCTGGAGAGCTGGTCATTCGTCCATCTTCGAAGGGGTTCGACCATCTTGTTGTTACATGGAAGGTCTCCAATAGCGCCTACCAACATCTCGATGTGCTCGAGCTGGGCAAGGAGAGCGAGTACTCGCTCGGCAAACAACTCAGGGTCGGCAAAGCAACGTACACCGATCTTGACGAGTTAATCGTCAACCACGTCGAGGCGATGGCACGCAAGGTCGCCGAGCTGACGCGAGACGAGCGTTTTCAGCCAGGCACAAAGGAAGACACAGGTATGCTCATCTCCGTTTCCTCCCACACAACAACTTGCTAACATTGCAATAGAACTCTGGCTCGAGAATTATTGCAAAGCGAACCCCAACCGCTCCATGTACGCCTTCTGCAGCATGCCCAAGCACCCCGGCTACTTTTGGATCTGCTTCCAGATGGGCGAGAACAAGCCTAAGGGCGCCTGGGTTATCAAGGTCGTTCCCAATGCGTTTGAGTTGCAGAAGAACGCGTACCCAGATATGGTCGCGCTAAAGAACGGCTTCAAGTTGCTGATCCAGAGTGGTGCGGGTGCGCGTGGTGCGGTGCCCAGGCGGTAGGATGTGAAGGGCCACAGTCTTGGAAGAGCTGGAACGGGGGCGAAGTCGCATTTGTATTTGTATTCATCTTTGTTTATTGCGCGATCCGAGCAAGAAGAGGAGGTGTAAGAAAGATATCATTGATCATTGGGACATGGCGCAGTGTGCTTCCCTTGCCCGATCACCTTGGGTACAAAAAATTGGCGTATCACAGCGTCTAAAATATCAAATCGAAATCACAGGACACGTCTTCTCTCCTGGGGCAGCATTGGCTTCTTGTCTTGAACACGGTCGTCCCTGCCCTTTGTACAATGTGGTCGTGTCACCTATTGAGCCCATCCCAGAAGAATTCTCTCCACATCACCTTAGCACGTGATAACTGCGCCCACCCTACCTTGAACGCTGTTCAGCTAAGTCAAATAGTTGCCCGTCTCGTACAAGTCCCTCTCCGTTTCAGCGTGCACCACATGCATGCGGCAGTAATGAGCACCAATCAGTTCTGCGCCTGCTCCTGCAGCTGCTCGTGGGGCCGCTGCCCAACGCAGCTCGCAACTCGTGCCGCCGTTGACGACAACTCCGCAGCACGTTCTCACCCCGACTTCAATGCAGCCCTCATCTCGGAACGAAGCAACCAATTTTAGCCGCAATGCGTCTGCTCCATCGTCATGAGAACAGCGAAATCAGCTGGGTCGAATACATCGGCAAGGACACCCCGCCCTACGCCATTCTTTCCCATACCTGGGGAACGAACAATGAAGAAGTCTCATTTGCCTTTTTTGTCAGGGGCTCGCAGAGCCGCAAGGCAGGATACTCTAAGATTCTTAACTGCGGTATCCAGGCAGCGCGGGATGGGCTAAGACACTTCTGGGTCGATACCTGCTGTATCAACAAAGAGTCAAGTGCAAAACTGTCCGAAGCCATCAACTCTATGTTCGATTGGTATGGACAAGCCGATGCTTGCTACGCATTTCTGATTGACATAAGCAACAAATGACTGTTCTGCGATAGTCGCTGGTTCGATTAATGGGTGGACCCTCCAAGAGCTACTCGCACCCGCCGACGTTCTCTTCTTCGATGCCAATTGGTCTCCTGTCGGCTTTAAGACATCACTGACTTCTACTATCGCACGTCGAACAGGCATCAGCAGCGCGACGCTTCGAGATGGAACCAACCTCGATTCATTCAGCGTAGCTGAAAAGATGTCATGGGCAGCGAGTCGTCAAACAACAAGAATTGAGGACGAAGCATATTGCCTACTTGGACTTTTCGACATCAGCATGCCCCTCATTTATGAAGAGGGTAGGAAGGCTTTTGTCAGGCTGCAGCAAGAATTACTTAGGTCAGACGACGCATCTATGTTCGCATACATTTCTCTTATGCCGTCGAAGGCACCAGGACCGAACGAGCTACGCATAACACAGCATGACGGCGATGTTGTAGTCTATGAGCACTTCGACCCTCTCACAGACCTGCCTGCGGACGAGGAACAGATCGTTGGCAGTGTTGGCTTATATTCGTCTTCGTCAAGCTACTTTCGCGAAGCCTCCAATTATGTACCCTGCTCGGTCCTTGAAAAGTTGTCCAACTATGCAAGTCTTCTGCGACCAATGACATTAGATGGAAGGCTGGTGAGGATCCAGGCAGCGATCTGGAAAGTTCCTGTCCAAGAGCTGAAGAGATTACAACCAGACTCCAATACCCAAGACGCCATACTTGATGCCCATGAATGGTATCAAGCTTACTATGTCGAGTATTCGAAAGCTCAAGCAATGTGCACAAGCGGTCGACATGAGTTATTGGAAACTTGCATTCCTCAATTGTCGCCGGCGTGCCAGCGGCATTGTGGGCATACTTCTGCGAGAGGGTAAAACTCGCAGTGTCTACAACAGGCAACACTTCCCTTCTTTGATCGAAACTGTATCTCATTCCTCTATTCATGATGACAACAAAATCGAAGCCGTTGGACCGATATTTATCGAGTGAGATGCGCTCAGAATCGAACGCACAGGGCATGCTAGTTCTTCACAAACATCTCTGCTTCAGCCAGCGAGTATTGACACTTTGTACAATCAGACTGTCCTTCGTACCGTCAATCTGCACGAATTTGGCATCACTAGCCACTTTTCAGGAGCTGGAAGTCTTCTGCACCGAGCAAAGTTGTGGCATAAGTCCAACGACTCTATTCTACTTATCAGTCTTACTGCATAACTTGGATACCAAAAGACCTCCACAGTCTTTTTGCAGGGCGACGAGCAAGGGGTGATTTGCAAACCGTTTCCAAATGATTGCCTGCACCAGCATGCCACAGAAACCGAACTTGACAAGATGACACCGCTGGCATCGCATTTCATACCTTCTAATCGAGGACTCACCACATACTTACCTATGACTGAAGAGCTTCGACTGGTCCTTCGAAGCCAGATGCAGTGGAAAAGAGAGGACGCGGTTCTTCACGGCGAATGCATGAAGAAACAATGCCTTCTATCGATGACGATCGTGCGCACAACAGAGACGACTGGAGATAGCACTATGCTCGAGGATGCAGTATTCAAAGATGCGTTGCTGAACGCACTTGGTCGTCACTTTGTTCGATCTCCAGTTGTTAATCGGTACGGCACATCGCTGCAAGAAGTGTCGGGTAGAGAGAAATCGAGATAAACATCGAAGATGCCGCATGTCGTCGAACTTTGTGGGTACACGACCAGGATCTTCAGATTGTGGTGCCCATCTTCGAAATTCCGCAGCTTTCTGGTAAGACATCACGCTGGCGTCTATTGTACTCTGTTGTCCTCCTGTGGGTCGATATCTTGAGGACATCTGCTCTGTGCTTCCGCTTTTGTGGGGCCGGTCTCTCGGTGGGGCAGCTTTTTCGATTGTTTTCTTCCCTTTGACACGGTGCGATTGCGAGGATAAATGAAAGATCGCCAGGAACCCCTGGTTGATGGAGCCAAATCGGGCTCGGCCGTTCAATGCAACACCATGCAGGGTCCCTCACTACAAGAACAACGACATCGTCGAGTCGACTCTCCCATCATTGCAAACTTGAATCCGTAAGCACCACGATGTTGCTCGATCAACAACTCGAGTGGCTGTGGGGCGCCCCTTAATAGCCAAGGCCACAGAGCTTCCCGTGTTCCGGGCCGTGCTCTGACACTCAGACTCGCGATGGGCTGTCGCGAGTTTTCTAGCGTGCCAAAGACCAACGCTCAGCGTCTCACAGCCAACAAAGGAATTGCGTGCAGTACTGGTTCTACAATGGGGAAGCGTTTCATTGTTTGCGGGGTGGAACACTTCAGGCATCTAGTTCGCGCGACTTTGATTCGCGGCACAGCCTTCGAAAAGTATTGATTTTTGATGTGCTGCAAGGCTGACTGCGTCGCACGTGGATGGCGCTTCTCAGCCCTAAGGCTAGACGCTTAGTCTTTATTGACTGCGGCGCGCATCCCTTGTACTTGCAACTTTCACGACTCTCCTTGACGTTCCTGTCGCAATGGCGACTGTCTCTGTTGTAGGCATCGCCGGCGATGTGCTTCAGCGAAACGACAACGCCGCAGACTTCGCTAAGGACAAGCAAATCCACATTTCGATTGCCCCTATAGATGACGATGAGATCAGTACAGCAGAGAAGCACAGTGTCGACAGTCTGAACTCAGAAAGATCACGGCAAAGCATCGAGGGACAAGTCGCCAGACTTCGAGAGGAGATCACTGTTGCAAACCATGTTTTGGAACTCTGCATTCGCGAAGCTGTCACGGCCAGCACTACTCTCGAAAAGAAAAGGCTACAGGAGAGGACGAACGCCGCTTACACAGCCTGGGCAGCGAAGGAGCTCATGCTGAACGATCTGTTGGTATGTGTTCGAAGTTCTGAACCTTTCAATAATCCTTCTCTCACACATCACAGAACTCGGTGCAAGACTCAGACGACAGCTCAACCTACAGCTCTCCAACAACAAATACCCGGAAACTGTGTGTTCAACCCTACCCGACCATCAGGATGCACGTGCGCAAGAGCTCGCAAGTACCACCAGAAGAATCAGCATCAGCGACAGCGTTCATGAAGCAGATCGGGTGGGTGAGCCCAGCATCACTCATTCAGTACCTTAACAGTGGTATTGATGTCAATGGTCTGGGTCAATTTCCTGGTTACCCACAGCACCCGATCACCCCGCTGATGGCCATTATTCGTTCCCCGTTTGTTACTGAGTCCACGGAAATCATCGAGCTCCTACTCGAGCAGGATGCGGATCCTTGCGTGCGCGATAGCCAAGGTCTCTCTGCATTCGCACATGCTATCTACGCTCGCCGGAAAGATGCTGTCAGATTGTTCATTGAGACGCTTCTCTCATACGAGCGCTCTGGCTCTCCTACAGGCAATGCATCTATGAACTTAGACACAACATGGACTGGGGCCAAGCACCTTCGCTGGGAAGCTGCCGAAGCTGTCATTAATGACGATATGCCTGCGCTCACCAACTGCCTCAGTGACGAGTCAGCTCATAACACCATTCTACACACCGCATGCCTTCCACTCGCCGTCCTCTTCGACAACATGCCCGCTGTGCAAGCGCTGCTAGCGTACGGCATAAACTCCTTCCAGCTCTTCCGCCGCTCGCCCGCGCATCCCAGCCGGCCCTTCACATCACCCATAAGCATGGCAATCTATACTCAAAACCTCCCCATGGTACAGACAATGCTTTTTCAGGACTTCGAAACGAGTGAGCGTCGCGGCCGCATATGGTACGCGCAGCTCTTCGCATCCATGCCATCAACCTATCCCAACGTCGAGATCATCGACTTTATCCTTGACAATGTGCCGCTGGTTGAAGCGCTCGATCGCGCAATCCGATGCGAGGACAGGACGTGGATTCATCGAATTGTTATCCGCACCGTCAGCTTGCTTCTCACACCGAGCGATGACCAGACTGGGGCGCGGACTATGGCGGCCGAAGCATTCGCGAATCTGTTTGATCGTGCGTGGAATCTGAAGCTGTGTGACAAGAGAATATTGGCGGTGGAGATCGTGGACATGGTTGAACGAAGCACGGAAAGAGATTTCACGTTTGTCGCTTGCGGCGGAACATTGGGAATCAGTCCGAAGATGGTGGATAAGCTGCTCATCGCTGCGAAGGGACAGGATTGATTTTGCGGAGACTCAAGGCGCATCTGGGTGCAAAGAGACATGGACGGAGTTTGGCGCAGATGCAAAAGTTTATAGCATCGTAAATATTTAGTATGTAATGTATGTAACCAGGATGAGATATTATCTTACCAATGAATGATGATCAGATCGAAGTCGGGCTCTCTGTAAATGGCGCATGATCGCTGCTGCAGTGGAAATACAAGGATGACCACAGTTGCTTTGGATTTATCGTGTCTCGTCTGTCGATCTTTTGACGATGGCCACGTGCATGTATCTTCTTGCAGCAGGGTCATCACAGTGTGAGGAGAAAAATGTAGTAACACACCCAAGACCAAGTGATCCCGGATGAAGGAGTGGTATTATTCAACTAGCTTCTATATGCCCATGAAGGAGTGTGCTCGAACGCCGCAAATGACAATGCTGAGAAAACACCGAATCGCTATGCAAAAGAAACCCTGCCTTCCGCCTCATGTGCCCTCTGTTCCCGCCTCTGTTGCAGCCCTTATGCTGTATATAGCTTACTGGGGGTTGCACTTGATAGTGAAAGCAGAAACATCTGTCTCGACTGCCTTGCCCGCGACACCATCGAGGTCAAGGAAGGTGACCTGGTTGTTGATGTTGCCAACGAAGGTTCCATCCGCCTTGTTGACGACGCAGTTAATGTTAGCGCCGCCGGGCGCGACGTTCTGAAGGCTGGTGGCCTTGATTGCCCCGTCCTTAACAAGGACAGTGTTGGCGAATACGTTGAGGAAGGTGTTTGCGACGCCGACAGCGGGCACAGAGCGAATAGCGTTTGCGCCGCTGAAGTCGTTGGCGAGTTGGATGGTGAAGAGGGGCGCTGGGGGAGCGGCGCCCGGGTAGGCCAGGGCGGAGCTGGCGAGGGCGAGGGTGGAAGCGATGATCGAGGCCTTCATTTTGATTGTGGAGTTGGTTGTTGTGACTGGGTGAACAAGGCAGTGAATGTTGTAAGGAGATATGAAGATGGAAGTATTATAAACTGAAGATGTTGCTTTAGTTGTCTGGTTGCCGTGTGATGATGTTCTTCACTGCGTGGAACGCTTCCTTCTTTATACTGGAAGTCTGTCAAACTGTTGCTAAAGACAGCTTCCACTTACGCCAACAGAATATCACGAGCTGTCGTATTGCTCTGCCTCAATGCTACGCTGAGCACCGGTGACCTCAAGGCCGCAAGACAAATGTTGCTCAGCCATAGCTGGAAACATGCTCGTGATTTTGGTTCTGACATCCAGTTTCGGATTGCGGCTACTCGCTACCAAGTGCGAGTGGGTCGAGCGATCATTGTGCGGTCAAAATAGCGGCCGAACAAGCGGGTGGTGGCTGCGAAGTCCAGCTGAGCGATTAGTAAGAGCAGTGAGACCATCAAGCTTGTCCGAGTTAGGCTAGTGCCCAAGCTTACATTCACAGTTAGCCACCATTGGATCAGCTGTGGCGTACGGCTGATAGGCCCGTCAAGCGAGCTTATAGCACCTATTTTTGGCGTCTTACATTTGGTGTCTTAAGATTGACCAAATGACCTTGGGTACACAGGGCTGAAGTCAAGGTGGTCGACCAATGGCGTGACCGGCTGACTAGCGCGATGTGGAGTAGGGCTGAGGAGAGCGTAGAAGGAATTGGTGGTGTGCTGCAGCCGGCAGCCATCGATACAGCACGTCATGTGTGGCGTCTCGCGGTTTATTCTCGTTGGTATGGAACAGGTCTTACTCTCTACACTGCTGGCGTCTTTCGAGCATACGATCTGTTGTGCTACCTTCTCTCGTAACGTGGGATCATGCCAGGTGCAAAGGTCGGCCTGATGTCTCAATCAATGCAATCTCTGTGGGAAGTGACGTGGCTCTGAATCGAAATCGTTGTTGCAGCTCTTAGTGAACAACATTTCTGATGACCGCTGCACCGACAGCACTACCGGTCCTACACAGCCCGATCTACGCTATATTGTGCTGCGGATATCGTAAGTGATATCAGAAATGGATTACACTTGGTAGTGTTGAGTCTCTGCTTGAACCATCGCACAAATCCACCTCTACAACCGTTTCTTGTTTTGACTGTGTGATGACACCGCAAGATTCTCCACTTTCCTCTTAGCTGGGCCGCCAGGCGTGCAGTGGTCGGAATCCACGATCATGGATTGTGAGAGCAAGCCCCCAACGTAATCGTGTACTATCTGCTTCGCCGTGCTCGGCTTCTAAGCTTCGAATCTTGCTGAATTGTTCTTCCATGTGATCGGTCACCTTCCGGCATGCCCCGTGACGCTCTCCTATCAGACATCACGCGCAGCGTTCGATGTCAAGTATACACTTGCAGTAAAGCATTCACCAAAGTCTATTGATAAGAATGAGAAATATATGTACAGAACGACAGAGTGGGATGTATCATCCGCTTCCGAATACGCCATGCATTCGAGGTTAGACTGTTGGTCCGTCTGATCTCGGACAGGCACAGCCTAAACTATGCTCGAAAGCTGACCTAGCTTAACCGGAGCAGGTACCAGCCTTCTTAGGCTCGCAGCCACCTGCGCAGCCAGTGTACATCTGGCATTTGGTCTTTGCGTCGGCGCAGACGTTCTTGAGGGTAGCAGTGTCCTTGTAGTTGGAATTAATAGCAGCGAGCTCACCACCGTTTCTGGCTATAAAACCCTCGATGTAAACGTTACGTTTGCACTGCTTGGAGCACTAGATCACAGTCAGGGCCTTTTCTGTTTTATTTAAAAAAAAAAAAAAAAGACTTACGTTTCCGCAGGACCTGTCGAGCTTGCCGTAGTCTTCAACGTAGAAGTTGATGATGTTGACGGTACCGCAGCCGTTGTGCTGAATGATCTTGTCTGAGCCGTGGTAGGCACCACCACCAATGACCCAGGTCTGAGAACCAGCCTTATCGTTCTTGATAGAGAGAGCGTCCTCACAGACATCCTCCCACCAAACGAACTCAAGGGTGCAGTGGCCGGTGCAATGGACACCTAAAGAAGTCAGTATCTTACCGCAACCCAGTTGAAATTATTTGATGCATACCCTCAGCCTGGTTTTTGCCGATGATGACTGGGAGATGTTGAAACAATGTTGGATATTAGTCGATAATGCTCGGCGCTTACCGTTTCTGAGAGTGGCACCCTCGTGGAGATAGAAGACAGCATCTTTGTAGTCTTGAAGGTGTGAGTTTTCCTTCTGGAAATCGAAACCATACCGATGAACATACCTCCCTCGCCCTGGCCACCGCAGGCACCGCTACCACGGTCATACCTGTACCACTGACCGTCAAAGACCTGGCCGGCTTTGACCTCAATGACAGATTTGTTGGTCTTGATGCCAACAGCCTTGGGAACACCACCGGTGTGACCGTTGCAAGCCATGACAGCAGGCACAAAAGTTGCGACAGAAGCAAGAACAGCGGAGAACTTCATGTCGGATGATTGGAGCGAATGTAGCCTGAAAGAGTGACAGCTGGAGAAGAATGGAAGAAAGGTCAGAAGTATTGAATCAAATGCTCCTGGCTGACAGTAAATCTAGTGAAACGCTGCCACCAGAACTTATATTGGCATTCTTTACCTCCCTTCCGCTAGGATCTCACCGTTGTCAACCTCCGGAGCTACACATCCAAGCTTACCTTAGTGATAATCCCTATCATCTCATTTTGGATGAGTACCCTCCAATATCGTTCGACACCTCATTCACGGAATTCCACATGCGCATGGTATCTTGGTCCTTGGCAAAAAAACTTCCGCTGTGCAGAAAGAAATGTGCCAAGCAGTAGGAATGCTAGCCGCAAAGTCGAACTTGGCAATCGTGGCAAGTGTTTCACGACTAATGTGGACGCAGAAGGGTGGAAATCTCGCTGCATTGTCGTATTATTCTGAAACGCTTGGCTTTCTCCTATTAAACCCAACAAAGGACTATTACGCTTTCGGATTTCATGTGGTAGTGCAGGGCTCGGCGTAGCCTTCCGCCTTGTCGGACAATGACTCCACCAGTCAGTATATCGCCGGTGCGTTATTGTTCAGTAAACCTAAAGCATGTCATCGATGCAGTAGCACCATTCTTTGCAGTCGCCCAAAGCCTCATGAGGAGGGCATAATCACGGATAAGAATACGCTGATTGCGAAGCGGTGAACCCTTACCGGTCCCCTTCAAAGCTGACTCTGTTTTAGCTACAGGCGAGGCGCTCTCGTCCTGTCAGCCAAGAAAGATCTATAGTAGAGAGAAAAATCACTGCGACGTCCTTGCTCATCGCTGTTCTACCAATATTCCAAAGATACGGCCAAAAATGAGGCTGAGCATCTCAATGTGCACCAACATTCACCAAGTCATCGTCGTGAAACAGATGATAAGTCTACAATCATCTGCAGATGTCGCAGTCCCACCAACAAGGCTGTAGCCGTACATACAGATCTCAAAACGGTTGGAAAATGTTCGTGCTGTTTCCGAGATAGTCCGAATGCGATCCCGAAATTCGTTCGAAACATGGCACCGACTGGCGATGAGAAAAAGTGGGAATTCTTGGCAGCAAATCCAAGTCAAGGAAGCGATTTCATGTAGGGTTTACTCCTTCGAACGCACAACCAGGACAGTCAGTGGGATCTGAAAGAGTCAGGGCTTGATTTGAAAGCTCCCGAGACATGACTCGCGTTGCTATTGCGCCGCAATTCCGGAGAGTCGAGGTGTACTTCGATTCTAGGTAGTCACTCGACATTGGTCTCTTTCGACGACAGATCGATGCCTACCGTTGGTCCTCATCAACGGTCAGTCAACTCGCCGAAGTGCTCCTGAGCGAGTCAAATATGCTGGTTCAGTGTCTGCCGCGCGATAAAGCAGGTTTGAGGCGTCACTTACAGCAAGAAGATCGAATGAAAGTTGCATAAGAGAAAACGAAAAGCGGGCCACGGCTTTTGGAGAAATGTTGACGTTATATCCCACTGAAAGGCTTGAGTGCAGTAGTATGCTTTCCAGCCCAACTCCACGTCAACAATACAGATCGAGCACGGATAACGTAAAGGAAAAGACGTCTCGCATTGTCGATACAACCAGGCACAACCATACGTAGTAAGGACGTGCAGGGGAGATGTCTACAATACGCCTTCACGATGTAGTAACAGTGCAACGCTGATATCTGTCGCATCCGTTACAACGACATCGGAATAGGCTATCCGCTCAATATTTTTCAGCCCAGGCAGCCCGCAGCGCATTGCCCCTAAATGTTATCTGCAAGATTCTTCAAATCCAGGCCTGAGTGTGCTGTGGAAAAGCGCGAGCACGCTTGATACTAATTTGCCGTATTCCCGACAAGCGTGATGTGTTGGTTCCCGTGGACACAGAAGGCTCTCAAGGTAATTCCTTGCGTCACTTGTGGCCAGACGCAGTCTCTAGTCTCCATAGAGCTTTATGCTGTAGTCAGCTTTCTCGACTACGTGAGACTACATCGAGTCTGATCTCACGAATGGATACGCTGTCGCGCCACTCTCCCACATCCTCCCCGCCACAGACTCATTCAAATTTCCTGCACTCTTCCTTAGCTCGTCTCTCCAGTGCTGCCCCTCGACGTGCAACACGCTCGCCAGACCTCCGTCTCGTTGGAACAACAACCTACGGACGCCGATGCGACTATTGAAAAATAAACGCTCGGCATGAAAGACTCGCAGATTTTGAAGGTGTCTCTTTTCATCCGTAAACTCGCCAAATACTTCGTTCCAACACTTCCGCCCACTTTCCTTCTCATCGTTCGTATCGAGCAGCACATGCCTCAGCCTCAGCTCCGTCAAGAACGCTTTACTCGGCTCAAGGAACTCAATCAAGTTCTTTCCTTGCTTGACACGGAACATCTCCAGCGTGACAGACTGCAGCCTCTCAAACCTCCCCACCCTAACCAACTCGCCAAACGCATCGTCTTCAAAGCAGCTATAGAAGCTCAGATCTATCACTCTCACATTCCTGCACTTGACTAGGAAGCGGACACTGAACGGCGCACGCGACCGCTCGAGTTCGAATCCGGTGTCAGGACTCCTCCAATCGCGCAATTTGAGCCGCAGCGTGTCCAGCTTCTCAAAAACGTCATCGAAGGCACGGAGACAAGGGGCGAGGGATTCGAGACGACCGACACTGACCGCGCCGTGGCTTCTAATTCCAGCCGTTGAGACACAGTTGACGGGCGTGCCAGACGCAGCGAGGGCGTGGAGTGCGGAGACAAATGGGCGGCTCATTTCGTGCTGAGTCGTCTCGCAATACATCTGCGCGAACTTGGAGTACCGCATGTCCATCCCTTCATACGCGAATACGAGATTTTCTAAGCTCTTCACCCGCGCAAACACCTTCTTGAGGCACACGACATCGAAGCGCGTCTCGTTGAACCAGCGCGCTGTACTGTCCGCCTCTTGCGCACGTACTTCGTACTCGTCTTCCAGCCTCCGCACCAACTTCGACCCGTCCTCGTCGTCCGTAATAGGCGTCAGATGTCCCGCATCTGCACTCCGTCTCCGCATCTTCCACAGCTCAAGTGCATAGTACGGCGTTGCGTCGACGACCAAACACTTTAGAGCATCACCCAATTCCGCATGCGCTGCTACATATACAAGCCTTTTCAGAGAGTCTTTGTTCCATGAAACATATTGGGTGCTGAAGAAGCGGTGTTTGAAGAATAGAGAGGTGCGGATGTGACAGTGGTGGGCTGTGAGGCGCAGAGAGCGAAAGGCGGCGAGGTCGAGGTATGAGGCGATCTGTTCGAGGAGCTCTGTTGGAAGGGTGGAGAGGGACATTTGCAGGCGCTTTCTCGCTGAGGATGGTGTTGAGAAAGGGATGAAAGAGCACGTGGGTTGAGTTGCGGGGATGCCGAGCTGATGGTAGTTTGCCACCGCGGAGATGGCGCTACTGCATGTCATTCCGTTAGACTTCAAGAGCATGGACAGAGGTCTTTGGTGCCTGATGCTGGCTGTAATGAATCGAATTCCTGAGCTTTCGCTCTTTTTGATCTGCCTGAACGGTCCAGTCGTTGAAACTAATATATGGTACAATCTATGCAGCAGAAGATTTAATCACTGTCACTATCGCTGCTGTCCTCCTCAGATGCTTCGCTCTCAGAGCTCGAGCTACTTCCACTTGCACTCCCGCTGTCCGAGCCTGAATCGGCGTTCTCGTCGTCGGACTCAGAGCCAGACTCATCACTCGAACTCTCGTCGCTGCTGCTGTCCGAGCTACTCTCATCGCTCGAGATGTCGGTCCTACGCTTTCTCTTGCGAGCTCGATCCTGAGATGCAAGATTTTGCATCATGGGATTGATGCTTGTGGTTGGCTTAGGTGCTGCCAATATGGGGGCTGTACGACCAAGCATGGACAAGAGCGCCTCGGCGCGGCTACGGCGCATACGACGGATCTCTGCGTCGCTGTGCGGGTGGTCAGCAACTGTCGCCGCATCGCCCTCAACCTTCCTTCGCTTCTTTTCCTTGGCGACGCGCTCTTGCAGTGCAGCTTCCTTGGCAGCCTTGTGGGCGCCTGCGTCCATGTCTGCCGGCGCTTTGGCGTCTTCTGCGTCGAGCTCTTTGATGGTTGCTAATGTCTTCTCCTTCAGACGCTCGATAACACCTACACCTTTCAGGCCTTTGATGTACGCTAGCAATGCTTCAGAATGCTCGTCGGGAATACGGAAAATGTTTAAGGCGTTGTCAACGACGTCGTTCTGTTTCGCTTTGTTGAACTTCCAGTTGTCGCGATCGTTGTGATATTGCGTGAGGTAGGAGATATAGATGGAGGGATCCTTTTTCTTGCCTTTGACTGGAGCGGCTTGTTTCTTGCTGTCTTTCGGGCTGTCCACTGGTTGCTCGATAGGCTCAGCGTATTCGTCCTTGGCTGCCGCACTTGCTGCAAACGCTGCTGCTTCCTTCTCTTTCACGACAGCCTTGTCTTTCTTGGTCTTCTTCTCCCTCTTCTCGATTTTTGCTGCTTCCTTGGGCTCGTCCGTGGTGGCTGGCGCCGAAGTGAAGCTAGGCTGTGCAATGGCTTCTGGATCTTCGCCCTTCTGCTCCGCCGCCCACTTTTTGAACCACGTTTGCCCGCTGTCGCCGTCGACTCTTTTGGTGTCCGGAGTGAAAGCAACCGATTTGCGTCGATCAGTTCTTGGTGGCGATCCTGAGGAGTCTTTACTGCGGTCTCGGAGAATTGGGTGGTGTTTTGTCGGCGTTGAGAACGAGGGGGCCGGAGAGTGATCGATCTCAGTAGAGGCAAGTAAAGTCGCCTTTGTCCTCAATGACACAGCCTCAGCAGGTGAAGGTGCAGATTCCTCTTGCACCTTCTGCTGAGCTAGCTTCTTGCGATCCTTGGGGGTAAGCTTGGGCTTCTTCTTCTTTCCTTGGCGGTAATTTGGATCTCCTCCTTTCGCAGGTGTGCTAGAGGGCTCATCTGTGGTGCTGTCTGGCATGACATGATCCTCCTTTGAGACGATAGGTGCCTCGAAGAAAGTATCTTCTTGGATTTTGGTCGTCCCAGCTACCGTCCGGCTCTTCTTGGTTGATGTTGGTTCGCTCTCTCCTGTTGCCTCCTGTTCGTGTTTCCGTTTGCCAAGCTTTGACGATTTGCCATTTTGGGCAGGCTTGATGGAAGACTCTGCGGGGCCATGAGACTCTGTTACTGCTTCAGGAGCTGCTACAGGCTTGTTTTCGCCCCCGTAAGACGTTGCGAGTTCAGGTGCGGCGACTCCGGATTGGGCCTCACTCTGCAGCGCAAGGCCAAGTCTCCGCCAGGCAGGAATCCTCGTTGCCATGATCAGATGCGGAATATGGAGTCGTCTTATTACAATTATGCTGAAGCTCGAACCATCGCTCTTCTCCGAATCAGCTCAGTCAGAATATATGTCAGTCTTCGAGTGTCGAATGAGATGCGTGAAGCAGAGATTTTGGAGCTGGTCGAAATCATGCACGGGCCACGCTCGGGATCGCCATTCCAGGCCGCCAGTGGAGGCGCGTCCCAGCACCAAAGACAACGACATCTCGCCTGCCATCACCACCAGCGCCGCTAAAGCAGACGATCGCCTCCAAGAGCTGCACCCGAAGCTGAAACACCCAAATACACATATACACCCGCCGCCATCATGTCTGGTGCGTCGCCATCGCCCCTCCGAGCTCGTGTTTGTCTACTACATATGCTAACCGGCCCCCTCGTCATACAGGAAGCGCAGGCTACGACAGACACATCACTATCTTCTCTGACCAAGGTCGCCTCTATCAAGTCGGTACGAACCCCGCCATACCCTATGCCAGCACGGCCTGCCCCACCCGCAGCTTGGTTGCTCTCTCTTACGAACCTCGCTAACATGGCGGCTGTGCAGAGTATGCGTTCAAGGCAATTACGGCGGCGAACATCACATCGTTGGGAGTGAGGGGAAAGGACTGTGCAGTAGTCATTTCGCAGAAGAAGGTCCCCGTATGTTGCATCGACTATGAGAGGGGGTCACGCGGCACTGACGCTTCGATGTAGGACAAGCTCATCGAGCCCTCCTCCGTCTCCCACATCTTCAAGCTATCGCCGTCCGTCGGCTGTGTCATGACAGGTTCCATCGCCGATGCACGAGCCTCTGTCAGCAGAGCGCGAGGTGAAGCTGCCGAGTTCCGCTACAAGTACGGCTACGAGATGCCCTGCGACGTCCTAGCCAAGAGGATAGCCAATATCAGCCAGGTCTACACACAGCGGGTGAGCAGGGATAGAAGTGACAGAGGCAATGGAACAGCAGTGCTAATTTCGGGCAGGCTTATATGCGGCCACTCGGCGTTGCGACGACGCTCATCTCGTTAGACTCAGAGTTCGGCCCCCAACTGTACAAGTGCGACCCAGCAGGATACTACGTCGGGTACAAGGCGACCGCATCAGGACCCAAGACACAAGAGGCGCTCAACTTCCTCGAGAAGAAGCTGAAGAACAAGGAGCACGCAGAAGGCAATTGGGAGGAGGTGGTCGAGCTGGCAATCACAGCCCTGAGCACGGTCTTGTCTGTCGATTTCAAGAAGGGAGAGCTGGAGGTCGGCATCGTGGGAGGACCCAGACTCGATGGCCAGGAAGGTACCGATGCCGCTTTCAGGGCGCTCACCGAGGAGGAAATCGATGAACGTCTGCAGTCAATTGCCGACAAGGATTGAGGACCACTGGGAACGATTTCCTCAGGGCTGCCCCAGGGCTGCCCCAGGGCTGAAAGGCGGTGGGCCGCTGAGGTAGGCGCAAACACGAGAACCATGACGAGCTCCCGATAGCATGAAACGACCTCTCAGACACAAGAAGTGCTGCAAAAGCACCAAGAATCTAAGACTTAGACTCACATACGTGCATAAGCGCAACAGTGACCTGGAAACTGGACCCGACTCGAAGAGTTTGGCACCTCAGCCCTCGGCTCCACATGGTGTGTATGGTCCTCTGCCCTATACCTTAATGACAGCATTCTCCTTAGGCTCCAGCTGCCATGCGCTGCAACATCTCAGGAACGGCCTATCGACGTCATCTGACTGGCCGGAGTCGCCAGCACAGCCGTTCTGTGGCTGACACCGCTCGCCGTGACTTTCGCCCTAGGAGCGTTGTGGAGATGCTCAGGTTGGCCCTACCCGGCGCCATGTTCAGGTTCACTCAGCGAAGACCACGCGAATGCCGCACCGCTAATTATACATCTGAACCAATCAATGATGGTGCTGCGGCTGAAGTACACAGCTTGGCTCCATGCCTTTCCGGATGAGGCCGTGGAAGTAAGCCTAAAGCAGCCTAGTTTTTTCGTGGCTTTCCATACCGCTGCTGAGTGCCCAGCGCAAGCACTGACGAACATGCCCACTCCAGCTGCGATGGTGATGGGGCCTGCAAAATAGGAATGCTGCTCCTTTGGTTCCTGCATGGTGGTTTTCTCATCCAGCCTCAGGTTCAGTGCTACTCTTACACCCCATCGGAGCCCCATTGGCGCCTTCGCGACGCTCACTGGTCCAGCTATACCAGCTAATGCCAGCTGGACGCTACTCAGGATCCAAATGTGGACACTCGGCAAGACGTAGCGGCGGGAGCAGCCCTCACTACCATCAAGCCTCGCAGTGTACCATCTTTTGGTTTCCCATGAACGCCCAGTCAACCTCCGTTATATAACATTCGTCACGCCTCTGTTGATCTTCATCACAGCAGGCAAGCCTCACTGCAGCGATTCAGTCTCCTCTGATCGGCACTCAACATAACCAGGATCAAATTCTTCCTTCACACGATCTTCTGCTTTCGCTGCCAATATGTCTGACGGACGTATGTACCTCTACCTTCAAGTCCACCAAGATCCCTTTGTAGACTTGTGCTTGGTCTATACCTTTCGCCTTATTTCACTGCACCAAGATCTTGTGCTAACCATACCATCCACAGTCAACGACGCCCGAGCTATGCGGATAGCAGAGATCATGACAGACTTCCGCAACCTGCAGCACTACCTCAGTCAATTGCGCGCTACACCGACCGCAGAGGAATACTACCTCGAAGGGTACTCATTGCTCCGATCTTGCGCGAGTGAAGCCCAGACCATCCTGCAAACACCGTTCTCCGCCAGCACAGGGGCATCCTCAGGGGACCCGGAGCGCGAGAAGCAGCAGTTGAAGACGTGAGTACGCCTGTATGGTAGCATTTGCTCCTTCTATCTCGTATAAGGAGCACTTGGCCGTTGTGGATACGACATCAGCGTCAGAATGTACCTTCCTCGGACAGCAGAGCTGACGTCAGAGCACAGAATCATCACAGACGCTGCAGTACGACGTTTTCAGTGTCAACGAGCGTACTTGAGAGCGCACGCTGGCTTGAGATGGATGAACTCGCGTTACAGCATCCTGCGCGGACAGAAACCCAACGCAAGTCACCTCGCAGCGCTCGCGCAAGTGGACGGCACGCTACGCAATGTACGTCAAGAGCCCCTGCATCACACTACCGACTGTCTGCCATTCTTCTATACTATTCCCATAGCAGCCACTGACATGCTTTAAAGGAACTCCTCGCCATCACAGACACCTACGTCGAAAGCACGTTGCGCAACCAGGACGCTGCCCAGGGCAAGTGGCTCAACGAAGACCCTTCGCTCCCCCAGATCCAGCAGGCGCTCATGCGCCGATGAGTACCACGATTCATCGATCCAGCGTCCTTCCCGCAACCTGCACTACTGCACTTGGGCATTCAGCCTCACGGCGCCACGCATCTCCTACTCGATACCCATCTCATACTCCGTTACGCGTCATCGACACAGCATGGCTCTCCAGCAACGGCTTTTGATTACGCCGTACTAAGAAATCAGACATTCTTCAACTTAATCAATTTACCCAAGACAGCAATGTCTTGTGGTGGGACGCCTCCTCGACATTTCACTCGGAGAATGCGTCTCGCGGGCTGTTCCACCCTTCCCCTCTTTCTTCTTCTGTGCTGGTCACATTCTTGAAAAGCATACACACTTTTTTTCCTGGTTCTTGATAACGCTACTAAGCGGTCAAACTTAGCGTTGGCGCTGGTCTCTCTTCACTCGACTACCTAGCTTACGTTTGGTTGCTTGGCCCGCCTTTTCTGGCAATGCGACGCGACGGAAGCGGCAACGTCGTACATGGCATGACATTAGGGATTGTAACAGCATGGTATACCTGGTTTGTTCAGTCCTGTATTGTGTCAAGCATTTTCCTAAAGTTCTTGCATTTTTCTTTCTTTTTCTGGCTGAGGTTTTTGGTGTCCGGCTCGTATATAGCTATCCTCATCAAAAATTTACTTCACATCCCTATCCCAGATCATGGTATCAACGTAAATCACTACTAGATCCGATTCGCTACGGATGCCACACCCAGTGACACCCGCAATGTAACGCCCGCAATCACAAGCTTGACGTACGTCCAGAGGGCACTAACGTGTGACGCACGTCCGATCTCAAAGATCCTATTCATCCGCGACAGACGAGCAACGTTCTGGTACGAGGCCGCCCAGTGGGTCCGGCAGGGCCTAGCGCAACAGTCTAAAGGGTCAGCTGGGTTCGCAAGCGCATCGAATCCAAACCCGCGGACAAGCCTGCGGCTCCCAGAGGAACGGTTAGGACAACCCGGCACGTGGGGCTCACGAGGAAACGGCATGATGTCGTCGCAGTGCTGACTGTGTTTGCAGGGCAGGTGTCATCGAGAATGCGGCTGAAGGTATGGAACAATCGAGATCTGTGCACTAGCAGAGCTAAATCCATGGCTCAACTTTGGCATACGTCAACTCAGTGCTTGACCGCGACACGCATCGCAACTTCAGAATAGCATCGCGATCCACACCGCGACGCCTCAATGCATCTAACGCATACATTCCTACAGAACATCATGCGCTTCGGCATCGCCTCACCCCAAAAGCCATCGCACACCCCGCGACACTAATGATCCACCCTTGCTCGCGCTATAACCTCGGTAAAAGGCTTATGTTGCCCGCCTTACCACTCGCGACACTAGTGTGCACTCGGGGCTGCCGATCGGTAGTGTACCATCCAACGACCCGCGATGATGCGATGGGCATGAGTTGGGAGGGTGGTGGAAGGAGGAGGAGACGAGTCGTATGGACGTCATGCTGGACATGTACTAATGTGGTACTTTGGTGAGGGGTGCGTTGCGCTGTTGATGAATCTAGATGGTATGGGATTCTGACCCTGGTCAGTAATTCGACGGTTTGTGTGAATGCGGTAGAGTGCGCGGACCATCCGCCGATAGGGACATGTGTTGTGCGCATCACGGGGCGAGGCACTGTGCTACAAGGCTGCGAAGTGTGTACATCGGACAGTTAGACTGCGGAATGTCGAGCCGTGCGGTGCTGTGACACCACCGCGTGCGATGTATACCGATGTCACCATGTCTATGGTATTCTTGTCGGTGCATGTCTCGCAGTACGAGAGACATGTACCTCAACTCAGATATCGAGATGGGATATCGATGTGGCTCAACGCCCATCATTGCACCAAGTGATCGGTTCTAAGACCCCCATGAAATCGTTCGAATGTGTCAAAGCTCAAGTTGTGTATATCGAGGCTCGATCATATCGCTATAGCGTTCTGCCGTGCTAAAAATAGATCATCGATTGGCTCTTGTCAAACATCGATCTCTCCCCTCGCGACTAGCACACTCTTCTGTAAGAATTACGGCGAGCATATAGAAAGAATCTCACACCTCCAAATCAAATTAATCTCCTTACATCTTAGACATCGAGTAGTAGACCATGTCCTGCGGACTCCAGAAAGTCCTTAGTCCCCTGTTACCTGTACTGAATCCATCTCCCTTTGCTCGCACCTCCGAAGTATAGAAGCCAAACAAGCAAAGTACGTAGCGTGCATCCCAATACAGGGATCTAATGAGCAGAAAAGACTTGTCGACCTAGCACCACACCCTCTCACTTCCTCTCCAAACCAAAATAGATACTCATAACGCACCCCGTTCGAATACATTAGGTGTTACTCGAACGTTCCTTTTTGTTTCCATGAAGCTCAGATCAGCGATATATGCAAAATTGGCTCGTCACTCGAATCACTTCACTCGGATCCAGACTCAGAAAACGCAGCCGTGAAAGACGCGGATGGGACAGGGAAGCAGGCGCGAAAGCATTCGGACTCAGGGAGTGTCCATGCATTCTTGAAGCGGTTTTGACAGCTCTTGAAGATTTTCTTGTTGATGACGCAACATGTCACGGATGTTTGGTTCTCATCATGTGGCGGAGTCCTCATTTGTGGCTTTACCTGAATGCAGAGGCGCCAGTCTTTCAAAGGCAGGAAGATCTGGTATCTGGCGTACTCTCCCACCGGACTGTACAGATGCCAGGTGCTGATCCATGCTGGGTTGAGCTTGCCAGGCGCGGCATTGCATGTCACGCTGGTATTGCGCAAGGTTTCGTCCTTCATTCATTCAGGAGGAGTGGTATGAAAGCATTCATCTGAGGAATGGTAAGGCGGCTCGATGATGCCAGACGGTAAGTCGGAAGGCATGGGTTGGGGAAAGTTCGAACTTGCCAAGTTGCGTAGTGTGTTGGCTTCGTTGTTTTGTCTCCTGATGTGGGAGACTTGCACGCCAATTCGCTGCTGCAACAATTCCAACCGTTCTTCCTCGTCTTCTTCAGTGAAAGGCGATGCAGGTCGAGATTCGCGTGCAAAACCTGGCTCTTGCGAATCGCCGGATTCGAAAAGCCCTGACGGGTGCGCGTGTGGCGCGAACGTCTCCAACTGATGCGTCCGATGAATTTCCCCAAGCATCTTTCAGTGCGAGTTCGTAGTCTACCCTTCGGCGCAAGCTTCGACTTCTTGGGGCTCCTGCTTATCCGACATCCATTCAAGTCCTGCTCTCGGCACTGGTGGCGAGCGTGATGCCAGAAAGGCATCTGCTCTTGCAAGCTGGTTGTTGACTATAGGCTGGAGTTTAGCTCTCTGCCTGTTCAGTTCTCGCCTCCGTTGTATAACTTCCTGGAAATGATCATTGTTTTTTGGCCTTGCTGGGCTTGCTACCTACTCTGTGCGACACATGGGACATGTCTTCGCGGCAGAGAAATAAGTAGCAAAATATTGGTCGAGATACCTATGACTAAAGGCATGCGAGCATACTGGGATTGCCGGTAACACGTAGGCGCATCTCAAGGGAGTCGCAATATTCCTCGTGGCAAATGTGGCATTCTTCTGATTGGTCATCCGGTTCGTCTCGCACAGTGTGCTCGAGATAACACTTTTCCCAGGCTTCGCTGACGGGTGAATCTGAGTGATTCTCCATGCCGTGTGGTGTTGATTTGTGTTAGGCTGAGCTGTGTACTGGCAATATGGTTAAGATGCACTGTCAGAGCGTAAGCCGGAGGTGAGAAGAATAAAAGGAGTAGAAGATATGTCCTTCGAAACACGTGGAGAAAATCTAAACTTCGGTATCAAAAGCGATCCGTGACTTTGGCAGAGGTGTGGAGAATTCGAACTGTGGTACCATCTTGTTCCCCGGATTTAAGGAACGCAACCTGCGACAGTCTGACTTGAATAACAAATCAGGCTATGATTGATGCTGTCGTGGAATTGATACTAGCTAGGCTAAATTCAGTCAGTCTCGTTGCATGTTTCTCTCGAGTAGCGTGTTGAGAATTAGACACTAGTTTCTATCCAGGTTTGTAGCAATGAATGCATCAAGAGCCGGACGCGGAAGTTGCAGAATATCACATAGTGCACAATCCAAAGAGCAGCCGGTAATGACAGTGTCAAAGCAATTGAAACGCGCGAAGGCTGCAAGTAATGGCGTTGAATCGAACAGACGATGCCCGCTCATCTTGAACGATTGCCAGTCACCATGCCTCGAAGGTTAGAGAAGGTCATGATACGCGATAGCCCACGCCGGGACCTAGTGAATGCGGCTCGGCTTCTTAGATCCTCACCTCTCTCGGCCATAGAAGCTGCGAGTATGGGTCGTTGTGGTGTGCTAGCTAGCTGAGTGTCGTAAGCAAATCCTTGTGTACTACGTACCCGGTGTAGAAGTGGGATTTAATATCTGGGATCGAGAATTGGGGCATGCTCATTTGCACGCCCGTGTCCATGACTTGGAAGCTGATTATGCTGGCGGGGGCGGCTCATATCTGTAGTCTGTCTAGCGGACATCCTAGCAGGGGTAGGCGGTGGAGTATCGCCTTCCAACTCTGCGACGTCAGGCAGCGACATGTGAGTAGTATTGTGCGACCCGGATGCCCGTATGCTCTAGTCGTGCAAACGATCGTACCGGTACATGCGCAGATGATCCCTGAGACCCCTTGCGTTGACTTCTTGTCGCACCCGGCTTGAGGGCTGAGGAAGCGTCATGTTGCTTTGATAATCAGTGTGTGGAGTGGCCTCTGTCCGTGGTCCTATCGCGGATACGGACCACGGCCATTGTCCAATTCAGCGGCAGTCCGATCCCCTTGCTGACCCAACGAATTCCCCACGGCACCGTACACTGAGGTACGTGTTTGCCGACGAAGAGCATTACTCGAAGGTATATCCGAAGCCGAGAAATGCCTGTCGAGAAATGCTTGTATGCGGCCTTGTACTTGCTGCAAACGGACGCTTAGCTCCTGCTCAAGACAAATTGTAACTCTACGCTCTAAAGCTTCAAGAGCTTCCATGTCCTTTATCAATTCTTTCACAGTCCGATCTATCTGCGTATCGACACGTGGCGGGATTTGATGAAAGTCCATCAGGTCGATACCCTCTCGGACAGGCATCCCGTGTGGTATCGGAGCAGTCAGAACATGCAAAGTGTTTGTGCCTCTTGGCGTGGGAGGATTCGTTGATCGACGGCTGTACCATTTCCTTCGACACACTGGACGGGTGTGTCTTCCAGGGTTAGTGCTGCCAAGGTACGCTTCGAGGAATCGGCTACCAAATACATGCTCGCACTCTCTGTTGCTAGTGACGCCCACTGGTCGATGTGTGCCGTTGTCGTATCGATCGAGGCAAATACAGCATTCTTCGCCACGACAGAGGGCGCCGACTTCGTGTGAAATGTACGCAGCCCTGAACGTTCTCAATCTCGGATACCTTTGTGGCATTGTCTGTTGATGCTATTAGTCTTCAGACCGTTAATGAGTATCAGCCAGATGCAAGGTCGCACACTTACGAATGATTACAGCCCTGCCTGATTCCAACAAGCCAGGTCGGTCTGCCGCTCGTGGTCACAAAGGAACTTTCCAGACAAAGCACCACATCTGTCGTGATATCTCAGCAGAACTGTGGCCGACTCTTCAAAGCGCCGGTGTGTCCACATCCCAGGGGTGCGCTAATGCAATGCCGCATGCAATCCACGGACCCTCACAAGACCCCTTTGGGGCCATGACAGGAGGATGGAGTCATCAACATCTGGACTACGTTTTGCGACCTACGAGAACAATCATTGCAGTTTGTCCCAAGTACCTGCGAATATTCACAGTTCAGCACACATAGACATACTGATGACGACGTGCCACCGAAGCTTGCGCGACGCACAGGTACCAGGTCACCTACACTTGGTTGTATTCGTGCTCTAGGCAGTGTTGGTCTAAGATTAGCGATGTACCCAGCACTGCCGTTTGCCCTGTCTCGCGATCCATGGTCCTTTGACACAGGGACGGGATAGCTACGCGCGTCCATCTCCAAGCTCTAGGTGCTTGGTCGACTTTCAATGCATCGTAAGACCTCAAAATTACGAGTTGCAAAGGTTGGCAAACTTTTAGTAAAATAAGACAAATCGATCATGACGTGTGTGAAGGTACTGTTGAGCGTCTTGGGCGCTCACTAGCGTGGCTTATGTCATCGCGAGCGCATTGTATTCGCTCATCCTTTCCTCGTCCCAACATCGCGTCTCAACGCGCCCAAGTATCTTCAGCTTTCTTACAAGCCCATTCGTGGAAGCGAACAATGTACTGAAAAGGTATGTTAAGTTCCTATAAGTTCTATCCTGGATGGTACATGATGGAAGCTATGTCATCGTAGCACGATCTTTCGGTGGCCTGCGTAACGGAACTTTTGCAGAACCGTGTATTGTTGCAGCACCAACATACGTCCGAGAAAAAAGAAATTCAGCAACCATTTAGAAATGTCATGGTTCTTTCAACCAACGCCGATACTATGACAACAGGCCAATCGTTGGCAGAACGCTCGAGTAATAATTCGTTACGACATGTCCGTCCGCTGGGCACCCCTACTCGAAAGCCTTTGAGGAACGTATATTAGGTGAGGTCTCCAGAGGATCAGGCCAGCTGCTATGTGGTTCCATTGCTGGACTACAGACCTCAATGATATCGAGGATCGACTCATTGACTGCGTCGTATCCTTTGGGTAATGGGAATGGGCGCGTTCACAAAAACGTCATGCTCGCCGGCTATGCGGGATTGCTTCTCTTCGTACTCTCGGGATGATATCTTCAAGTCTTCGATTTGCGCCTACAGGAGTCAGCACAACGCAATCTCCTTGCATTGCATCGCTTACCTTCGTTAACGGCGGCCCAATTGTTGAGACGAGGAAGCCATCTCGTCCCTGGGACTTGATTAACTCCTGGTGATATTGGCTTTCAATTCTCGGAAGGCTTCATACCTGGAATGTGTACGGTCTGACGATCGCATCAGGGCCACAGTGGTATCTTATCTCGTTCTGGATCACCGCTCGAGAGATACCGTAACCGGGGATGAAGTATGAGTTTGGGGTCGCCATTATTCAATGTTGGACTGGGAACAGTGCTGACGAGACGGGTGATGATATTCAAGCCAGGTCTACTCTATGCTCAGATGCTGTTGTAGCGAGCGTGAGCTCGGGCTTCGGATGATTTATACATCCTGGCAACCCAGTTCTCAGTCACACAGCCATTGCCGAAAGAGACAAGTATATCACAAGAGATAGTCTAAGCATCACGTCCGAGATGTTTACCGAGGGTTCCCCTGGTTGGGCTTGTATGCGCTGATGCCGCTCGCCTCATTCTCGCCCTATCGGCCCAATGCCGATCATTGGGCGGCAGCCGTCTCAACCAATCCTACACAACGCCCTATTTCCCGTCTTCGTCTTAGCAGCATCTCCAGCAACTTGTCCACTGAGGATACCCGAGAGCCCTGAACGCGCTGTCATGCAAGTACCAATGCGGCGTACGGTTTCAATGCAGTAACAGAACTGCCACGTCTTCACCCACCATACTAGACGCAAGCAATAAGCGTATAAGTCGATCTCTTCGCCACTGCGTTATCAACTGGCCTCTCCGCCGAACCTCCCTCGTATGCAGCGACTTGCTGTGTGAAGAGGACTACACTTGCTTTGGCTGTGGGGTCAACGCTCTTGGCGATCGTGCGCCCTCAAGAACCACCATTGTCGATCATCACCACAACAACGAATGCACCCGAACGGTTGGGCATTTCACGCCGCGGCGTTAAACTGACAGGTCGCCGATGTCTCGCATGGGACTCTTCCGCCTCACCGCCTCCGCTACCAAGATCCATCAAGTTCACGAGGGGTTCGACGATCGCAGGGTGACCCCAACCTGAACTCGCTGGTTATCCAGCCGGCTGGGCAGCTCTGCATTCTCCCTGATACAATGCAACATAGACAACGCATACTTGCAAGCATCGTTATGGTCTTTCTGACCAAAACAAATCCTTCAAAAGTCTCTCAGCAGCTTACTCTTGTTTGCCTGCGAAGCACACCTTGCGGGCGATTTTACAAGTGTTCGACTAGCAGGACCTCTGAGCCCATTCTGGGAAATTCGTGCTGGCTCATATATGAACGTGACGTCGAGTATCAGCAGGCGTCGAGGCTGTTACAGACAGCGTACAATGGAGCTGCCTGAATCGAAATTCACGGGGCTCTACAATTCACCGAGACCCACTCGCTACACGTTTCAATCACCTGCGCACCTCGTTGAATCCGGACAAAATTTCAGGAGGATGCTTCGTACATTGTCCTCGTTGCGAGCCCGATGACGTCCGGAAGACAGACATAATGTGCACGCAGAGCCGCAGCCCGCCACAAATGAGCTGTCCGAGAAAGCACAACCGGGGAACGCATGCAGTCGCCCGCATGAGAGCTGACTGATACTACGTTGCGCGCTACCGGGTCCGTCATAATCATCGAATGTTGCGTATGCGCTCATGGGCAGACGAACCTCTGCCCAATGCCCAAGTGCCGAGCCACTGGAATGGATTTAGACAGCGGCATACCCCGATATGCATGACTGCGGTTGTAGGAACATGTTACCCCGCACGATTCCACCTTTCTGATTCTACATGTCAATGCCGGCGCGTTGGTCAGCTGGATGGCAGCCGATGCCTGACGACATAGAGACTCGAGTTGTCAAGTTGCACACGTTGTCTGCAAGCGAGACACCCTTACGCCTATCGTCAGCCAGTCGACACTCTGAAACTGTCGCAATCATCTGGGTGCCACACCAGACTCGCTCACACGAAGGCTGATCATACCTTTAGGATGTGGTGGTGGTGACTCTGGTATCTGCGACCGGACGCTTCACTTACTGCGTCCTTCGATTGCTGCAGAGCTCGCGTGTTTCCAAGGACCATCACAGAGGGCAACCGGTTGAGAAGGACACGCTGACATCACTAAGATAGTGTTGGCCGCCCGTGGTCGATGTTGACACTTCAGAGTAGAAGCGCCTCGATCAGCAAATCACATCTATAAACTCCATGCGCATACACGACAGACATCCACACTGTTCTTTTCTCAGAAGAGCGCAATCGACTCGCGCACGTCTCAAGCGTTCACTTTGTAGAACCCATGGTCGGCCACGTTCCCAAAATAGGGATGCTTTAACACCAAGTCAGCCTACGAATGGATATGATTGACGACAGTAAATAGCATCGCCTGTCAAGAAAGCCTGTGGATAGCTCACTAACACAAGCGTTCGACCAGGAGGATGAGCCCGAAGATCTCCGCATCACAAACGGGTCAAGCTCAGACCAGTGTTCGCGGTGAAGCCTCATTCCTGAGCTATCGCCCACGACCGTAGTGTAACACGGTCTACACCAGACTTACCGTGCCTCATTGTTGTCAGGTCACTAATCCTCGACAGTTGATTACCCCAACAAAGGACTGCCCGATGACACTTTTTCGAAGCTTACTCTCTAGTTCCTAATCTTGCCTTACGAGCACCGCGGCGACCCAACAGGACATCTGACATACCCATGCCCCCTCGACAAAAGCATGCACTGTATATCCTGCACTAGTAAAACGTGAGGCGAACCGGATCTTCGCTGCCGATCAAGTGCACCTGCATTAATGCGCCCTCATGATTGCGCCATCGACCCTATCCGCACCTTCGACACACTTTTAGTCCGATAAAGGATTCTTTTACCATCAAACATCTGGCAGGATCTACATGTACACGCGAACGAGGCTGCCAATCACAAAGTCGCTAGTGAATAATGCGCGGTAATAGCCAATCGGACCGAACGTATTTTGCAGATCCCACTGTCGTATATGACAGCTTCACGAACGCAAAAACGAGATGCTGCGAAGTGTCTTAGAAGACGAGGAGAGGAGGAAGCATGGTACAGAGTCAACATGATAGAATGAGTGTGTGTCGATATGGCAGATTTCGGCATGCTTCGTTGACTATCACATGTGCTGCTGTGCAAGTCCACGGGTTCTCGACATGCGTCTGGTGTGGGCGACGTCACTCTCCTCTTTTACCTTTCAAGGTGCCAGCCAGATACACACGTTCGACCCACCTTGTATGTAATCGTATAGACGTTTGAACCGTGAGTAGCCTAAACGAGCTCAACAGTCTATGCACGACTCCGATCTCGCCTGTCTCTTTCGCGGTCTCTAAATGTCTGTCAACAACGCAAGCTGATTCTGACAAGGACAAAAGTCGAAATCACACCGACTTCAATTTCGAACATGCACCGATGGCTGCAGATATTGCCAAATCCCAGCAGAAACTCCAGCCCGAAGTTCCTCTACTTCGACCACGCCCACCAGGCTTTGCTGCTCCTACGATGTCCACCTCGATACACTCTCTCGGTCGCAAATTCTGTGATAGACTAAGTCCTCCCCGACCAGCAATCATCCAACGTCATTTGGGAGTGACGTGCGTCCTTCGTAGACCGAAGGAAATATCTACGGCTTCCATAAAATAGAAATACCGTTCCCGATCTTACGCACTTGCTCCACACCTGGACAACCAGTGAGCACTGACCTCCGACTACCAACGACGTGGTGCGCTCACATACAACAGAAGCTTGGCACATGGGGTTTACGCATCTCCCCTCCCCTTTCATTGCACTGTCTGCATCGTCCATGCAGGTGGTCGCGTGAGACGTGGCAGGGCTAATGCATGACGTCAAGCGTCACTTCTCCACAAGTCGACTTTCCCCACAAAACACCAAGGTTCTCAGCCTCGCAGCCTCGACCTCCAGACCAACGCTACCCAGCTCTGTTCAGTAATAATCACCGCGACTCAGATTCTGCGTGGAGGTCGCACGTCAAGGCCGTCACGTTCTCCCCCGGACCCTTCCCCGCATTTGACCACCACGACCAACACCTCGGTACCGCACTAGTCCAGGGGCGTAAACAACATTAACAGGCACCACGCGACATGAGGTCAATCTGAACAGAAGCCAACGCACTGGACCCAGACCAAAGAGACGTCCGAGGATCCTCCCACGTCGACACAATGGACGACTGGCAAGACCACGCGCTCAGCACGCGGCACATGCACAACCGCAACAGCCGGCGCGCGTCGGGCAAGGGCAGGAAAGGCGCTGCATTCGACGTGCGCAAGACGTTCGGCGAGTACGAAGTCAAGTGCGCATCCTGGGAGCGCGCGCTGGGCGAGCTGGACGACGATGAGCGCAGCGACGCAGAGGCGGGTCTTGAGCTGCTGCGCCTGACCGAAGACGGGCAGGGCGTCCTGGGCGAGCTTGTGCTGCCGGGTGTGCTGCGTGCGAGCATTGTGCTGGCGGCGAGTCGCAAGACGCTGACGATCATCACGCGGCATCTGAGGGGCGAGGACCAGGCCGACGACGACGCCGCGGATGGGGACGAAGAGAACGAGCGACCCTCCGAGGAAGAGGACGAAGAAGAAGAAGGGGAAGAAGAAGAACAACTCCCACCAAACCGCTTCGACACCTTCGAAAAGAATTCCTTCCGCAGCCCCAAGTTCTGGCTCGCTTGGAACGGCACCCTCACCCTCCCCAGGGACGACACGCCACCGCCCTCTCCCTCCCAGGCACGCAAGGGCGCCCAGTTCCCGTCTGACTCCCCGCCGCCTAGCCCCACGCTGCAGCGCACGGGGAGTTCGTTCCCGCCGCCGAAACCCGCGTCTGCGTCCACCCAGCAGTGTGCGGCTGAGGGCCTGGGCTACGTGACGTTCGCGGGCAACGACTGTAGGAAGTTCAAGGGCACGCTGAACTGCAAGGAGCTTGGGTGGAAGGACGTGGCGGTCTCCGGGTTCAAGGCGGTGTCGCGGAGTGAGAGCGATCGGCAGTTGCTGTGGGCGGGGCGGGATGTGGAGACGGGGTGGGTTGAGGAGGAGGATGATGGGGATCGGGGGGCGCGGTTGGATAGCAGACGGCGGGTGATATTCGACTGATTCGGGTTGACTTCAGCGGCCAAGATGCGTCGAGTGATGTGTTGCATTACTGACAGGGTTTGCTCTAGTATACCTGCTCGCGCACAGTGCCCTCCTTCTCCTCCAGCCTCTCAATATCTTTTTCGCCAATCTTGACGTCGCCCTGCGTTGCCGCTTCCTCTGTATCCTTTTCCACTTCCATGTTGCCTTTGAGCGCCTCCCTCAGAATCGGTTCACCGTTGCCTTCCTCCTTTAGCGCCGCAACTTCTTCCTTACCTAATTCCTTCCCACTTGCGGTATCCTCATCCCCATCACCCAGCGCATCGGCCCTCCTCCCCGTCCCCATCCCGCTTTCCTCCTTCCAACTCTGCTCCGTCTGCTTGCGCGCGAGTTTGCGCTCCTTGCTCTGCTGCCTTTGTCTCGAGCTCGCGCGTAGTTTGGACTTGCCATGAGCGCTAGCGCTCAGATGCTGCATGCCAGGGAAATAGTCCGAGTCATCTGAGAAGCCCTCGCCAGGGGTGCGCTGGGGCTGCAGGTGGCGCAAGATGGCGGTCGTGCGCGGAACACTCGGGTGCCGGGGTTCGTCGTCGCTGGTGGCGTCGTTGGAGGCGTCGTTGGGCGAGGCGGGGGTCATGGGGAGCTTGGTGGTGTGCTTGCGGCCCAGCTTGGAGGGCGTGGGTTCTTCGATGACGGGGGCCGTGCCGTCTGGTTGTGCGGCGACGGGGTGGTCTTCTGCTTCAGAGATGGGAGGGTGGTCTGCTGGTGCGGAGGCTGGCTCGGAGAGCGAGGGCTGGCCGAGAAATTCCATTGTGCTCTTTCTCATGGGGCGCTTCGGCCAGTTCTGCTTATCGTGGTTGCATCCGTTTACGCAGCCGCCCCAGCGCCGTATGGGTATTGTGGGTGACGCTGTAAGTGCCGACTGCGAGTGTGTCCTGCCTGGAGTAGCAGACTTTGGCTCGCCTCCGTTTGCTGCTGCGGCGCGACGCCTCAGCTCCGACCACGTCCGCAGCTCGTTCTGGAGGATGTATTTCTTGTTCGTTTCGCTCTGCTTCATGACGATAAACTCGCAGTGGTTGACATTGCGGAGGTCTTCGAAGTACTCGACGGACCAGTGGTACCTTTCGCGTGTCAGCACTCTGCCCCGTGGGCGCGCCCAGGTTCCCCGACTCACCACTTCATGAGAAAGACGCGCGACATCAGGCCATGCGTGACCAGCACGCAGACGCTCGGAAAGTCCTCGTCGCCAAACTGTCGCCACAGGCTCTCGTTGAAGCCGCTGACGCGGTCGTACGCATCTGCCGCGCTCTCGCCGTCCGGGATGCGGTAGAAGAAGTGGCCGTAGTCGGCGCGCTCCTGCCACATCCTCTCCATCTCGGCCGAGCATGGCTGGAAGTTGCCAAAGTCCTGCTCTCGCAGCCGCGGCTCCTCGAAGACGGTGATCTTGTTGCGCGGGAAGGGCGACGGGGTCGGGTCGTCCGAGGTCAGGGTGCGCAGGATGCCCTCTGTCGTCTCGCGTGTGCGGCGGTACGGCGACGTGTAGAACTGCAGCGTGTCGTCCGGTCGGAGGAGCGAGCGCAGCTGGCGGCCTGCCTCCTCTGCCTGGTGGCTGTTAGCGGTCGTCGGGTGCATGTTGAGATAGCAGACGGCAGACGCACCTGAGTCCAGCCATGCTGCGTCAGCTTCACGCGGTGGTCGGGGATGAACTGGTGGATGTCGCGGTTCTTGTTGCCCTCGGACTGCGCATGGCGGATCAATATGATCATCTGCAAAGGTCAGCACGGTGGTGCACCTCGCAACGGCATAGCTCCACTTACGCGGGGTTTCCCCATGTTGGCCGTTTCTCTGCTGCGTCTGTGTGAGGGTATATGCGAGGGGTATAACAAGGTTTTGAGACTATATCAAGTGTCAAGCGTCAAGCGTCAAAGAGTCAGAGCAGAAACGAAAAAGTCAGGCACCTCGCGAGGCGACATGTTTCATCAACCTGAAGCGCCATGCTGCGGCGACTCTGGCGCGATTGCGCAGTGGCACAACTGCCCCGCCGTACGAACCGCGGCCCGGCGCAAAAGTTCAGGAACGACCCGCGCGTCATCCCAGCTCCAGCCTCCAACCATCTGCACACCTCGCTCTCGCACGCGCTTCGAAAGACGGTTCCGCGCCGCTCCCGTCGCCGACAGCACGCAACAGCACCCAAACAAGCAAGACACCAGGCGCTCTCTCGTTCCTGCCGATCTAGATCCGCGCGCAGGCTCCACTCTGACCGGACGCGCACATCGACTCCTGCAGGGGCGCGAAGAAGTCACACACGACGCCGCAAACCTCTCCCACCACGTGCACCATCCTTCACACCAGCCCCCGTCGCAATGTCCGAACCCATCCCCGAGTCGATCCCCACAAGCGCGGACCCGCGTTCGCAACGCCCGACCAAGCGCCGCGCCCTGACGCCCCGCGCCGCCCTTGCAAACGATGTCGAAGCGCTCTTCGCGAAGCCAGACAGAGTCATCGACCTCCCCGGCTCGAAGGCCTCATCGCTCTCCGCGCCGCCGGAAATCGTAGCGAACGTCCAGGGCTCGAGCGCGGGCGCGGGCTCTGGCGAGTTCCACGTCTACAAAGCCAGCAGGAGACGCGAGTACGAGCGGCTGCGCGCAATGGACGACGAGGTGCAGAAGGAGGCCGATGAGAAGGAGTTTCTGGCCAGGAAGGCCGAGCAGGAGAAGAAGGACGCGGAGAAGACGGAGAAGAACCGCGCGAAGAGGGCCAAGGCGCTGGCGAGGAAACAGGGGAAGAAGAAGGGCGGTAACGACGTTGGAGGAGATGCAAAGCCTGCAGATGGTGGGAAGAAGAAATTGGTGCCGAATGCGAATGGTGTCAAGTCTGGGGGAGACGAGGACAAGGAGGAAGGCGAGGGTGGGGAGGTCAAAAACACAGAAGAAATTGGTCTTGTCATCGAGGACGATGACTAAAGCTCCCCAGCGAAAGTTGCTGGAGTCATGCGCACATGCATGGACACGGCCTTGTCAAGTGCTGATTCGGCCGTCCACGCGCCTCTGCCCCTACAATACCAGCGACCAGTATACCAGTCCAGTATGACAGTAAGCAATTCTTGGTTGATCATCTTGCTCTCGTCATTCACCCCCTTCACTTCTTCTTCCTCTCCTCCTCGTCCCGCGAATCAGGCAAAACAGCCCAGCCCTCAAACTCAGTCTTCCGATCGCCCTCCGCTCGCCGCCCAGTCGACGAATACAAAGCGCCATCCAGCGGCTTCGGCGCCACTGCACCATCTAGCTCCCTCTGTCCCCGCTCTCTCTGTCTTTCCTTCTTGCCCCTCTGGAACTCCAACCTGCCTTCCGCAGCACCCACCTCGCCCTCGAGTCGCTTCCGCTCTTCGCCGGACGCGGCGTCGCGCTCTGCAGTGAGGCGCTGGAATTGCTCGTCTGTCATCCCAAAGCTGTCTTCTCCGCTCTCGTCATCTCCATATCATCGTGTAGAGATTGCTATGTGACGATGTAGGCGAGAGTGACATCTCTCACGGGGCTCTGAACTGTTGTGTCAAAATCATCGGGCTGAGTCAGGCGCTGGGCAGATTTCGCACGTCGCCAACGAGTGTCTGAAGAAGACTGTGAGTGGGGACATTTGAGCAGGCACAGTGGTTGTTTGCAATAGCTTCTCCGTCGGTTGTGTCTTGTGATGGCAAGTGACCTGCAGAGTTTTCATACTGATCAGTACGAGCATTGCTGCTGGATGTAGTGCTGTTCAGGAATCTGGGTTTCTACCAGCATGGTCCTGATCGTGACAGGCCATGACATGCAGGTGTGAGGGTCTGGCTAGGTACGGTCTGTGGCAGTGCTGTTTACTATGGACCAGCTCAGTGCAGAATTTTGTGGATGCCACAAGAAGCAACGATCCTTCGAATTAAAGCGCCTGATATTCTTGTATGCCCTTATGTCTCAATTGTCCGCCTGAAGATGCTTCGGATCTGTGAAGCTGGTGAGAATTCCTCCTTTCGTATGCTCTCAGGAGGAACGATGTCGCTAGCTTTCACCTTGGTGCCACAGTGGCTGGGAACTTTTCATGCAATGCTCAGAGTAGACAACCATGAGAAAAAAAAATGTAGCAATTCGGAAGACTTCTGGAAAGACGCACAGACGTAGTGAGCGACGTGGTCGGACATTTGCATGATTGGAGGTCACTGATGTGTGAATATTCGATGTCAGGATAGAAGGGGTATCATACAAATTCAGCCGATTACAAGAGAAGAAAGGAAATTTCAGTTGCGCGATCTGTCCAGACAGCAATGCGCCAGCCAAGCGTGGTGCAACTAGTTCAGCTTCTTGTTGCCAACCTTGACAGTTTTGCCCTGGTTACGCTGGTACTGGAGGAAGCCAAAAATGGCGGCAGCCAGGACGCCGAGCATGAGGATGTTTCCTAGGCGTTGTCAGTATTGACGTCTTGTAATATTGCTCATGAAGCAAGGACTCACCAAGCACGAATCCAACAATACCTCCAGCGAGGTCGACGAGACCCCGGAAGAAGTTGACGAACAGTTCGACGACCTCCGAGGCGAACTTAAGTGCGAATGATGCCGTCTTCTGGACGAGCTCGCCGGCAGTGGTGAAGAAGGACCAGATAAGCTCCACGAGAGAAGTGAAGACGTCCGAGAGGGACTTAACGATAGAGGACATTTTGGAGAAAGTGGTAAGTCGGGGCAGTGTCGAGGTAGAATCTGAGGTGAATCAGTCGCGTGCTGCGTGATATGTGAGTGTCGCGTGGTGAAAGTGTTAGCGGTGTTGTTGTTCGCAAACGGCGAAAGCAAGCACAACTTTATGTGAAGGGATATGACGCTGCAACTACGTGCGACGCAAACAGGTGTCACGGGCCGCGTGAGATTCTTGTTTCTACAAAAACCTCCCGGCCGTCGATCAGGGACACGTTCGAACGACCTGAGGCGTTCTGGGGGTGGCTGGTTGGCTGTAAGGATGAATGCTGCAATTTACTGATTGGTGCGATGACGTAGCATAAGGGAGCGGACAACGCTATGCAAGTCTCGAACGAATAACCCATTGCAACGGTCAGCCTTTCTGCACTCTGAACCCGAGAGTAGGCTATCTGTTAGTTTCGGTCCTGTTTCCCATGGCCATTCAGGAGATGTTGGGATGCATCAAGCGGGATTTCTGCAGGGCTGCTTAGTCATGATGTGGCTTGGCGGCTGTGGCTGAAAATCAACGCGCCTACGTCATTGCGAGCATCTCACATTCCACAGCATCATCATTCGACCATGTCTTCTTTTGACAAGCTTCTCGCAAAGGGCAAAGCCAAGGTCAAGGAGCTCCAGGCCCAACATCTAGGAGGGCAGTCGCAGCATCAGCAAGGCTACCCAGGCCAACAACCCCAGCAGGGCTATCCACCTCATCCGCAGCAGGGCTACAATCAGCAACAACAGTACTCGCAGTCGCAGTATTCAGGCGCCCAGTACCCACCGCAGGGCCAGTACGGACAGCCTCAGCAGCAATGGCAGCAGTCTCCACAGCAGCAATGGGGTCCTCCGCAAAATCAATGGCAGCAACCACAGCAGCAACAGAACTGGGGCCCACCGCCGCCTCAGCAACAGGGCTTCGCACCACCTATCCCGCAGAATAAACCCCACTCGCCTGCGCCTCCGATTCCACAGAACCGTCCGACATCTGCGCACCCTCCGCCACCTCAGAACATTCCGCCGCCATACAGCGAGAAGGTGTACTGGAAGCCGTCTTTCGATGCAGCAACACCAGTGTCACAGAACTTCAGGCATGAGCTTGGTGACCACGGCTGGGGTAATGACGAGAAGCAAAACTACACAGACTTACCTGCGAACTCCTTCCACCATGACAATCGTCTTGTCGTCCGCGGTCTGGTGCAAAACGGCAGCTACACCTCTGCGAGGTTGACGTCTCACCAAACGTTGTCCAGACCCCGAGGCTACATCGAAGCCACTACCCTCCCACCGAGCGCACCTGGCATTTGGCCCGCGTACTGGATGCTACCGTGCGAGCCCTTCAACTGGCCTGGCGACGGCGAGGTTGACATAATGGAGAATTGGAATGATGAGAAGACGAATCACTCCTGCTTGCACTGGGGACACTACAACGGCGAAGACGCGCAGAAGCACAGAGTGGTGCAGACGCCGCTGCCAGATCTTACGACGAGGCCGCATACGTACGGCTTCGCCTGGCTCGAGGAGGAGGGCATACCTGAATGGCGCGGTCGACTGATTTGGTACATCGATGGCAGGCCGGTCATGAGGGGCAATATTCCAGCAGGATCAAGGCGCATGGAAGACTACCGAATTTTGATCAACATCGCTATGGGCGGAACATGCAACAAGGGTAAGCTGCCGAGCGATGGGTACTATGATCTTGTTGTCAGCGACCTGAAGATGTGCGAGGAGCCAGTCGGTGGGTGGCAGGCATTCGAGCAGGCGTGGAACGCTACGCCTGAGGGCAAAGTTATGTAATTCTTAGACTTGACAAACCTAGCTGGTACGTCACTGTCAACAGGGACAATTTCTCATGAATTTGTAGGTGGACAATCCTCATGCCACTCATGCTTACATCTTCGAAGCCCCAGATATCGCTTATTTGCTTAGTAATAGCAAGCTGTCCCTCACCTGTCGATTCACTGCCCCGCTTCAGCCAAGGTCTCCGGGAACCTTCTATAATGATGCTCATCGTTCATCAGAACGAGAGCGACCCTTTCACGTACTCATGTTTGCCAGACACCGACACGAACAGTCAATATGGACCGCATATTCGACTTCTTGAAGTACATGAAAGCGAGTCATCCGACAAGACACCCCAAATCTCCATTCATCGCACATCTGTCGAAAACGCACCAAGCTACCAGGCCATCTCCTACGTCTGGGGCGGTGAGGAAGACGAGGAAAGAATTTACGTCAAGCATGCGGACAGTTCGGTGCACAATACCTCTGACGATGAGCGAATCGCTCAAGATGGTTACATGATTGTGCAGAAGAACTGCGCGGATGTCTTACGCCAACTCCAGCACTTCAAATTCTCGAAGTACTACTGGATCGACGCGATTTGCATCAATCAGACCGACGCTCGAGAGAAAAGTACCCAGGTAGCGCAGATGGGTGGTACCTTCAAGAGTGCTGAAGCTGTGCCCGTCTGTATCGGCATGCACTATGACAACAGTCGACTCGCTGCACTCAAGCTTCGCGAGTTTGAAAACTTTGTGGCTGAAAGGGGCACTTCAATCATCACCCTCACCGACAGAAGCCTTCTTGAGCGGAACGGTTATGGAAAGCTCAGCCAGGAGCATCGCGCTGATACGACTGATGCTAAAGATCGTCATGAAAAGCTGGAAATATGCAAGCGGCTTGCCTGGACTGGATGCAAAGCATCGATGACGAGATATTCACTCGATTCCTGAAGGTCACACATAATCTTGCAAGACGCCCCTGGTTCCAACGTCTTTGGACAATTCAGGAGATATGGGCTGCACATCGTATGAAGGTGGTCTGTGGCTTTGACGAATTGTCAATATCTACGTTACTGTTCTGGTGGTGTTATGCCAATTTGCCAGTACTGGACAGTCCTCATGCGGCAGACATTTGGCTCTCCGTCCGTCGAAAATACAAAGGTTGCTCCTTTGCGAGCTTCAGCTTCGGTATAGTGTACAAAAACGTACTTTTCGATCGACAGCGGGATGGCACAGAAGGCTCGGCTTCGACAACGGAGCAATTGAGTCACGGAGACGTTCTCACACTTTGCAACGACCGCAAGTGTCAGGATAGAAGGGATGTCATCTATGGGACGGTGGCCATTGTGGATTGGACAACCCTGGGGGTATTTATGCCGGATGGGACATAGATCACCGATGGGGACGAAGACATGGCGATGGTCCCCGATTACCCCATATCCAAATGTGATCTTGCCAAGATCATCCTCCCTCGGCTCTAAGACTTTCGGTTAATGTCGCTTTTGTGCTATGCGTTGCATCTGTGGAAGATTGCGGAGTACAGGGAAGAGATCGCCAAGCGAATGTGTGCCGTGCCTGCCCACGCGTGGCCAACGCGTGGCCATTCGACAACAAACCGTGGAGCCTTTCAGATGCTTCACAGATGCTCGCCTGTGTACGGTCGAAAGCGGTGCAGCTGGGACCAAATAATCACTTGGAAGTAGAGGCATGTGAGGATCAATCCGGCAGATACACGCGAGTTCGCAGAGAGGGTGTGCTTCTCCACTGTGTAGCGAGTGTGGGGATTGTCGCGGGCGATCTCGTAGTACATACCTAGAAGTCCGTGAGCGTCGTCTTCCGGCAGCGAGGACACTACTTTGAGGTGATTGGCAAACTTTGTAGTCCTTCCATCCTTGAGGAGTTACTACCAGATCATATCGAACTCGACGTGTGGCTTGGAGTCGATGATCTCATTGTTCATTTCGTGTCTTTATACAGCACGAGCTGGTTTCCAAGGAATCCAATGGATCCGGGCACCTTTCTTGTCGACTCCATTAATTTCAGATTTTGCGCTCAAGGAGGATCTTCACTCGCCATGCTGGCAAATGACGACACCTGCCATATAAGAAGCCGTGGCAGTCGCCTCGACTCCTAGTGTGTGCGATCTATCAATCCTGTGTGGAAGCGGATGTTTGGTGATGAAGCGCCTCGAGAAGCCAATGGTCAAGAAAACGATCTGGATCTGGAGACATGACAAAGATTGAATCATGTGCAGAGGGAACTTACCCATGCCAAAGTAGCTGATGTTCGAGCAGCCTTTGCATGGGTTGGTGCATTCGCTTGTAAGTAATCGTAGTATCCTGGAGCTACATCTGAACCGCCGCACTCAAGTCAACATCTGCCGGGCCAGATGAAGTTTGACATCCCTACGACAATTTCAACCCTTGCCCAGAATCTGACATTGCCTTCTCCAGAACTTCGCAGGCAAGATGAGCATTATCACACGCAATAGGATCTCCTACATCATGAGTGGCGTAAAAGTGCAACTCGCGATCATCCGAATCATCGCGACAAAAACCGCAACCATCGGTCCTTAATCGTCTGGGGGTGCTCTCGTCTGCAGGTAGTTCCCCGTCGTTTGTATCGGAGCAAAGGCACACAGGCCTTACACCCTCACGCGTGGTCATCATCAAAGCTAACAGCACACAATCATCTAGTCTAGAAGACTAAGAAATTCTTGACTTCTTCTCTAGACAGATAAGCTTACTACTTAGCTACTTATATTAAGAAGTCGTTAGTAGTCCGCAGATATGTCTGTGTACTTAACTACCTGCTCAGCAATATGATTACTCGGCAGCTCTCCTTCAAATATGCGTCATCATTTAGCGCCTTGATAGCCCTGTCGGCGCGCCTGGTTATCGCCATCGCATCCCAGCTGTTACAAGAGATGATCTTGGGGTGCTTGTAAACAATGATTAGACAATAGATTGTTGCTGACAGACGTCAGGAGGGAAGGACTCCGCGTTATCGCGGCCCACAATCACGTCATCACTTGATTGGTCAGCGTTAGCTCCGTCAAACAATACCATCTTCCGCTGCAGTCGCGTCCGATAACCATCGACATCATCAAGAGCGAGAGACAATGGCTACACGTCGCGACGTAGAACATGGCTCTACGCCTGGCGAACGTGAGCCTCTGCTCGCGCCGCAGCAGAGCGAAGGAGACGCGACCGCGCCGCTAGAGGACGACTCGGCGCCGGAAACTCAATCGGAAGCCTCCAAGCGGAGAGAGTATGGCTGGAGAGGGTTTTGGATCGTCGTCGCAATTCTCATTGTCGCAATCTTTGTTAAGGGTTGGATTGAGTCTGACGATGTTGATGTGAGTACCGCTGCCAAGACCACACGTCCTCGAGACCATGCTAATGCGTCGTCGCAGTTCGATCTCAAAGGAGCTTTAAAACGCGCTTTGGGTGGAGGCCTGAGTGGTGCGGCAGCAATGGTCTTGCAAGTCTTGCTGTTGATGCCGATTCGGACCATCATGAACTACCAGTATCGTCATGGCACATCGTTGACTACTGCGACGAAGACGCTCTATCATGATGGTGGATACGGCAGGTACTATGCCGGGATGAGTGCAGCGTTATTCCAGGGTAAGTTCTCCTTTGAGTTTAAGAGTCTCAAGCTTATCTAGACCTCACAGGACCCATTGCACGATTTGGAGACACAGCAGCCAATGCTGGTATCCTGGCGCTCTTGCAGTCTAACGGCTACTTGGCCGGCTTGCCATCACCCATCAAGACCATCTTTGCGTCCTTGTGCGCCGCTGGGTTCAGGATGATTCTCACTCCGATCGATACTCTGAAGACTACCCTCCAAGCCGAAGGATCCCGTGGAACAGCCCTGCTTCGTCAGCGCATCAAGTCCGATGGTATTGGTAGCCTCTGGTGGGGCGCTTTTGCGACAGCTGCTGCAACTTTTGTCGGTCACTATCCCTGGTTTGCGACTTATAATTTCCTTTCCGAGAACATCACGGAGCCACCGAGAAGTAATATCGTCCCGTGGCTGCTGAGGGCAGCGTTCATTGGCTTCTGTGCTTCGGTCGTGTCTGACACGATTTCGAACTCGTTACGCGTAGTCAAGACGTATCGACAGGTGCACGAAGCACAAGTCTCGTACACCGAAGCTGCGAGACGCATTATCCGTCAGGACGGAAGACGAGGTCTTTTCGGGCGTGGATTGAAGACAAGGATCATCGCTAATGGTCTGCAAGGCATTCTCTTCTCTATCTTGTGGAAGCTCTTCCTCAAGATCTGGGAAGACAAGACTGGTAACAGCAAGAACGTACATTGAGCCATTATGACTTGTTTTCGAGCGTTTAGAGCGGCACTATATAGCGGCATAGACGGCGTTTCGCGCAGTGAACATCATGCGACATTCGTTCCAAATGAGTGTTATTCCAGCAGGTCTCTTCTCACTCAACTCTCTCTATCATTGAGTCTGTGGACAAGTCTGTGATTTCGGATTTCAGCACGCAGTATGCGCTCAACGCCATCGGCATGTTGAGACCCCCGCACTTCGACAGCCGTTGCCAAGCCAGTCGGTGGAAATCTTGCCGGTGTCGGAATTGACTTTTGCGGTTAGGCTCAGCTCTGGCGCCTTGGTCATCCTTCGAGCTTCCTTTTACGATACTGATATGCAAGCATCCAAGTCGCGCATGCAGGTATCGTCATCGTCGGAAGATGAGTTGATCATGGCAGAATTGCGAATTATCAGATAGCGGCAATCAGCAACCGACATGACGGAAAGTGGGATGGCGTTGCACAAGGAGTATAAAAGCTCAATCGATGGATGGTTAATCATGTTCAGGATGGCCAGGACTGCAATCACGATCAATTGACGAATTGCTACAGTCATGTGGTCGAAAGCATCTACTGCAGCATTGCTTGCAAGCAGTCTGCTCCTCTCAGCTATTGCGTCTCCCTTACAGCCCAATACTTCGCCGAATGTATTCCCTAATACCGATCAATGGCCTCTCGCGACTGTCGGCAAGGCACTCCAGCAACAGCTTCCCGATGCCGACCTGCAAGCGATTATAGCCCAGATTTCGCGAGCCAACATCGAGGCGACCGTTCGAAAGCTCGCTTCTTTTGGCACCAGGCATACGCTTTCCAGTCAGACTGACCCCGATCGTGGCATTGGCGCAGCCCGTACCTGGCTTACCGAACAATTTAAGAATGCAGCTACAGACAGCAATGGCTCGATGAGTGTATCATGGAATAGCTTCATCAAGTACCCTGGCGACAATGAACGCATCATCTTTCCTGTCAACATCACAACCGTGGTTGCAACATTAACAGGAAGCGAAGATCCAGAGCGACTGTATGTCGTTGGAGGACACTACGATTCAAGGAACAGTGATCCAATCGACTACGAGGGTGATGCTCCTGGAGCTGTCGATGAGTGAGTGGCGAGCTGATTCATATTAGAAATGAGCTGACGTCATTAAGTGCATCTGGCGTTGCTGTTTCTCTGGAGCTTGCTCGTATATTCGCGACTTACAAGCCAAAAGCTTCGATCGCCTTCACCGCTTTTGCAGGCGAGGAGCAGGGTCTCCTAGGTGCTGAGAACCTCGCTCAGACCTACAAGAACAGCTCGACCAACGTCGCAGCCATGATCAACCTTGATATGGTTGGCAACTCGAAGGCTGAAGACGGCACATCTGATCCTTACAACATTCGTCTGTTTTGCCAAGGCACACCCTTGACTGAGAACTCCACGATCATGACTTCTCGTCTGAGCATCGGCGGAGAGAACGACAGCCCCTCGCGCAACTTGGGACGACATATCTACGAAGTAGCGTCCAATGCATTCACTGAGATGACTGTCCGTCTTATTTATCGTCTGGATCGCTACAGCCGTGGTGGCGACCACCGACCTTTCCTCGAGGCTGGCTTCAATGGCGTGAGGTTTGTACAAGCCAACGAAGATTACACCCAACAGCATCAAGACATTCGTATCCAGAACGGCAAGCAGTATGGCGACCTCGTCGAGTTCCTAGACTTTGAGTATAACACTCGTGCAGCCAAGGTCGTCGCGAGCACCATGTGGAGTCTTGCGAACGCGCCAGGCGAGCCAACGAATGTCGGCATCAACGTTACGGCAAGTGACAACTACAGTCAGTTCCGCTGGACGACCCCGAAGGGCTTGAAGCCGGAAGGTTATGAGATCGTGTATAGGGAGACTATCGAGCCACATTGGACGACTGTGATCGAGGTCGGTGATGTGAACTGGTACAACCTGACAAGTGCGACGATCCACAAGGACAATGTCATCTTTGGTGTGAGGAGCGTAGGGAAGGGCGGATACAGGAGCCCGGCTGTGCTGCCTTTCCCATTCGGTTGTTCAAGGAACTGCTGATACTGGAGATACCATACAAGAGCACCTGGAGTTATCTTGAATACAAAGATTCAATATTCACTTGGATTTCATAGGCACTCGCTTTCAAAAATAGCTTTTGGAGAGACTATTGAACCCGACGCTGGTTCGGCCAGCGTCACCAAAACCTTTGCCCTGCAGCTCACTAGAGCCTCGCGCCAATCCAATAGGGAAACCTTGGAAAGGTCTAAACCTTCGATTTCCATATTCGACGCATTTATTGAATTGGATTTGTCGCCTGCGCCTCGCGCGCCACCTTACGACGCCGTCTCCTACACTTGGGGAGACCCAGGAGACGAGGAACGCATCTTGATCCGGTATTGCAATGATCGAGATATTAACACACCGCAACCCTTTAATGTACGAAAGAACTGCGCTGATGTATTGCGACAACTTCCTTACTTTGCGACGTCACAATTTTATTGAATCGATGCGATCTGCATCAATCAAGCCGACGAGAAGGAAAGAAAAGTCCAGGTCCTACTAATGAGCCATATCTTTGGACGCGCTCGTTATGTGCTTGACTGTGTTGGGATGCATCAAGATGACAGTGGAGTTCTGGCTTACGTCTTCGACGACTTGGACGCTTTTTTGACAGCCCGTAGATCCCGGATCGATGATGTGACTGAAAGGGCTACTCATTCGGGCACTATTCCAAAGGTCACGACCAGCATCTCCGAAAATCCCCAAGGGACTGCGTGTGCTCAACATTGCTTTGAATGGGTCAAGCAGCTGAGCCGCTCTACTACTAGCGGTTCTTCAAAGCTTTTGACTAGTTGGCACGGCGGTCATACTTTTGGCGCATCTGGATTCTTCAGGAACTCTGGCTGGCAAATTAGACGCGCTTTTACTGCGGGGACAGCGAAATGAAGCTTTCCATGCTTTTTTCTGGTGGAGAGACGCAAGGGCAATGACACAGAATCACCGCGACCGAGGTGCTCAAAGACCTAACGGCTCTTCGATTATGACCCGCTTGCTATTGAACAGATCAGGTTCTGAGTATTTGGTGACAGCGCCAAGCATTACTTCAATGAACATGGGGGCTCTGGGCTTGGCTCATCGTTCGAAGACATGCTCTACGACCGTCAAAAGCTTAGACTCACCGGGCAGATACGTCTGATGCCGATCCCAGACATCCTCAAGATGTGCGAATACAGACAGGGTCAAGATCCACGCGATCGTGTGTTTGGCATATTGGCCCTTGGCAATTGGCGTCTGAGCATCTCATTATGCAAGGGCGGAAACCACGTTCACGTTGGGGACACCATCCGACCGGACTACGAAATTACTGCTTTCAGCCTCGCAATTACACTGCTACCTGGATCCCAAGACAACCCACAAATGAACCGGTTGGTAATGGGCATGTCAGGCCTTGACTATACACACGATATAGTGCGGGAATGCCTCAAAGGACGTTACCAAAAGTTGTCTTGGTTCGGCAGGGTAGCAATGATGCCGCCTCGCGGAATCAGCAACGATTAACAGCAACTTGTTCATATGGTGGAGGATTAATCCAGCTGTTCCTCGATTCGACGTGGTCATTCGCCAGGCGGACGTCTGAACCTTGCGAGAACACGGAAGTCTTCGATGCAAAAGGTCGATGTTGTGCAATCACAACAGTGTCAACCGAGGTAGAAGACTGGCTGATACCGTCTCATTATGGTCGAGGCTTCATGCAACGTCAATGTGGTATCCTTTACTCAATCATTGGCAAGGCATACTGTCCGCCAGATCTATGGCCAGACGAGCTGGAGCTGACAGCATTCATGATGTGGTATGATCTGGAAGATCTACTCGACCTTCCCGTCTTCTCGTCAGAGGCCTTCGGGGTTTGGAAAGCGACGATATCGACCCTCCCTCGAAGGAGATGCTCGATCATCTCAAACTTGGCTTGTGTGGGACCAAGAACTCATCTTTCGCTCAGCTACCAACCCGGCAACGGACCTGGTCCGCCTCAGACTTTGCTTGTAATATGCTAGGCATTTGTGAGACGATTACACGAGACTGCTATGAGGACGATGAATACTTTTGATTCTGTTGATCGTAACTCGTAAGTTGCGATCAATAATGTCTTCGAGAACTATGGTATATGCCAACAAAGTTTGAGGGACAGTTTATGGAACAGCCTAAAAGTGTGGCGTGTTCAACGCCATAGCCATCAGCAATCCCGAGATCAAACCTGCACTTGGCAAAGTGATGATCCATGAAGAGAAGATAAAGGCAACCTGCTTCCAGTTGACAGCACGAACGTCAAAGTTGCACAAAGCAACGCCAATTGTCGCGCCAGTCAAACACTGTGTGGTTGACACGGGCAATGCAAGCCTCGAAGCAAGAAGCACTGTGATGGCGGCACCGAGTTCCATCGAGAAACCTCGGGTAGGCGAGACCTGAGTGATCTTGTTACCCAGAGAGCGCATGACATGGTAGCCGTAGACTGCGAGAAGATGGTCAGCAGAGGTCTAGATCGAGTCGAGCGCGAGTACGTACACCAGAATCCCAATCCAAGGAGCAGACCAGCAACAACCAAGATCCAGATAGGGGTGTCGGCACGAGCTGTTACCTCACCGCTCGTGTAGGTGTTGTAGCTTGCTACCCAGGGACCGACAGCGTTCGCAACTGTAACGGAGTCAGTACTTGACAACTATATCTCAAATGTCGCCACATACCATCGTTGGAACCGTGAGCAATACTCATCATCATCGCAGATGCAACCTGGGCGTAAGTCCACAGGTGCTCGACACGATTGTCATAGACAATGGCACGGGCGTGGACAGCCCCGAGGTCTGGCGTAAAGTTCAGCGACTGCTCCCAGGCAAGAATGGTGCACACTTACTCTTCTGTGTAACTACGTCGCGACTGACACCTTGAAGTAGCAAGAACTTGGTCCAGTTTGCGATCTTCTTGGGAGCGTAAAAGGGCAGATCTCGAACAGGGTGCAACCAGCGCTCCTCTGGCTCGGGCTTCTTGGGAACGATATGTGCGACAGCATCGCCGCGAGGGTTGGGCACGGAGAGGCCGCGTGGAACAGCGTCCTGAGAGACGTTGTTAATATCGACTGATGATGACAAACCATCACCGTCCGTATCCGTGGGCTTGTTGTGGAAGTCGTTGGCTAAAGTGGGCTCCTTGACCGGTGCCTTCTCCAGATCCTTGCTCGGGGCCTCTACAGAGGACTTCGCGTAGTAGTCTGTGACAACCTCGGTGCCCTTTCCAGGCCAGTAGATTGGCGGATCGTCGCGGTAAAGCAGAGGTCCAAGCGGGATGTGCCATGGACGCATCCGAGCATCGTTCATGATGAGGCGGCGGTGGAAATAAGGAATGAAGAAGGTGTATGAGAAAGCGAGGACGCCAAAAAAGACACCGAGGATGATGCCTGTTGCCTTGCCAGAACCCATTTCTTCAAGCGACTGTCCATTGGGCAGCTCATCGATGATGAACAGTGCCAGTACGCCAGCTGTGAAGGCGAGGTACCACGGAATGAGTCGCATGCCCCACTTCATAGGATTCGCTCTGTCCAGTACAGCAAACTTGACGGTCAAGAACAAAGCAGCTGAGAAACCGGCAGCGATCAGAGGAGCAATTGCCCAAGAGGCTGCGATCTGGCTGAGACTACCGGTGGACCAGGCCCACTTGAGAGGAGTTTGCGCTGCAATACCAGCACCTGCAAGCGCACCGACAACAGTTTGAGTAGTGCTGGGTGCGTCAGTATACCTAATTCAGATGCGTTGAAATTGTAGCCTACCTGACAGGCATTCCATAGAAGGTCGCGATGGTAAGGAACGTTGCACTCCCAACCTCAGCACAACCCATCACCAGCATGAAGGTTGGCGGTGCCGGCTGGAACTTAGTGAGGCCAAAGACACCGCTCTTGATTGTCGATGTCACTCGAGAACCTAGCGCAACAGCACCCACAAACTCGGTGATACAAGCAAGAATACCTGCCTGCCACATCTTCAGCGTTCGTGCTGCCACGGAAGTGGCGTATGAGTTGGCAACATCGTTGGCACCGTTCGATGCTGAGGAAAAGACGAACGCGATGGTAGTGATCGCTAGGATCCAGTTGTACTTCAGCAAGGCTGGAGCCATGGTGCAGAAAGGATATTGTTGAAGAAGCTGTGCTGTGATTCAGAGGAGCGTACTGGCTTTGCTGAATTTTAAAGAAACTCTGAATAAGGTAGCACTTGGCAGGCGGCTCTGGATGCGAGGCTTAATACTTGAAAAGTGGGAACTTCGTTGGAGGCGTTGGGCAAGCATTCCGCGGCGTGGGTATGTGCACTCCAGCTGCCATCTACACAACGGACTTACAGTCCAGTGGATTTCGAGAAGAGCCTCCACACAGTCCAGGACTCTGTTCTACTGCTCGGAAATCGCTCCTTTGCTTCTGACAGAAGCCTACTGGACAGCCTGGGCGGATCAAACATCGTCATTATGCGTGTGTGTGTGTGGCGCGGCGAGAAGTCATGTCGAAATCCATAAAAACATGTGCCGTTGCATGGACCGGTCAGCAGCGCAACCGCACCACCGCCTTCATCATCTTGCTTTGTCTCGTGCGAGTGGAGCACGACGTCGAAAGTCCAGCGAAGGAGAAGTCGAGATTGAGGAACGTGGACAAAATGGCCAAGATCAAAGTCTGAAGGTGGTTCCGCTTATCCGTCAGCCAAGGACTTGGCATCGGGGCGGACTCGCTTGCGAGCAATTCCTACAAGCGGATTGAGAGGAAGATTTTCCTAAGGCGGAAGACAGGAGGTCTTCGTTTTCTTCTTTCACACAAGCGTCTTGTCGAATTAGATGCCGGCTGTGACACCTTAACTCTACACTTGCCATGCCTGACCTAATTAAAAATTGGTCTTCCGGAGTCGACGTGACTTTGTTACAATTGTGCCCCATCGCGGGAGCGCTCGTCAAGTTGCAATGGGAGCACGAGACGTGTATAAGATCGTTGTCTACCCCCTGGAGAACTCGGGAGACAATAGTGCCTCAACAACATTGAGGGGATTGGCAGCATCAGATCGACCCAATGGAGGCATAGATCATCTGTTGAAATCCCGCGGCCTTGATACAGCTTGTATGTCATTGCGCGTCTTCCGTCAGCAGTATTTGTGTGGATTGAAGTAGTATTAGACATGACTGCAAGATAAGCTCGCCCCGAGGATCCATACCCTGGAAGCATTCAGATTACGATGATTTGCAAGATCGGGGTGCCACGACCCGTGCGCCCCTCGAGTTCTTGCGTCTCGGTAGAAGTGCGCAGTCTCTTACCCCTTGCGCTCAGCGACGCAATGCCCACCCAGACATTCAGTGTTGTAAGTGAGTCTAATTCGGTTGCGGTCAAAAAGCGCCAAAGCTCATCGTGAGAGTGGGACCCGTCCATACACAGCTGCTTGTGGTCATGCTCAAACCCGATCTGGATTCGCGAGGTAAGACGCGAGTCTAAATTTGCGCTGCAAGTAGTTCTCAGAGTGGAACTCTAGTGATCAAAAGACACAATCTTTGACGTGACCCGCAATTATTGTGTTGTAACGATACGTATCCAGCAAACGATCACAATCCTCTGTCAGAGGATACATCGAATGGAAGTTGGGAGTCATTTGAGGCGGGTAATTCAAATCGGATTAACAAAGCCGATCATTTGGCTTGGAGTTCGAGGACGGGAAGCAAGCCGACTGGTCAATCCGCGACGCTTGGGTCGTAAATGATTATCAGAGAAGTCTTTACGACGAAGAGCAACCTGCCCAAGGTCGCGACAAACCGTGGTAGCCATTCCTGATCTGTTTTGAAGACAAAAGTTGTCAAGTATAAACGCAAGATACTCATCGCGGGGTGCCCGACAGCCGCGGGCGGTTCGTGCTACTTTGAGAATATTGAGAGAAGTATGAACGTCTTGTTTGATCGAAGGGTCTTTGACAAGATAGCTGTAGACTTTGTGCATGACTTTTACTTAAAGTCAGTCAAATCGCGTGTGAGACGACGGGCTACTGACCAGGCGGCAGATCATGTAGGTTGAGGCCGCACTCTTTCATCTTCAAATGAGCTACTGTCTGAGCACTTGCGAACGTGCACGAGCTATCCAAAAGTGATAACGTTGCGGAAGAGGAACTCTCCAACACGATAGGGTCGTGGAAGACTCCAGTGACCTGTCGCTGAGCTGCATGCGGTTGCCGATCTGGCTCTGACTTCAGGTTTCGAAGGAAGCTAGCCGTAAGGTTTTCATTGTCGCTGAAAGACGGGGTTAATTCACGTTTCCTATATATAGTCAGCGGGGGTCATCTTGATCAAGGCGAATGTAGTCACAACATTGCTGCGAGCAACAAGCGGTGAATGCGGGCATAATGACAAGAGTGTTTGGCTAGAGTGTGTGCGGCCGGAGGCAAAACGAGAACGCGTCCAGGAAGTCAGATTTTGACGCGTCGCGCCCGCAACTAGCGTGTTTGGGTGACGTCACGGAGCTCTGGCGGGGAAACTGCATCCTTACGAACAGAACACGTCAAGCAGCAAAGGTGGAAGAAAATGTCGGATATGGAATCTCGAGATGCCGGTTCGTATGTCGGCTACAAGTTGCAGAAGCTTCTTACGCGAAGGACGGGTTCATGTTTTCAGCAGGCCAGAGGTATCATTGACCAAACACCCCTGGTTAGACGCGTTACATCTGATAGGATTGGTATATCCTTCCTCTTCTGCCGAAGTATTCTCTTCTGCTCTTATGGCATAATCATCGACTCCTCGAACTTCTCTTTTGAGAGAGACGCAGGAAGTACGCCCTCAGCTGGCTTGTAAGTTGTAACCAAGTGCATTTGTCAGCCTTTGTCCAGTCCACACCAGCACCAATGGTTCTGTGGCTCCTACTCACTCGTAACTCGAGTACATGCATCTAATCAGGAAAAACACTGCCATGTATTGATGCTACGACAATACCGTCTTGCTAAGGCTTTGAGCATCCATTACTGTGCGATCTGCTCGCAGGACTCCATCTGTCCCTATCGATATGACGCCAATAAGGCCCATATTGTAGTTTTAAGGATAAGAGAGATCCACTGTCGGCTAAGATCACTCTTGTTCCGGCTGCTGCCGCTGAAGTGTTTTGCCGGCTTTTTCCCTGTTGAACTAGGACATTCCGCCACTCCAAGGTAGGGCCTTGAGTTTGCAAATCCCTCAGGCTGTGACTCGAATGCTGTAATGCGCAGAATACGATTTATTTCAAGGGCTTTTGAGGGCAAAGAAGATCGAACATGTACGACGTCGTCTTACGTGAGGCTCGGTGGCAGCCTGATGAATGCCCTGGCCTCTTGGCGGTGTCCACGTGACAAGCAAAGGGAAAGTTGGCAAGTCTGCGACATCTGACACATACCACCTTTCATCAACAGAAGAGCAAGACCTTTCCTACGATATACGGAGAATTTACAAATTGAAGGAGAAGTCCCGTTTTGCGGGCATCAAAAAGGTAGTAATCCTGATCTGGCGTGAAAATGACTCTCGTTACAGGAAGATCTTGTTAAAATAAACAATCACATCGCCTGCTTCGTCCAGCGTCGTTGCGAAAGCGGTGATACCATCAGGTCTGATGACAACCACCGCGCCCGATTCGAGTGAAACGCCATATTTTGCATGCGCGGATCCGTCCGCATCGAAGTACACTTTTCCAAGCGGCGGCCCGTCGAAAGCCGCCCATATGTCCATGCCTGGTCCTGAAAGCAATGTTGCGAATCGAATGGGTCTGGACCTCTCTTGCAAGAACTTTGAATTCTCGCGAGCTGCAATGAGTTGCTTCTGCGTGCTTCTGTAGTCTCCAGCGAATACAAGAACATTCCAGCTAATGGGCTGCGCGTGCAGACTCGCTCCTGGAGACGGAATGGGAGATGGGGTCCGGGGCCTCGAATCAGCACATCGGGTGCTCTTGAGCCCGCCTGGAGTATGGTGGCTTGCGGCACTTTGTTCAGCTCAGACTTGATGTACTTGACGCCTAGGCCTGATGTGAAATCCATGTTCTCTTTCATCATATTCGCAAGCACCTCGTTAGCTGTCAAGCCCAGTGGTTGGTATTTAGCCGGTATGTCGCCGCTGATCAGTGAGGCAGCTTCCATGTCGATTGCTATCAGCTGTTTCGCGGCGGCATGGCGTTCGGTGTTGTAGCTTTTAAAGACAACGGGTTTGTACAAACTCTTCAATGTTCCAGACAATTTCCATACAAGGTTCGTTGAATCGCGGATGCCCGTATTCATGCCCTGCGCAAATCCGGACGAATGCACGTGAGCCGCGTCGTCCGCGAGGAGAATGTACCCATCCTGCTGCAGCGTGGTAGCAACGCTCTGCCTGATTTTGTACTGTGTCCACCAATCTAGTCGTTCGATGTCTAGTTTGAAAGGCTTTATAGCATGCTGTGCTTCTCTAATTGCGTCTGCTTCAGTAAGCCCGTTGGGATATTTGACTAGCAAATGCGGAACACGCGCGAAGCCGATACGGTGGGCATCCTGATCCAGTTTGACCCAAAGCACATTGCCATGATGAGCTGATTCAACAGCGGCGAAGCCCACATTCGCGTCGGGCATGGAAGTAAACATCTTGCCGTCGATTCGGATCCATTGGTAGACAGTGTTGCTGCCTTCCATCTGGATGTTTGCGAGGTGCCGGACTGTGGACGAGCCACCATCCGCACCGATTATATACTTGCTTGAAGCAAGAGTCAACGATGGACCTTCAGATAGCTCTTTTTGTCCCTCACCTTCGAACTTTCACCTCGCCATCATTCGGATGGCTGATTGTAGCCGAGATGTTGTACCCGTCCTCTTTCCCTTCATCGATAGCAAAAGCCCGGAGTTGCCAGCCATACCATACATCTTTACCTGCGGTCTCGCAGTAGCTTTGCCGAACGATTTCCTCAGAATTCTTTTGCCGAATACTCAGACAATAATCGTGGAAGCTCTTGCTCCATGTCTCGAACATGTGCTGCCAACCTTGTTCATTGACACGCTTCCCATCGCAGTGATTGACAGCCGTGCGACCAACGAATCCAGCTTGACAAAACGTATCTGCAAGACTGAGTTGTTCGAGTAGCTCGATAGAGCGTGGATACAAGGTCGTCGCGCGGCCAAATATTTTCTGTACATCGCGCTCACGTCTGTCTTTCCAGAGTTCTCAGTGTCAATGTTAGTCACAAACTACGCTGTGAGCTTACCGATGATCAAAGTATGCAGACCGTGTTGAGCCAGACCGAGTGCAGTGAAGAGTCCGACTGGTCCGGCTCCAATAATGAGAACATCTGTATCGAGTGTATCTGACATGCTGGCTTTTTGCGGGAGCAATGCGATTGAGGAGGGAGGTGTTGAGAGGGAGATGTTCAGAGGGAAACTGTTGGAAAGGAAGGTATCGGACGTAAGCTTGACTTGCGATCGCATGGCAGCCCTATATCCCAGAGCTGCATCTCCCGATGTACCGGTCAGTAGACAGATGATGACGCTTCCTGTGTCGGGAGGACGTTGGCTTGCTGCGCGATGCCTGATTCAGAGAGTGTAGCAATGATGGGGTACCAATCAAAGCCGACAACACTAGTGCTGAGCGTGGTCAGAGGGTCGGCCGAATGGGAACGTGCTAGTGCTATGAGAGAACTAAAATCGATTTTGAAATCATCAGCTTCACTCGGCCGAGTGTCTTTGATACAAGCTTTGCTAGAGATAGGCTCGTTGGTTGAATGTCTGGCCTAGCTGACTTGAAAGAATGGTGTATACATGTAAGAGTCTAAAAGGGTTTTGTGAAGTCTAAGAAGGCGCAGATGCAACTAGAGGCCACTGCCAGCTCCAGGAAACTTGTCGAACAAGGTTGTATCGTACTTGGTGAGCTCTGGGCATCCAAGCGCGTCAATCAGCGGGTCCAGAGCAGCTGTCAACTTCTGAACGGCAAGCAAAACATTACCGAGCAGGCCTCTCAGAACATCCGGTGCACCAATGCTGACGACTTGAAATGCGAAGCACATCAAGTTGTTGCCCTCTAACAGGGTCTCAGCATTGAAGACACCTCCCGTCAGATCCGCGATTCTGACTCCAGTGAACGTGTTGGGCTCACCGGTGTTGCCACCAATTGCGGCAATGTACGGAACATGCTCAAGGGCGTCCAGAGCGTCGCTGTTGAGGGAAACCAATCCGTAGTCGTTGCCAATAGGGCGTCGGTGCCACTGTCATGCATGTTAGTATAACGTTTGACCAACATAGATGGATGGTATCACTCACGTTTTCAGGGATCCTCTCTCGTCCGGCTTTCCACTGGAAGCTCCCCTTCTCTCCAGTGACACCCTCAAACGACTTTAGGGTTTCCTCATCAAGATAGCCATCCGGGTATTCATCAGAGTAGTTAGCAAAGAAGCGATAAGTGAACAGGTAGGTTGCGGCATTGACAGCGAGCTGTGTGAACGGTCCAGAGAAGAAGTGTCCGTTTGTAGCAATCGAGTCGTTGAGACGCGCGCCGCGGAAGGGGTGCATGACTGTGAGATCGTATCCGTTCGGTCCCTTCGGCATGGCGATAAGCTGCTCGAAGAGGTCAATGTCCAGTGAGGTAGGATCGCCGCTATGTGAACTTCAGTCAAATCCAACGTGTGATGCGTATGTAGAAGCAAGTACCACTTACGTCTTGTACAAATCGGCTCTAGTAGGGGAGGCATCAGCCTCAAAGCGGTTGTGCGAGTTACCCAGGCCTTGTGGTTCTCCAATGAGGCCAAGCGAGGATGTAAGACCCCCCAAGAGGCCGCTCTTTGGCTTACCGCCAATAGAAACCGATGTAATATCGCCTGCCATAACACCAGAGTAGACTGACAGGAAGGCAGCCAGGTCAAGACCCATGCCAAACACTGTATCCAGTCAAAACTTGCAGCATTACAAGATGTGATCCACATACCTTCGTTAGAGGCTGTGGTGAGCTCAACGATCGAAGCCACACCGTTGCGGGAGATGTAGCCATGGTTTGCCATTGTGTTCAGCCCAGGACAAGGTCCACGGATGTCATCAGGACCTGGTGCGATCTATGGACGAGTTAATCAGCAACGCAATATTGACGGCACAAAATCGCGAGATAACACTTACGTATGCATGGTCTCCAGTGGTACTGACATGCTGTGCATCAGCATCGAAGACACGCTTGACATGGGCAGGTTGAGGCTTATTTTGAGCCTCCTGTGTAATCCTTCTCGCCAGACCAGTGAGCTCTGCCAATTGCTCTGCGCTGATGTCGCCTTTAAGCAGGTTGGCTGGGAAGGCGAAAGCAGCCAAGGAAAAGAAGGTCGCGCTACAGATGAGTGAAGTCTTCATCGTTGTAAAGTGGGGTCCAAATAAGGAGTGACCAGAAGTGTAAACTCAGTCTGGAAGACCCAGTGGCGGACGGATAAAGAGAGACCCGAAGATGTGAATGCGATTATATAGCTTGCATATGGCAAATGACTCTGGGGAACATGGAGCATTCGTTAATTGCCACGCGAGAAACGACGTAGTAGGAAGTCGGCAGCCGATGAAGCCTCGAAGAGATCGCCGCACCTACTCATGGTTGAGGCTGACATGATGATCGGCCTTGCGGGCAATTTAATGCAGATACTGTGATTGGACTGTCGTTGCTCTAAGGTCTGCGAGGGGCACGCTAACGTTGACCATCAGCGTCCGGTGCCTGAGCAGTGGGCGCCCTGGTGCCGCATGGTGGGAGCCGCATGCAGACACGACGAGTCAAGACCCTGAGAGAAGTATAATCCTTGTGAGTCGCAAGAAATCCAAGAGCACCAGGTGATTTGTTCTGGAGAAACGTCGATCATCTGCGCAAGGTCCTAGTTTCGCACCTTTTGCTGCAATCGCATCTCGCATTTGTCGATCGCAACTTTTGCAGCCTCGATGTGGTACTTGAAAGAGGCGTGAAAAGATTTGAGGCACCCTGACGAACTTGAGAGCCGGTACGCAACGTGGGCAGATGACGTTCTGACAACTGCGTGCACCTTGCTTTGTTGCTCTCGTCGCTTATATTTAGGTACAACGGTCGCAAAGCAAGGCAGCACTGCTTGGTGAGGTGAGTGAATCGTGTCAGTGCTCCTGCGGGGACTCCCTTCTTCACCAGCTATCGGGTCGCCCGAAAAATGGAGGTTTGGGGATGTTGAGGATCTGTTTGCCGGTTCCGAGCAGGTGCCTCATCTGAACTGTCGGCAGATCCTCATACAAGTCTTGCGCTGCATTGTGGATCCGATGTTAGATGACGGTATAACCCTATGAGATGGGTTCCCTCCATTACCGTAGAAATTCGTTCAACTGGGAATTAGCTAGTAGGGGTATGAATTGCGCTCATATTCCACAAGGCGATTATTGTGGATCTTTCTAACTGAGGAACGTTAGCTGCCTGTCCTCACTGGGAATAGCTAATTCCGACTTGAACGAATTTCTGCGGCATGGGTTCTTCCATTGTGGAGTAGGAATGTCGAGCGAGGGATCGACCGCTACGACGGGAGACACCCGACTTTAGCGCGAGTGCCTTTTGCACTAGAGCAAGAAAGTAACGATTCGCACGCTAGATCAGCCTTCCGCGAGATCGGATTCGTATCGTCCGGTGTTAGCCTTGCAGCCTTACTTGGTCAGCGCCATAAAGATCTTCGCACAGAGGGTTTCTCCCGTTTACGAAGCGTAGGCTACCCGCATCCGACGGAAGCGGCGAACAAAGCCGGGTGGCTCTGACCTGCAAGCCAGTGTTCTGAGCCCAATCTAACAGCCCGAACAGCCCTCTTGAGACCATCCAAACGGCCAGGCCGTTCGTCGCGGAGAGTGATCAGCAGCATTCACGACGCAACCGCCCATAATGCCAGCACCACGAAAAACACCGAAGGCAGGTGCGAGTCATCAAAAGAAAAGGTCCAAGTGTCTTTTGGAGGAGCTCACGATGCCCTGTTGTCTGCACTCTACTTCGAGACGAGGATCAACCCTTAGCAGGGTGAAACTGAAAGTACATTGTTGTGGGCGGCTGCATATATTCGGCTAGCACAATCGTTAACAAACAGCTATCACGTAGCATTCCCCTTCATCCTGAAACCGCTTGACCTGTCATCCTATCGCTCGACACTAGAAACTCGGACTACTCTCGCGCACTGTCTGGCCTACTATCTCGAGCTACTCGTTATGGCCGGTATCCATGCATCCAACAGATTCTGAACTCCAGGCCCACATCTTGAACAATCCGCTTTAAGCGTAAATGCCCACTTGCACCTTTGACCCATCTGGGACAACCACAGAAAGGTTTTGGTTCTCAGTGTCTCTATTCTCTACAGAAACAAGCCATGGTGTCTTCCCCATATGAGAACTGGGTCAGCAATCCAGCCGAGGACAATGGCCCACTCATGAGCATCACGTTTTGGTCACTGACCGCGGTCTCTCTTGCCTTCTTAACCGTCAGGCTATGTATACGTCAGCAACAAGGAAAAATATGGATTGATGATATATTGTTGTCACTAAGCTGGGTAAGTGTCTAGACTTGCTTCAGGCGTTTGCCAGCTAACTCAACGCAGTTGTTCCTTCTGGCACAAGCAACCCTCAACCAACTTGCTATCAATCTGGGATTTGGCAAGCATGTTCTCGACAGTAAGTGATCGAAGGAAAGCCGTGGCGTTAATTCGATTTAATGTGTTCTCCAGTCAATTTTGATAATAGTACGCGCATTGCGTACTATGGTGCGTCAGGACTTGCGATTTCAATGTTCGCTGTCACACTGAGCAAGATCTCATTTGCAGTCACCCTGCTTCGTTTGACGGACGGCTGGCCCAAGAGATGGGCGTACTTTGCTATGACCACCCTTGCCATATTCGCGATACCCACCACCGTCATGCCTTTTGTGCAATGTAAGCCTATAGCCAAGACGTTTGTGGATCTCCTTCCCGGGACGTGCATTGACAAAGGGCCTTCTCTCCGCTATGCTCGATTTCAAGCTAGTAAGTTGATGGTCTACACATGGTGTGACATGTCTGCGTTGCTGATTTGAATGCAGTATGGGCTGCTGCAATGGACATCTCATTGGCACTGCTTCCTTGGAGAATTCTATGGGGACTGCAGATGCGCTTAGCAGAGAAGATCGGAGTATGCGTGGCCATGAGCCTAGGGATTTTGTAGGTCTTCTCTATAGCAAGCGCCATTGCTTCACTGACCCAGTTCCAGAGCTGGATCAGCTTCAATTATTCGCGGCAGATATATCGATCTGCTTGGAGAGCAAGATCTGTCCTGTAAGTTGAGCAACATCATAACCCAATGCCTTGGATGCTTGCTAATCCAGGTAGATGATGCCTATAACTCTGTCATCTGGTCAGCGGCTGATACCGCTATGACTATCGTCGCCACGTCGATGCCAGTACTCCGCGTGTTTGTCACAAAAGCCGTGAATTCAGCAATTGAGACGTACCAAAATTCATCCAGCCGAAGCCGAAACAAATCAAGAATGGAGAACTCCACAGCGAAGAGTACAGGAGCAGATATCAGTCTGCGACAGTCGAGTAAGAAGACAACGGATACTCTGCAGTCAAAAAACCAGGACTTCTTGGAGGACCGGGTCGGCCAAGACTCGAAGGGATACCTCGAACTTGAGGAGGTAGACCTTGTGGTAGACGAGAGGACTGGGCGTATCACAGCCGTCACCCCAGACTTGGCACCAGACACTGTCGAGCACAGAAAGGCAGAATGGCCCTTGGAGAAATAGAACGTTCAACGAGCAACGCCTCGATAGATTCATACGAAGAATATCGCGCAATAACAAAGAATGCCTCCCAGAAGTATGTTGTCCAGTCTGGAGATGAGCAATAGTGAGGAGATCTTCAAGTATGTGCCTCACACTCCTCGACAAAAGTACACCACGGAATGTAGATGCCTTTTTCATTCACACAGTACGAATATACTCTGGCGGAAGCGTTCGACGCACTTATCGAGCTTCAGCATTATCGCACATCGCTGTAGCCATGGCTTCGATATTTGCAACGACAGGGTCGACTAGTAGCTCCTTGGGCTTACTTCTGCTCCTACTCTTCTTGGGCACATACTCGGGCTCAGCGTCACTTGATGTCTCGACTTCTCTGGCAGGACGCTTCTTGCGGGAGCGCATCGGCTTGGACGCTTCGCCCGCCGAACCGTCTTGATCCACGACATTTCGGCGCTTGGCTCGCGCCTTCTTTGGTTTCGGAGTAGGAGCTTCTTCTTTGCTGACGTCGATGAGCTCGCTGGTGCGTAAAGTCTCGAGAACAGCTTGGTTAAAGTTGACATGGATCGTCTCCAGGCCATCAAAACCAACCATGCCGTCTCGTTCGTTGCATGATTCCAACGCATCGATATCATGTTTCGAGATGCAGTTCCTGGCCGCGTTAGATGAACCACAAAGCGAAGCACGAAAGCTCGGATGGGGAGAGTCGACGAGACCACGGAATACGCTGAAGACCCAGTCGCGGCTGTCAAAGCGCATGGAGTAGAATGGGTGCGGAAGCGGGGGACTCGGGGTTTTGCTGGACGACATACCAGTGCTTGTAGACCCAAGTCGAGTGCTCGCCATCAAACGAGCGCAGGAAGTCGACCCTCATCTCACCCTTCACGATCTTGTTTGCACATTCGCCCGCTCGACAACCTGCAGCACAAATAGACATATCGACTTTATAGCCCTCCGCATCGAGAATCTCCCTCCCCCCCAAACAGAGGAGCAGGGCCGGCCAGATCAGATCGAATGTCTTTGAAGTTCTTGTCAGCAATATGCCCTTCCTCAAAAGCGATCTTAAGTTGATCCTGGCTTTCAGGGCTAAGTCGATCATAGCCGGGTGTCTTCGTAACATCCTTCTCAGCCATCTCCGTGAGACCTCTAATCTGATGTTGAGTGGCGCAAGCCCTGCAAATATGCTATTACTGAAACAAGGCTTTCACTTCTTGCAGCACTCAAGATACATGTTGCGGATAGCCAAGAGATCGTCATGCCACTCACCAGTGCCGCCAGGCCATGTACCAGCGCGTTTCCTCATCTCGGTTGAAGTGTGTGTTTGTGCCGACCCGTAGCTCGCCTTTGGCGATCTTCGTTCCTGCGCGCTTGCAAGCTGCTTGTTGACATATGGCTTGACCGCTCGCTACATGCTCTAATTAGAAGTACGCAGAAGGTGGCGGGAGCGACTCACCAATGCGGTATTTGGGACCGTCCATCTCGATGTCAGACATGTTGGGGGCTTGTTGTAGCTGTTGCACGGTGCGTCAAATCGGGGAGGAGGCTAGAAGTCCTGAGATCTGCACATCTGTTATCTCTGCGTGTAATGAGGTGAAGTGAAGCGAGCTGAACCACTTCCGGCTAGCGCAAGGCCCCAAGGTCTCTGCCTGACGAGCAAGGGCAGGCGCGATGCGACCTATGCAATTGCAGAATTGACACAAGCATCATGTTCATGAAACGAACGTCAGCAAGACTGCCTTGGGCTCTCAAGACCGTCGCGCTCCCTTTGTGGATTCTGAAGAAAGCGGCAGTATGACGGCCAAAAACACGACATGTTTGCAACGTTAATAAATGTAGACATGTACAGATGTCGTGGACGCGTTCTAGAAGGACCTGTTCTTAGCATTTTACAGATACGAGTTGCAGCTACGTAGGCCGCATCTATCGTCGACGTCACTTTTCTTTTCGTTAGGACCGACGAGTGGTTGAAAGAGAAAGGAAGGTCGATGCGTCGCGAAAGTCATTGCCTGGGGAACAACTTCTCGAACGTGAGCACCTCAGCGTCCCAGAACTGTGACTTGCTAGCATGTCTCAATTCCGATCCATTGATCATGAATGCTATTATATTGACCGCGTCCATCCACCCTCCTTCTCGAAGACCTCGCCAACCTTTTTGCTGACTGCCAGCAAACGGCGGTCATGGTAACGGGGAGCGACAAGCGACAATCCGATTGGCATGCCGTTCTCGCCCTTGAATCCTGGTACATTGACTACAGGCGTGTGCAGTGCAGTCCATATCAGACAGAATGCTGCGCTGCCTGTCTTCTCGATGCCTAAGGGCGCCTCATCCGGCACGCTTGGTGTGATTACGGCGTCGTACTTGCTCAATATCTCATCTACAACAGGTCTTGCCGCAGAAATCTTATCGAAAGCTTCTACCTGCGCCTTGCGAGAGATCCTGTCGCTGTTTTCCACATGTCCGACCAGCTGCGGCGAGATCTTGTCTTTGGCGACAGCATACTCAGGCAGGAACGCAGTACGTCCTTCAGAAGCAAGGACTACGGCATGCCACGCAGGAAGATCGTCGAGATGATCCGGGAGAGTGATTTCCTCGACTTCTGCACCATTCTCACGAAGCAAGGTGGTTGCTTTGTCAATCGCTGCAGAGGTTCCCGGACCAACGCTGGGCCACACCATGGTCTTCAGAGTCGCAAACTTTGCGCCTTTGACGGAGAAATTTTGTAGGGCTGGTGCGTCATCATAAATCATGAACGTGTCAGCCAGAAGCTCAAGGTCTTCTACGCTACGCGCATAGAGCCCGAGCGTATCGAGAATCAGAGAGTATATTTTCTGGCCTTCACGCGTGATTGCGTTCCAGGTAGGCTTGAGCGCATAGATGCCGTTGTAGGACCCTGGCCGGATGGTGCTACCGCCAGTCTGAGTGCCGAGACCGATGGGTGCCTGGAAGTCACCGACAGCCGCACCAGAGCCAGACGATGAGCCCCCAGGCGTTCGCTTGGGATCGTGTGGATTACGTGTCTTGGGGCCTATGGTTGTTGCTGCAAACTCGGTTGTTGTTGTCTTGCCGAGAATGAGGGCACCAGCCTGGCGGAGAACCATAATGGACCCTGCATCGACCTTTGGGGCATGGTCTGTGTATACGGGCGAGTTGAACTGCGTTGGCATATCTGACAGCGAGTTAAATTGCGCTTAATCGTCGTTTCTGTGCGTTGACTGACCTTTTGTGAAGATAACATCCTTGACCGCGACCGCAACGCCATGAAGAGGCCCGCGTTCAGACTTCGGGATGGCATCCAGTGCTTTCGCCTGCTCAATCACGTATGCTGGATCAAGATATGCCCAAGCTTGGACAGCGTCGTCTCGAGCTTCAATGCGCTTCAAAAGTGACGAAGCATAGTCCTCGACAGAGACTTCGCCGTCTTGAACCTTGGTCAGGATTTCGGTAGCGGTCAGTCGGTATAGATCGGCACGCATGTTGTTGTTCCTTAGATGTTGGGATTTGCAGTCGATGCTGTTGTAGATTGAGAACACTTCGAAAGATGCACCACGGGATGCACACTTTCTAGGCTAGACGACGACAGGGTTGATATCCAATCTTGAAGGCAGCAGGTTTCGATCAATGGGCACTGCCATCGTAACGGTTAAGAGTCGGGCAAGATGCAACGTGTTGTAGTCGTGCGTTACTCTACAGGTACCAGCGCCGAATACATTTCCGCTATCGGCGGATGTCTTAGTGCGGGGCTTACGGTAATATGGCGGGGCTGAAGCGCTTGCTCATTGCCGAAGGGACCCCCTTTGCCCCTCTCCACAGATACGCGCCTTATCAGACTGAGCTCCCCATTCGAGCATATGCGGATACTTTCGTTCCGATTTTTGTCGATTCGGAGAAGCCTCTTGGTTCTTCACTCGCGTTGGACATCCCTGCCGGCTTCTGATAGCGCCCCGCCTTCTTTAAGATAACGAGTGTAGGTAAGTTAGAGCATACTGAGTAGTAATGTGATGCACGGTGAGATAGGCGATACTGCCGAAGGCAAGTAGTCATAGCGGTCGTTGTTGGCCGAAATGCGGTTTCCATCGAGGATTCATGAGACCGCGGCTAGGATGGGGGATTGGTACTCTTCTCTACAAAAGAACCCTTACCCGCACGACTTCGTTCTACCAAAACCTTTCTCGAGTCACTACTCTAACCATACTACCACTTCGATCACGTTATCATGCCTGAAGTATACGCAGCACCTCCAGACTTCGCCTTTCCCCGTAACTTCAAAGGTTATGGAGAGAAAGGCCTGGAGGGACTAAAATGGCCGAATGGTGCTAAGATCGCGGTTTCTTTCGTCATCAATTATGAGGAGGTGAGTCCAGCCCAAAGTCGAAGGCATTTGGCAAGTAGCTAAACGTGTGATATTTAGGGAGGTGAACGGTCTGTCATGAAGGGAGACGGTGTCTCAGAAATCAGTCTCCGCGAGTATCCAGCGCAGCACAGAATCAATGAGCGAGACTACAGCGGCGAGTCCGAATTCGAGTACGGGTCCCGTCGTGGCTGGTGGCGAATCTTCAAGCTCTTCAACGACTACAAAATGAAGTTTACCCTGTATGCAGTCGGTTCAGCCGTCGAGGAGCAGCCCGAGGTCGTGTCTCGCTGTGTTGAGGAGGGACATGATGTCGCATCTCATGCATATCGCTGGATTGATCACGCCAATCTGTCGGTCGAAGCCGAGAAGCAACACATTCGGGACGGTATTACAGCCCTCAAGAAGCTCACCGGATACGCGCCAAAGGGATGGTACTACGGGCGACCCTCGCCACAAAGCAGAGCTCTCATTCCTCTAGTCTATGAAGAGATGGGTGAGGAGCTTCTCTGGGCCAGCGATACTTATGCAGACGATATTCCCTACTGGACCGACCTCCCGCAAGAGCGTGGAAGCGCTAATCCCAAGGGCTGTCTCATGGTGCCTTACAGCTACGACTGCAACGACTTCAAGTTTCACACTCAAGGAACAGGGTTTCGCAGTCCTGGTGGCTTCTACGAACACATCAAGAATGCCTTCGATGTCCTGTACGAGGAGGGCGAGGATGGGGCTCCCAAGATGATGACTATTGGATTGCATTGTCGTATCATTGGTCGTCCGGGCCGTTTCAAGGCTCTTCAGGACTTTGTCAAATACATCTCGGAGAAGGAGGGTGTTTGGGTTGCAACCAGGACAGAGATCGCGGAGTCGTTCAGGGAACAGTTCCCGTATAAGAAGGGCCAGCTAGCATAGATGACATAATGAAACAGAATCACTACACTCGTGTACACGAATAAATACGTCAAAGATCGCTTCCAGGGGCAAAGATCGTGTCTGAGAGTATGGGCCGTCATGATGGCGAGTTCCAATCCCGACGAAAGGGCTTATGCTCATTGAGCAAGGCAAGCAATCGAATGACAAGATCCAAAACAGAATGCATTGATGAGGAGAATGACAAGTACTGATACGATCATTGCAAAATGCGTGCTTAAAGTTGACGTGTGCTTTGAGGTGGTGCCCGTCCTCATATATCATCTGTACCCAGAAAGACTCCATTGATCGTGCTGCATCATGGCGAAGTTCCCTACCTGCATCGCAGCATCTTGAACAGGGTCTGTGCCATACACCGCTGAGCCCGAAGGGTTCCAATCGGTATCGAATGCCTCGTGACCAACAGAATCTAGGCCGGAGGTCGACGTCCCGTTCTCCGTCACCATCTCGTTCCACATTCTCCATCCTTGCCATCCACCAGGTGCCTCTTCGTCCACTTCCATGAAAGCTTCTTTGACCGCGTCGGTCACGAGATGTGACATAGTGGCTCGATTAGCTTGGGCTGATTCGAACGGCACAGATGTAGGGCTCTCTTGAGCCAGACCCGTAGTCTGAATGGAGGGCTTCGATTGTGTTTCGAGGTTTAGGTGAAGCGACGGAGGACTTTTCTCAATTGACGCCGGGCCTACTTGTCTCATTGTAAGCTTGAATAGACTTTGCGATAGAGCATCGAAAATGTCGCGGTACTTCACAGCTCCAGGCCATTTCTCGCCAAAGATGGTCAAGATCTGTGAGCAGCTTTGCGTTGCTTCAATAACCTCATATGAGAAAAGCCTGCGATCTCGCCAGATGCAGTACACGAGGGTCAGGCCGGCCACGAAACAGGAATGTAATGATATCATGGTGTATGTCAAAGTCTTGTTCTGGCTCAAGCGCTTGTAGGCATTGCAAACGCTGGCAGCAGAACGAGCGCATGTGATGAAGCGTTCGTCCGAAGTTTCGAGAACCGGAAGAAAGATGGTGAAGAGGAATAACACCGCCTTGTGGTATTGCCTGTCAAGGATCAGCTCAATATACACAATATAGCTTTTGATAGGGTTCTCACACGCCATAGAAGTCGCGTGCATCTAGGTAGGCACTCTCGGGATCGTACATCCATGTGCTCTTGCTGTCGTTCTTCGGTGTCTGGGGGAATGTCTTGATCCAATCGTCAAGATCATCTCTAATCTTGGTCATCTTCTGGTCGAGCTTAGCTCGCTCGGCGGGCAAACACCGCACTACGTCCTTGTCAACTCGGAAAACAGTCTTGTGTATCCGTGACTGGATTTGGTCCAGTTTGATGATATGAATGAACGGTTCTACATTCGACCATTGGCCCTTGTGAGGGTCGTACTCATTGCGATGAGTCAAGGTCCAAAAGTCCGGACTGGCGTTCGGAAGCTGCAAAAAGATCAGTCACTCTCATGCAAATTATTGAGTGGACGCACCTCTACATTAATATCCCGATCTGCGATTGCGAAAGCTCGACCGAGTACGATGCTGGTCACGCGATCGAGACAATAGCACGCCCAGAATGCCCGACGTCGAATCTCGGCGTCTCGGCGTTGCGCGGGGGACCCAGATTGGCTTCTCCTTCTGTGTAGACCCATCTCGATACAGACACAGGTGGCGTATCGGATCTGCGCCCATGCTCCGGCACCATATGGAGACCTCTGACCATGGACGCCTAGGAGGATCAGATATTGCACAGTCGCAAGGTCGTGTTGCTTCAAAATATGCTCCATGGGCTCGGTCGCCGCAGTGAGCTGGGTCTGTTCGACGTTAATGATGCATTAGATGACAGCCAAGGAACGCTTGCCTCGTCTTCGACACCGCAAGGCTTTTTTGTAACAGCCAAGAACCGAGCTGTGATCGCGTAGATGAGATGCAATATGCTGCGTTCTGTAATCGACAGTGCACCAGGTAAATACTGCCTTTCGAATATGCCCTCGTAGACTGCTCGATCAAGCAACGGCCAACGAGGATGAATCCTCTCGAAGAAAAAGTCGAACAGAGCACGGGCTTGCACCTGGGTAGGGAGAGCATCTATCGAAGTGCTAGATACGGGCTCTGTGGTCTGAGCAGATGGTAGTGGAGTGGGTGGAACTTGGTGATCCCGTCCGCTTGCTGCCAACTCAGATGGTCGTCGGCTAGAACCTCGATAGATCGAAGACTGAATGACTCGAGCTATGGTGGCCCCAGAGCTGGAACCAACATAGTAGGGTTCATGATCAGTGTCGGTGGTACCAGAGGCGCATAGGGAAAGGTAAGCCACGCCATTAACTAAAGAATTACCGTCGTCGAAATCGAACTCTTCTGATACCGATCCAGCCAGTGACTCGCGACACGACCCGCGTCGAGCCTGAGGATTCGAACTACATGTCTCTGTCACTTCGTGACGATCGTGCTGAAGTTCTCCTGAGATACTGTTAAAGTGATCTTGCGCGTGATCAGGAAGGCGAGCTTCAAGAAAAGCGATGCGTTCTTCCAAGGCGTTGATGTACCTATCCCATGTCAAATTTGTTCAAACATATTGCCGCATGCAACCTACAATGCTTTACCCCCCGGGTACTGAGGACGAGCAATCCTCTCGTATGTACAAGCTTCTTTGGCCCTTATGCAAGCTTGGCAGCTAGGGTGCCCACCATCGCACTGCGAACGCGTTCATTAGCATGATGTATGTTTTCGGCGCATGTTCTTAGGCACATGTGGCACACTCACCCTCTGCTTCCGGCGCTTGCATCTCTTGCAGGCTAGGGTGATGCGAGACTTGCGGCTGGCTGTCCTTTGGTGATAAAGCTCTGGGGCGTTTGGGGCTGCTGTTGTGACTGCTGGTGTCACGGCATTTGCGCCAGCTGAAGTCTCGTGAGCCTGCGTCAAACTTTGCGGGCCCTCATTTTCCAATTGGAGCATGATGATTCTGGTGAAAATGTAGGGTTGTCGGGTGCAACGTCGCCGCAGAGCTGGGCCATTGCACGCAGATCATGGCTGCCGGGCTGCGTCCCATGGGGACGACTTCGGCAGCTGGCAGCCGACAGGCCCCTGTTCTCCGAATGGTGTGGATCTTGGTGCCATGTCAGCCAATAGCTCCGGTGAGATGGAGATTGAGCATGGAGGTGTCGTTCGCGACGAGCCATCAAAGTGGGGATGTCTGACCCGATCTTGGCGTGCCGCTAATTTGTTATCTTCAAACGAGGCAGGGATTTGTTATCAATACCACACAACCGCCAACGAGCATCAAAGATGACTCTTCTTATCATCCGTAGATGTATGGGATCTAAGGCCGAGACCAGCTATTCGGCTTTAGTCGCCTTCGATCATTCGATGAAGCATGGTACATCGGTTGAAAATGCGCCGATGAGGCTACGGAGAGTTACCTAGTGATCCTGGTCGACATGTGTGATGTGCGATATGAGATACTCGATCTGTAGATTTCAATCATGAACCTAACGAGAGACATATGAATGACCAAAGACCTGGAAGCAAACCAGAAAGTACTCACCTGAGGCATTCACGTCGATAATCGCTCCTTCGCTACCAGGTACTATGGGTCGAGTCGCGCTTCCTTCGAGGCAGGAGGTCACAGCACCATTCAAATCAAAGGCGGCGTTCGTCGACTTCATCCGAGCTCCGCAAGGCAATGAGGGTCAGGCTACTACAGGCGACGCGAGATGGTCCAATAAGGATCTCGAGCCAACCCCAGAGAAAGACAGAACATGGACATGGTAAACAACAGTAAAGAATTTTTCAAAATCCATTGCTAATGAGAATAGGTACAACCTCCCATTGTATTGGTTCTCCAACCAGTTCTCTTTGGTTGGCTGGAACACTGGCTCCGCTTTGGTCACTGTTGGTTTGGTAAGCCTCATCGAGATGCCGTGGTTCCGGGATGTAGAGCTCACGGACAGTAGACATGGCAGCAATCTTTCGTCTCAGCATGCATTGGATCTTTCCTCGCCGCTGTTGTGGTTGTGCTCATGGCACGCCCGGGTGCTAAGTATCACATTGGATTGTAAGGCTGCCGTTCCCTTACGCGGAAATTTGGACTGACAGTATGTAGTCCTGTTCTTGTTCGTTCTGTTATGGGAATGTATGGTGGTTACTTCTTCGTCTTCATTCGAGCGGTTGTCTGCATCATCTGGTATGGCATCCAGACATTTTACGCTGGTAACATACTCTCGGTGATGCTGCGCTGCATCTTCGGTAGCTCCTGGGAGAACTTTCCCAACGCACTTCCTGCCAGCGCAAATGTTACCTCGAAGCAGCTGTTGACATTCTTCATGGCTTGGCTCATGGAATTCCCATTTGTAAGTGTTACATCCTCGATCAGCCAATGATTAGTCAAGGCAATACTGACATCACATAGATGTGGGTTCATCCCAAGAACATCCACTACATTTTCACGGTCAAAGGTATCGTCATGCCTGTCGCCGCCTTCGCAGTGTTCGGGTGGTGCATGGCGAACGGGGGCGGACTCGGCTCGATGGACCTTGCGTCGGCAGAGGGTCAATTCTCCGTGACACCATTAGGCTGGAGCATCATGGCTGGAATCAACACCATTTTCGGCTCTCTCTCGCCTATGCTGGTCAATCAGCCTGATCTTGCGCGCTACTGCAAGAAGCCTCGCGACGCTGGTCCAATCCAAGGCGTCAGTGTGTTTGTTGCCTCGATCATTGTTTTTTTCCTCGGTATGGCTTCGACTACTTCGATCCAGGCAAAATGGGGTGAAGCTTACTGGAACGTCTGGGATCTTTTCGAGGCCATCCTTGACCACTACTTCACTGCCGGAGCACGTGCCGGCATATTCCTCGCTGCGCTTGCTTTCTACCTTGGCGTCTTTGCGACAAACTTTGGCGCCAACTCGATTCCTTTCGGCTCTGATATGACTGGTCTGTTCCCGAAATGGCTGACAATTCGCCGAGGTCAAGTCCTCTGTGCGGTCCTGGGTGTTATTGTCCAGCCGTGGCAGCTCATGGCTAACGCAACCGCCTTCCTCAGGTAAGTCATCAAAAAGCATAGTTAATGGGCTACACTGACCTTTCTTCAGCTTTCTCGGTTCGTACAGTATATTTATGGCGCCTCTCTGCGCCGTCATCATCGTCGACTACTTCATTGCGCGCAAGGGTAATGTGCATGTTCCTTCCTGCTACGTAGGCAACAAGAGCGGTCTGTACTGGTTCTGGTCTGGAGTCAACTGGCTTGGTGCTGCAGCATGGCTTTTCGGTACCACCATGGGCATCCCAGGTCTGATCGGCCAGTACCAACCACAGATTATTAGCAACGCAGCGAAGTACATGTACATGATGGGGTGGCTCCTGACATTCTTCACTTCCGCCACACTGTACTACATCGCGACTGCAATCGTCAAACCGCGGATCTTTCCTGCCGGATTTGAGACCATTCCTATAAAGTGGGAATGGCTCGCAAATGATGGTCGAGAGGGATTCTTCGACGGCGAGAAGGAAGGTGGAGAACTCTACTGTCCTTCTACTCCACCAACGACGGATATCGAAGAGGTTGACGTGGGCGAAAAGCCAGGCAAAACCTCTTATTAGGTCGGATTTGGTCTCTAGTACATAGCTAGCTTTTGATGTGTATTTCTCTGTCGTTACTCTGACTAGACTGTACTATCGCTTTGAAGCAATAGTCAAACTTAACACTTCACAACCACGTGTGCTCATGCAGACCTAATGTCCTGGCGCTTGTGATTGATTAAGGACTGTGCGATTACCACGTCAAGTAGTAGTATTGAAAAGGCTAGTGGGGTTGCACAAGTTGAACAGCAGATGTGTGAGCTTTGTAAGACCTCGCAGGCTCTATTGCGCCTACGTATGAGGTGCTTTGGCTACCTTAACTCCTTCCCCATCTCGCCTTCCAATCCCTTGTGCTGTTGAAAGAAGTCTCCCGCTATCATGACGACGGCTTAGACTTGCGGTCGTCGATGTTGAGTCCTTTCTCTGCAGTGGAGAGGTTATCCGTCCCAGTGTCCTGCCCATCAATGATATGTGAGGGAGTTGCATCCTCCGCATCGTCTGTCGTATCTTCATTGCTGTCCGCCGTTGATTTCGGAACTTTGAGGCTAGTGTTGCCAACCCAGCAGGTCAGAATCAAGCTCAGCCCTGAGCAAACTATGAAGAAGGCAAAAATGTAATGGAGCCCCCGCATATACACATTCAAGATGTGATTCTGTTGGTCTTGTGTAAGGTCCAGGTTGTCGAGTGCGTACGTTGAGGATGTCAATTCTGACAGCAAGCTATCAGATACGTAACTCTCGGCCACAAGACCCTCGCGTAGCGTATTCGAAAGTATCACTCCGGAGACGACCAAGCCGAATGCACCACCTATAGTGCGTATGAAGTTGCGCAGCCCTGTTGTGACCGCTCGGTCTTCTGTGCGGCTATTTGCATACATACCCACAAGTGTCGGCTGTAGGGTTAGACCAATACCCGCACCTTCTACGATGAGTGCGACGATCAGCAGTGCAAGACCGGTGCTCCGGCTGAACATCAAGGTAAGGCCGTTCCCAATTGTCCACAGTGCGAAGCCGAGTAGAATGCAGTGCATATAGCTGCCGATCCGTGTCATGTACTGCCCGCTCGCAATAGACGCGAACGACGAAGTGACAACAACTGGAAGGATCAGAGCGCCTGACACCAGTGGAGTATACCGCAGTATTGACTGGAAGTAGATCGGGAGATAGAAAAAGTTTCCAAAATAGGCCAGACCAGTAAGGAAAGCTTGCAGATAAAGCGCCCAGCAATATGGAGCACGATACAATCGCAGAGGCATGATTGGAAGGGGTGCAAGTTTCCACTCGTAAAGCACGAATAAGACCATCAAGACAATGCCGGCCACGGTGGCCCCGATGAAAAAGGCCGATGACCAGGCATAAGTAACTCCACCTCCAGACAGAGGGATCAGGAGCAGGAGCGTCGATGCAATGTTGAGCACTATGCCGCCATAGTCGATCTTCTTCATCTTCTCCATGGTGTCGCTCGATACATGCTTCAATGGCAGAAAGAAGAGGAGCACCAGTGTAGTCGGGATCGTCATGATGGGGATCATCCAGAACACCCACCTCCATGACCCGCCTTCAACAACAGCTCCTCCTAGGAAAGGGCCAATACCGTTGCCGAGAGCAATGACAGCACCAAGCCAACCTAGACGCGGATGTCAGTCACGGCATGCTCACATTACACGTCTGAAATTGACTCGCCTTGGTACTTTCCACGGTTCTGCAGTGTTGTGATGTCGCTCACAATGATCATAACAAGGCTATTGATGCCTCCACCCCCCACGCCCGCGATGGCACGGAGCACAAATAACTGCTCCGCAGTCTGCGCAAATCCACAACCCAGGTCACCCATGGCCAGGAGGAACAGGCAGACGAGCAAAAGGCCTTTTCGGCCGAAGATGTCAGACAATCTCCCGTTGATCAGCTGGAACGCTGTCGAAGCAATCAAGAACGATGTACCGATCCACGATGTCGCAGTCCCTGTGTTGAGATCTCCGGCTATGGCAGGTGTCGCTGTCGATACACTCGTCTGATCAATGAAGGACACAAAGAGGCATACAGACAGAGTCGGTATCGCTATTCGAAGCTGTTTGGCGGACATGGTGTTGCGTTGTCCGCTGATGGAGTGCGTTTCACTGGCATCGCCATCGCCACTGCGGAAACTTGTTTCTGTCGTCGCTATCGATTCTGGGCGCTCGGTGTTGAGTATAGAGGGCGTCACGACTTGCGAATCCCGACTTTGAGGTCTCGGCTGAGGCTCTTTCTTCTCCTTGCAATCCAGCGTAGGGTTTGACATGCTTCGACGAAAGGGATGGGAGTTCACCGATGTGGCTGAAGAAAATCATGAAGAGTATTCGAAACAAAATTCACTTGAGGAATCGTCAACCAGACTGTGCGAAGACGGCTTGCAAGGCGGACTGTGGAGAAGCTATCTCCACTGTACAGCGATCCATTACTTCGCTCATCGGTAAGATAGCTTGCGCAATAGCGATGGAGACGGCAACGCGGGCTGCGATGCAACCATTGACAGCAAAAAGATGGTAAATCCGCAGTGGAAGTTGAGGACGGAAGATGACAGCCGCAGTTGGGAGGCGGGAGTGAATCCTTCCCTCGTTGGCGTCTTGGCATTCAGCCATCGGCTGTGTTTGAGCCGATGCGGAACGCGTGTCTGACAATTCCGCCGCTCACATTTCGGGCGTCAGCAACAAGACAAGATCTATTGACACCACAGGCGACAGCTATCTTCGCAATGATACAGCATTTGGCAGACGGTCTCGGTCGCTGGCGACCGAGGATGGCGCTGCCGTTCGCGGGAGCACTACTACAGATAAAACATAACAATCATCACAGCTCTGGCTGAGCCAATATGCTCACTCACACGCGCGTCCAATTCGATTAACTCTGCGTTGCGCTGCGATTGGATCTTGTCGTTGCATTTGACGCTGGCAACTACCAATTGTCAGGATGTCACGACTTTTCAAGCCGCTGGCACTTGGGACGACAAAGCTGGACCACCGGGTCGCAATGGCACCATTGACGCGGTATCGCATGGACGATGAGTGGAACGCAACAGCTTTGAGCAAAGGTAAGTCTGCGGTTTTTGTAAGCAGCAAGAACGCCCCTTTGGTTGACTTTGGCTTCAGAGTATTATGAGCAAAGAGCATGTGTCCCCGGGACTCTCATAATCAGCGAGGCTACAGTTATCTCCCGAAGTGCTGCCGGTTGCTATAACGCGCCCGGCATCTGGTCGAATTCACAAGTTGCGGCTTGGAAGGAGGTTACGGAAGCAGTTCACGCAAGAGGCTGTATCATCTACTGCCAGCTTTGGCATCAAGGCCGAGCAGCTCATCCACATGTTCTGGAATCGCAAGGGTTCAGACTTCTCTCTTCCAGTGCTGTTCCCATCAGTCCACAAGACCAAACGCCAGAAGCCATGACGGAAGAGGAGATCCTTAAAGCTATCGCTGACTACGCAACGGCGGCGAGGAACGCTATCGCTGCAGGTTTCGATGGTGTCGAAATACACGGTGCCAACGGATACCTACCTGACCAGTTCCTCCAGACAACCTGCAACAAGCGCGCCGACAGTTGGGGTGGAAGTCTGGAAAACCGAGCACGGTTCCATATGGAAGTGATCAGGGCGGTTGTCGCTGCTGTTGGCGCCAACAGAACGGCAATGCGCCTAAGTCCTTACAGTGATTTCAACGGCATGCTCATGGATGAGCCGGAACTGACATTTGAGTACCTCCTAGCTCAAATGAAGCCTCTTGGTCTCGCATATCTTCACTTGATCGAAGCACGGATCAAAGGCAACGACGATGCTGATTGTGGGGGCCAGAAGAATGTCTCGTGGATGGTGAAGCAGTGGGATAACGCAAGTCCTGTAGTGCTGGCTGGAGGCTTCAAGCCTCTGTCGGCGAGGCAGACGGCCGACGACGCATACGAAAAGCACGACGTGATCATTGCATTTGGTCGGTATTTCGTTTCTAATCCGGATCTTGTGTTTCGTGTCAGAGAAGGAGTATCGTTGACTGGGTATGATCGTTCGGTGTTCTATACCCCGAAGCTACCGAAGGGATACATTGACTATCCTCACTGTCAGCAATACCTACAAGCAGCAGCCGCTCGAGCATGAATCTTACCGAATTCAAGTCAACCAGCTATAATTTCTGTGCACGCTTCGCTTCCCGACCGACCGAGGAGCAACCATGTCTTGATGGACCCCGAAGCTCGCTTTCAGAGCCACCCGAAGATGAATGGATGCCAGATGTGTCTGCATCACCAAGGGAGACTCTTCGATTCGACCCAGCTGAGAACGAAGTCCCGTGCAACTCCTCATTATCAGCCCTGCACCGACTACTGTCATCGTCCAGATACGATGCTTCAAGTCAAGTCCGAGATGCTGACCACAGGTGCTCGATTTCAATTGTCCAGAGCTAAGCGGCAGGGCTTATCGGAAAGGAGGGGCTCGGAGACTCGGTGTCTGCGTCTGTCGTCGAATAAAGTGACACCAGACTGCGTCAATGGCTGTTGTTCGTTTAACACCCTCAGTAAAGATCAGTACGTACAGATGGCAGCCTCAGGGCAGAGTGAGCAACACTGTCAGTGTTGTAAGGAGCACACCCCTAGAGGTCGACCACGATCACTGACAGCCGGCTGCAGCATACAGCACATCCCGCAGATCTTCCTCTAAAGCAAACACGACGGCAGCGATGTAACAGAGTGACTGGCGGTGGACATAAGCTTGTGTAAGCCACTTACACTAACCTACACAAAAGGTGCATGCCCAGCTTGACATTTGGAAAGCTTGTGCTGCGTCCCCGGAAAGGTTCAGCCGAGTGCATGTGCCAATACCCAACGTCCCGGCTTCTGTGCACCGAATCACGAGCAATGAATATAATGGGAATCGAACGATATCACGACCTTCAGCCGTGTTCCAACTGTGTTGGCATCCTAACTTGACGAAGCATGACACTCCTTCAGGCCATTGATGATAGTGGCGCACTGATCAACCGCTCTTAAGCGCTCTGCTGCATGCAGTGTGTGAAGGTGCCGAGTGTTAGGGACGGCCGCTACATGCTAGCCACCAATTGTCTAAGACAAAGCCAGTCACAGCACTTATCATCCAAACGTAATAATGGAAGTCGCGACCGACGCGAGTCGTTCGTGGAAGATCCGCAAATTTCAACACTACCACTGCGCGTCTGATCAGCCGAGACGACAAAATATGGTGTTGATTAGCCAGAGCGGGGTGCGGACGCTTTGGAGATGGTCGAAACTTGATCGAAGGTGTGTGTTCTACAACTAGCCCTACACAGTTAGCTCCCCCGAGGTAAGCATTCTGGCCAGCGCCACGCCCTGTTTTGGCGCGCTGTTTTAGGAAGGAGCGAGAAAATACGGGCGGAGTGTAATGATGCCAAGACAGCTGTCGCGCATCCTTCAAGGTTGCGTTGTTGCTGTGTTGGGAACGCTGATGACCGTTCGCAGATGGTCGTTGCCCGTGGAATGCACACTGTGATGGTTTGCGGGCTGGAAAAGGCAGAGGTAGCAGTGCGCGACCTCGAAAACAATCTTCACTGCTCTTGGCAGTACAAAGCTTTCCCAAGACCTCCCATCCGCTGCTTGGTGGGTCTTGTCGACGCCCTTGGTGCATCTTACCGAGGCTTGTGCGTCGACTCGCTCCTGGGCGGTGATTAGCGCGCGCGGGAGGAGGTTGCAGCAGTTATCGCGCACGCGCCTTGGTGAATTGGGGAAAATGAATGGCGGTGGCAAGGCGATTGACAATGTAGACCTGCCGCATCAAAGCTAGGTCACGGCGTTTATCTGTTACCATTACGACCTCCTTCCTGATCGGCCATACTCAGGCGGCCAGTCCGGGCACACGACACACCAAGTACCATTGCGTGCTTTCACTTCAAATACCCATAAACCAGGGCTCCCCAAAGATCTTCTCTTCGTTGTCGCTCCCCACTACACCACCCCACCTCACCAAGTCTACTCAGTAGTACGACCATCACCATGCCTGTTGGCGACAACGACGCAGTTGTAAGTCATACAGTGCCACATGTCCCCCCTGTGCTTGTACTCACACTTCTGTAGCAAGCCGTCGGCTTGGATCCGGCTCTCATTGATGCCTCTGGTGATCCTCAGCGCAAGAACCCTGCCCTCCACTCTAATGAGGCACCGCCTTTCCTCTTCTCTGAGGGCAAGGCTACTCTCCAGGAGAGCTACCTCAGCGACAACGATAGCCTCCCCACTGAGGAGGAGCTCGCTACGCTTGAGCGCGTCGGTGCTGGCATTCCATGGAGAATTTACACCATCGCCTTCGTCGAACTTGTCGAGCGAATGTCCTACTATGGATGTGTCCAGGTCTACTCCAACTTCATCGCCAAACCCAGGCTCACACCCACTGGTGCTGCCCCGGACCCCAGTGATCCGGATGCTCAGCCTGGTGCCCTCGGTCTTGGAAAGCAGGTCGCTTTCTCCCTCACTACCTTCAACGCTTTCTGGGTCTACTGCTGCCCGCTTCTCGGAGCCTGGATCGCTGACACCTACCTTGGACGTTACAAGACTATTCTCTACTCGGTCATCATCGCTGAAATCGGTCACATTATCCTCGTCGTCTCTGCTATCCCCTCGGTCATGGACAGCCCCAAGGGCGGCCTTGCTTGCTTCATTATCGGTCTTCTCGTCATGGGTCTCGGAACTGGTACCTTCAAGCCCAACATTTCGCCCTTGATTGTTGAGCAGCTGGAGACCGACAAACTCCAGGTTGTCGAGCGAAACGGCAAGCGCGTCATCATCGATCCCGCTATCACTGTCACCCGGGTCTACAACTACTTCTATCTGTTCATCAATATCGGCGCTCTGGCTGGTCAGCTTGGCATGGTCTACGCCGAACGCTACGTTGGCTTTTACCTGTCCTACCTGATTCCCACCGTATTTTTCCTGTTCGCTCTTCCCGTCCTGATCGTCTGCAAGAAGCACTACATCCTCCGTCCCCCGAGCGGTAGCGTCATGGGACCTGCTTTCAAGCTTCTTGCTAAGGCTCTCGGCACGAGGAACCTGAAGAACTGGAACGACGGAAAGATGTGGGAGTCAATCAGACCCTCTGCTCTCGGCGCCAACAAGCCGTCCTGGTACAACTTCGACGACGCCTGGGTTGATGAGGTTGCCCGTGGTTTCCGTGCCTGCGGTGTCTTCTTCTGGGTCCCCATTTTCTGGCTCGCTTACCGCCAGATGGACTCCAACTTGACCCAGATGTGCTCCACAATGGCTCTGCACGGTGTTCCCAACGATCTATTGGCTAACTTGGACCCTATCTCCATCATCATTCTCGTCCCGAGTAAGTACCATCCTCGATCAGATTGACCTTGCGTCGTTGACATAGTTCGCAGTTCTCGACACCGTTGTGTACCCCTTCCTTCGTAGGAAGGGAATCAGGTTCACTCCCCTCAAGAAGATTTGCGCAGGTTTCATCGTTGCATCCTTCTCCATGGTCTGGGCCTCCGTCCTCCAGTATTACGTGTACAAGACCTCCAACTTCTACAACCTGACACCTGCCGAGATCGAGAAGGGATACAAGTCTCCTATCAACGTCTGGGCCGTGACCGGTGTCTACATCCTGATTGCCATCTCTGAGATTTTTGCATCCGTCACAACTCTCGAATACGCTTTCACCAAGGCACCCAAGAACATGAGGTCTCTCGTCATGGCTGTCCAGCTCTTCACCACTGCCTTCTCTGCTGCTCTTGCCCAGGCTTTCACTCCGTTGACCCTCGACCCTCTTGTCGTCTGGAACTACGGCGCCGTCGCCATCATCTCGTTCATCACTGGTGTTCTTTTCTGGTTCGCCTACCGCAAGATGGACAAGGAGGAGGACCAGCTCAACATGCTGCCCACCGGGCACCTCGGTAACGCCGAGCAGGCCGCCGATGTCGAGAGACGCATCAGCGTCAGCGCTGTCGACGAGAAGAAGGCTTAAATATCTGCGCCAGCGATCAATGCATTGCGCGCGAACTCACTAAACGTCTCATCTACAGCTGTCGTCGTTACTGAGATCGCTCGTTCTAATCACGACGTCATGGTGTGCGCTCTTCAGGAGTCGCAATGAACTGTAATGTGATAGTAATACTTATACCCAATTCACGACCAAAGGTCATTTCATGAATATGTTTTGTCTCTCTTGTAAATGTGGTGTCCGTGAACTGTTGAGGCTCAGCGGCAGACTTCCTCTGTTGGTCTCGGCGCACCACCGAACATGGCAGTCACGCCTCGGTCCATTACCGACCATGCCGCCGTCTCGACTTCCCCTTCTTTTCGCCAACTCTTTCCTCTCTCGGCCGTCTTTAGCCTATCCAACTGGCATCCGCACCCTGCTCAGTGCAACACAAAGTGCACAAAACTCCATAATCCGAACTTGCTCCAGCCAAAGAGACGTCATTCCGATCTGCGTGTTGATCATTCCCCATTCTTACCCCGCACAGCACACGCCTACCCCAGAGCATCGCACGAGGCCCCACACCTCGAGCGTTCCTAACTCGCTCGTTGCAGCGCGCGCGCACGTTGAGATGCAAGGGAGAGAGCAAAGGATGCCGAAGACGGCAAGCCGCAGTCATTCAGCTCGGAGGTAGAATGCGCGGGGCTGATATTTAAGAATGGGTGACTGCCGTGAAAGCCCTAAAGGCTGTCTCAAACGAACCTAGCCATCTCACTCTCGACAGGATGGCATCCACTGGCATTGACGAGAAGCGTGCTGAGCTCGGCGGTGAGCAACGCATCGAGAACCTGACCGAGAAAGGGTCGACGAGTTCGGGCGAGCTGGAGGCGCAGCGCAATGAGCTCGATGAGGCGGAGGCCAATCGTGTGTTGAGAAAGGTGGATTATCGGCTTGTGCCTATGCTGGCGTTGCTCTATCTTGTTGCTTTCATCGACCGTTCGAACAGTAAGTAACACAACTTCCCCTCGAAGTCGAGCAGGAACTGCGCATGCAGTAGCTAGGATGCAGAGACACCTTTTTGCAACTGATACTGATGCATCCCAGTTGGTAACGCTAAAATCGCTGGTATGGACAAGGACCTCAGCCTCAAAGGCCTCCAGTACAACACCGCAGTCACACTGTTCTTCGTCCCCTACACGCTTCTCGAAGTTCCCTCGAACATTGTCCTCAAGATGATGAAACCGAGTCACTGGATGGCGATCCTGATGTTCTCGTGGGGACTGGTGATGACCTTGATGGGTCTCGTCAACAGCTACGGAGGTCTCCTTGCTGGCCGTTTCTTCCTCGGCGTGACCGAGAGTGGCTTCTTTCCTGCGGCGACATTCTTGCTTACGCTGTGGTACCGTCGCTTCGAACTCCAGCGCCGTATGGCTGTGTTCTACGTAGCTGCTTCTCTGGCTGGTGCTTTTTCTGGCCTTCTCGCTTTTGGCATCGAGAAGCTAGATGGAAGATCTGGGATCGCAGGATGGCAGTGGATCTTTCTCATCGAGGGCTTGATCCCAGTGGCGCTTGCTCTAATTATCTGGAAAATTCTTCCTGATAGCCCTGAGACAGCCAAATTCCTCACGCAGCCAGAGAGAGATCTCCTGGTTCGTCGACTCCAGGATGACTCTGGTAGTGGGCAGGGGAAGGCCACCAACAACGACAAGATGGGCAAGCAGCACATCATCGCTGGTCTATCTGACTGGAAGATCTGGGCTGGCGTTGTCATCTTCTGGGGTAACACCGTTGGTGTCTATGGGTAAGCCCATCAAGTCGCAATGCATAGAACACACTGACTGACATTCACAGTTTCACTGCCACAGTCCCAACCGTCATCAATGGCCTCGGATACTCAAGCGCAAACGCCCAACTTCTCACAATCCCCATCTACGTCTTCGCCGCCATCGTCACGATAATTTGGGCTTGGGGCTCCGACCTGTCGCAGAAACGCTCACCCTGGATCATCGGCGGCTATTGTATCGCCATCGTGGGCTTCATTGCCCAGCTTGCCATCCCGCATCCCAAGTATCCGGGTGTCACCTACGGTTTCCTGTTCCCGGTAGCAGCAGGTTTGTACTGCCCCTTCACATGCCTCGTTTCTTGGGTCGCAAACTCGCTTGCGCCTAGCTCAAAGCGCGCCGTCGGTATGGCGCTGCTCATCTCCGTGGGTAACATGGGCGGTATCATGGGAAGCAACATCTACCTTGCGAGAGAAAAGCCGAAATACACTACTGGCTTCGCGGCGAGTCTGGCAATGTGCGTTGCAGCCGTTGCAATGACGTTTGTTCTACGCTGGGCATACGCCAGGGAAAATAGGAAGAGGGAGCAGCTGATTCAAGAGCACGGTGAGGCGGCGATTAGGGCGAGATACACGGAGGATGAATTGCTGATGTTGGGTGACAAGAGTCCGTTCTACAGGTACACGTTGTAGATAGAGTCACGAAAGCACCGCACTGCTTTGAAAGGACTACGAAATGCTTAGACCTGCTTCGGTCCTAGTTTACCCTGGCCTGACCTAGAATGAGATGCGCCTGCACATAAGACGATTCTAGAAGAACGTTCACGATATGCATCTCAATTCACTGTTGTTGACAATAAACCGCATATACTTCTCTCCGTGAAGACCTGAGCTTTCTACAAGGGCAGATGCCACTTGCATGATGGTACTGCTACTGATTCCAGGTTTCAGCTCCAGCTAGAGGTCACTATTATTCCATCCGGTGTCTCGGCCCACCCGAATGGACTTGATGTGCTGATATTTGGCTTTTTATGTGTCGAAGACCTGAAGCACTTCGAACCATTCCGTATCGGAGAGGAACGTCCATATAGGTGCAGGGCGATTGTCAAAGCGCACGATAGGCTGGAAATAGGCATAGTAGCGCTGAGCCGAGAGCTCTTCTCGATTCCGACAAGTGACTTGTGCGGATCGAATCAAGAGTCAATGGTCGGCTGACGTTGGCTTTGGATTCCAGCACGGTGACTGTTCGCTGTTCGCTATACTCGGCTAGCGGCTCATGATTGTCACGGTGCAGCTCGCGGGAAACGTCACCGTTGATAGTACTCTTGCTTTACATTGCCATGCAGCTTCTTCTGAAGACAACGCTTTGGACGCAGTGGCAGTCATGGCTGGAAGGATCTAGCTTGATGACGCTCCGTCGGTCGGTGCTGCCCAATTTTTAACTATAGCCATCCGTCTCCTTAGCCCATGACTTCTTCAATTAGTTCGTGCAGAATCTCCATGGTTATAATTGAAGCCTTCCTGTCAATCAGAGTGGACATCACGACTCCAACGTCAAATCCCATGTGTTCGCAATCCGCCATCTTCTCTTCGTAGTCGCATGAGCCACTCGTGCATATAAGCCGAACAGTCGGGCTTGTCCTCAGCATCAGCTTGTTGATCAAAACAGCAAGCAAGCAGCACGGACTTTGCGTACGAATTGTAGCTCTGGTCGATGTCCGGTGTCAAGTTCACTGATATAATGGTGGCGTCCTGCATCTTCTTTGCAACCTCGATGGATGTGAAAGTTAAGAACCCTTCTCGCTGTTTCAGGCACGATAATAGAAGGCAACATGCCCAGCTAGGCGTAGCGGTTGTTTCATGGAGCTCGTTGATCCTATCGCATACCCGTTGGTAAGGAAGGGGAAGTTCACAGCTCCAGTAGGTCTAGTCAGCTTTCGTCCGAGGAAGAAGGTCAAGTGGAGGCCCAATAGTGGGATAGACTACACCCGTTGACGTCTGTTGAAACAGACATTGATCCCAACACTAGAACAGCGCCTGTGAAAGGAATCCATAATAACTCTCCTCCGGTCCCGACGGTCTGCCACCCTTGAACCATCTTCCCCGTGCAACCCTCCCATAGCCTAGGACGCTGTTACTAGCACTGAAGCTGAACGGCCCGCAAGTGCTCTGGATACGGATCCCATTCTGCTTCAGGATCCCAGTTTCTTGAATGATCCCGTACACGAATGCCTTCCTGCAATCCATAACTCTCTCGAGCTTAACGCCATCGAGCGGTGCCCAGACAAAGTCCACGGTGACTAGACTCGTACTTCGTGATACGCTAATTGCCTCCAAAGTGTCCCAATCTTCTGGAGTGCCATAAGCGCTAGATGCACCGGCTATGCACGACGCAACAAAGACGGCTCTATCAGTCTTGAAGTCGGGTTCGAGCCACCGTATCTTGAACGGTTGCGCTTCCCAGTCAATCTCCGTCAGTGGAAGGACATCAATGCTACTACTTATCATTGGAGCCTTCAAATCATCCAACATAGCTGGGACATCGATGTCAAGCGTATCTAGAGATGGATAAGCGGCGAGGAAGGCGGAGAGTTGGTAGAACGTGATGGTCGGGATATACGAGGTGTGGTATTTGTGAGGCGAGAACTCTTTCCTGATGGTGCGGTTGACTTGGGTGAGGCCGATGAATTGTCTGTTGCTGTAGAGCTGGAGTGGCTTTAAGTTCCAAGTCTGTCGGAGTGGTACATGGCGCATTGGCTGTTCTAAGCTCAAGATAACGTCGTAAAAGTAATTGCGTAGCTCTGATGCTGGTCAAATACTTGAAGCTGGTGAGCGGTTCTGGTGCAGACCAACCTGCTGGCAGGTCTAGAAAACGGAAGGGCTTGTCTGGCACAACTTCCGTTATCGAACTAGAAGCTTTGGCCGCCACAATAGCTTTTGGCGATTTCTGAGATTCTGCGATACCTGTGAAACTTGCCATACTCTCTACCCGCAATGTTAGCACCGCACAGAAGATTTGAACCCCACATTCGTACCGGACTTGATATCCGTTCCTCTGACGATGTTTCGCCGATCCGCAAGTTGTTGAGGTAAAGCAGGCTGGGCGACAGTCACATCAACTTCCCGCAAAGCCTTCATGCAATTCTGAGCGCTCACTCTGTGGCCGCAGCGTAGAGCAGGGAAGACGTGACGGAGGTGAGAGAATAAGCAATGGCTATTTAACCGATATCAGGCTGGCAGGCGGAGCCTCGCGTGGCAGCCCTCGTATTCAGGCACACGACTGCGCCACAACCATAGCCCTTCACATCATCATTGATCCGAAAGCCACCTCTATGAATCGGATATCCAGTCATATTCATGAAGTCGCGAATGCTGCAACTAATGTCCGTCGATAGTGCAGGGTGAAAAACACCTGAGACTTACTCGTGACACGACAAACAAATCCACCTCGCCTAGTCACCAGATACTATCCTTAAGTAATCCTGATCCTACCATGTCGTTGCGATGAATGCCTGCTCCGCTCATCGGTGAAACACCAATCCATGTGCGCCTCAACGAGACCCAGGGCTTTGACGGCTTATCCGACGGACGACTATCCATCCTCTCGATCGTGCGGCGACGTGGAGCAAGTGGCGCGTGCCAGGGGAACCGCGATGCGGGCACGACGTGACGAGTGGAGAGTGTCGAGCGAGTTGAACGATCACTACGCTTACGGAATCTCCAAGGGCCGCACTTTGGCGGCATCAGAGGAGAAAGGAGTCGGAGGGGACATCAGCACTGCGCGAGAGCGGCAATATAGACGCCGCCAAAGCATTCACATCTCAAGAAGCACCCAAGCCCCTGGCTGAAGGGTTATCGTGTGTGCACATCCATCAGCGCCGCGGATCCAGGCTCAGGTGACAATCATCAATATGCTATGCTATGCTACGCTCCAACCCAGTCGCCAAAATGCAACAAGCCCTCCCGTCATGTCTATCGCGAAAAAGAAAACAATCGAAGTATGGTATCCAAACATCCACCCGGAGTCGTATAGATATGGCTAAGGTGAGTGGATGCAACGTACCGAAATGGCTCCAAAGCCCCCGCCGTGCTTTTGTGGCGCGACAGGAGTCGGCCCGTAATTTTGTAGCGAGCCACGAAAGTAACCGCTTGCAATTGGCCGCCGTCTAGATCTGAATGTGTCCGTATACTATGGTGTGGTGCGTGTCGTCTATACAGTTCGCTTGTCTCGCTCAAGCATCTTTGCTGATGCTGTTGAGCAGCTCGCCCTCGCTCTTCCTCCGCTTGATCTCCTGCGTATCGTTGGCCTGTTTATCCTTGGGCTTCTCGCCTGTGAACCAACCATGTAGTCAGAAATCCTCATCTCTCTCTTTGCCCTCCTTGCGCCTCATGCTGCCAATTGAGTACTCTCCACGGCGTTCCTTCTCGACCAAATCGAGGATACCCTTCTCGTCTTTTGCCTTGTGCTTATTCTTCCTTTCCTCTTTCTCCTTCTCCTTGTCCTTATCGCTGCGTTCTTTGTCCTTCTTCTTACGCTGGAAGGGAAGCACACCTCGCAATCCCCGCTCCTTCCGCTCCTTCTCTTTCATTTTCTCTGGCAGACTCTCCTTGAACGCTGGGAGCGCCGTCGTGTACTCCTCCTCATGCACGCTCCCATTTTCACTGGCATCTTTGCTATTGATCTCGCTGACGTTGTTGGCGCTGTCACGCTCAGGGCGCACGGTGCGCGTGTGCGAGTCATGGGGAGACATGAGTTCAGGGCGCGACGTGTTAATCGGGGCCGCAGGGTTGCTGCGGCCGAAGGAGCTAGTCGAGCCGGATGGATTGGTGTGGGTTTGCGGGTAGGAGGGTGCGGGGGCCATGTGCAGGCCATCGCTAGAGCCCGGAGGTGTTTCTTCGCCGGCCGAGGCGGAGGCACTTGCGGATGCTGATGCGGATTGGGAGGTGGACATGGATTCATTTGCTGATGGAGCGTAGCCTCCGCGGCTAGTGAAGGGGTTGATGTAGGAGATCTGCTGAGAGTTGTTGCTCCTGAGCGAGCTTTGCGAGGCGTGAGATGCTGATATGCTTGAGTTTTGTTGGTGTCTTGTCTTCGGTGGTGGTCTCATGGTGATCGGCGTAGTAGCGGCTGACGACGACGAATAGTCTTCGTGGCCAGTGCCGTTGCCCGGTGAGGTTGGCATGTCTTCCAGCTCTTCCTCTTTGATTGCTCCACGGCTCCTCGTCATCGCACCACGAGTAGCATCCAAGTTCGCACCATTTAGCTGTTCGATCAACTCCTCCCATTTGACGCTCAATGAAGAAGATGGACGTTCAGCGGGCTCAGCGCGGTTCAAGCAGTCTTTGGTACGCTCGCTGAGTGACACGCAAATGTTGTGGAACCGAAGTAGATCGCCATCACTCGCCTGAATCTCGTGCGCCGTCTTAGTGGTGTTCTCGAGCCAGAGGTTAATCAGCATAGCGAAGTTGCGCGAGTGGTCGATCAGGTACGGAAGCGATGGGAAGCCTTCCTTGAACGTAGGAGGGAGACGATGCAGGATAGCGATGGGCGTACTGTAGGACGGCGGTATCGGCGGAGCGGGTGTGTTTGCGGCCGATATCGAGCAGATGTCGTCGAGATACTTCTTGAACTCCGTTCGATGCGAGGTGAGGAACGCGTTCATAGGCTCCATCCAGGCTTCTTTGGTGCCGAAAGAAGACATGTTAGCTAAGCCCTGCAGCGACTTTGCAATCAACGTGAATGTCCTGCGAGCTTTCGCCTTGGGGTGATCTGTGACATATTAGAGGAAGACCGATTTGACAGATCAGAAGAACGCACCTCCTAGCAGGCCAAACAGCTTCGGATTCAGCACAGCCGGCACAAAGAATCGCAAAAACAGGAACCCCGACACACTGCTGTACTTGACTGTACGTAGGTAATCGCCGTATCTGTCTTCAGCACAGGCTTTGATGTGCCTAAAGATAACACGCAGCTCCTGAGGACACCGCTGCACCGAGTTGTAGATCACTCGCCAAACCTCCTCTGTGCAGTTGATGAGCCGCCTCCAGTTGCGGTCTAGCTCATGCTGAGACGAGACTCGATTGGGATCGACTTCGCAGTCAGGATCCTTTTCGTTGATCTCTCGTAACTTTTCGCAGAGCGTCTCTTCCAGGTACTCCTTGCCCAGCCTCCTCATGTGCAGATCCAAGGACTTTGTGAGGAGAGTGTTGCCGCGGAAGAGGAGGTTAGCCTCCAGCTTGGCGTTGACGCCCATGTCTCGGACGAAGACTTCTCGATCGCTCGCAGAGCCAAACGGAACGCCGAGAGCTGATTCGTTCGAGTCGGTCGATCCGAGCCTCTTGCTGAATCGAAGTCGACTTGCGGGCGAATCCTTCAGTGTGCCGTCAATCTCTTCCTCAACAAGCGCGCAAAGCCAGTCGGACGCTGCTCCAGATACTTGAAAGATGTTCAGCAAGTACTCAGATAGCTTCTTGAGCTCGTTGGGCACCATATGGGCAATCTGTAGTGTCAGACTGTTCGAGAAGCGATGCAACAGCTCCGAAAGAGGGTAGTAGTCGCGGGCCATCAGTATTGCACACTCCTCGCTGCTGACGCGCACAAGTACCTCGCCGACGCTGTTGCCGTACATGTTCACCAATGGCCACCACTTCTCTAGCTCTTGATTTGGCCCTAGATCATCGAGGTAAATGTCTGTCTTGCCCATTGTCTGATCGAATGAGATGCCGGCGTATCCGCCTTCTGAAGTGTACGGGTTGTCGCTTCCGGTGACATTTTCGAACATGCTCTTGTCGTTCCGGTTGTAGCTCGGCGGCCGTTTCTTCAGTAACAATGAAGCTGTGTGGAGTGCCGGCAGATCCAGGAATTCAAACTCTTCTCTCCAAAAGGGCGTATTGCCTTCATTTTTTACTGTTGTTCGTGCGCGCGTCTCCCCATCCAGCAACACCTCGATAAGATATCCACCTGGGTTGGTCGTAGCAGATGAAGTCGGCCGTATCGGTGTAGGCCCTTCTCCAGTGGCAACCTTTGGACTGATAGGCGGGACTAGGCGCGCCTCAATGACTTTTACAAACAGGGATTTTTCCATGCGGAACATGTCTTGCGTTTCGAAGGACGGCGACAGGGGGCCCTCCTCGTTCAGGGTGTCTGACTTGGGGCCGTATAGTTGGGGAACTGTGAATGCGCGGAGAAGGACTATCCAAACCTCGTACAAGACTCGAGACTCTAGTGACAGAAAGACGGGGCGTGTCAGTGGTATCGACGAAGACGCAGCGGTATACTGCGGGTACACGGCTATGCAGAATTCGTTGTCCAAGACGGAGGGGTCCAAACGCTGGACGGCACAGCGCGACAGCTGGGAGAGCTGGACGGTCGATACGAGGGTGACATCGGTGTCCGAATAGAGCTTAAGCTCGCCGTTCTCACGCAAGGTACAAGAAACCCGTCTCCAGCGCCGCGAACCGTGGCTCTGGACGCGGTACGCTTGTGGCCGCCCTGTGCCGGACTTGGGGGTACCTGTGTTACTGTACGTTACACTCGTGTCCCAGTAGATCATCTTGCCGACTTTGATGATGGGCGCCTCTTTCTTGGGCGACTCTTTCAGCAGGGACACCTCTGAATGGCGCCTGCTGTCTGCCAGTCTGCGCTCGATGACAACGGGCGCCTGGTGCTTGGCCATGCGGTTCTGGATGCCCTTGGGCCGCATAGGCTGCCAGCAAAGCAGGGCGGCGAACCACGAGTCGAACTCGTCCTGGGTCGGCGGGCGCAGGTGGACCTCGATCTTGGAGTTCTGGACGGTGACGTGCAGATATGCGGTGTAGGCCTCGCCGTCGTAGGCGCTCTTGACGTGGCAGCCCCGCAGGTCGGGGATCAGGGTGCGGCTGAGCGTGGGGTCGTTTTTGGACTCGTAGAGCAGGGTGCCGGCCTCCTCGTTGATGTAGCAGTACGACAGGGCCCAGGCGTTGGCCTCGCCGCGGCGGAAGGCCAGCAGACCTTGCATCTTGCCGCACGTGGTGCGCATCAGGGCCTTGAGCTTGCGGACGTCGGAGGCGGGCACGGGCGACACCCACGACTCGGGCTGCGAAGGAGCACCCGCATGCTGAGGCGCGCTCCCGTGCTGCTGCTGCTGCTGTGAAGACGGTGCTGGCGGCGGCGGCGGCGGAGGCGACGCGGCGGCGGCGTGCTTGACGGGGCGGCGGGTGTTGCTGCTGGCGATGCGGAGGGGCGGCTGCAGCGCAGGCGCGGGGATGGTCGACGGGTGGCCGATGCTGCTCACGAGGCCCTCCTCGAGGCTCTGGAAGGCGGCGGCGGTGCTGCTGCTGCTGCTGCCGCTGTTGACGGAGCCAATGCGATGGCGGGCGGCGGGCAGGCCGGGCATGAACAGGCCGCTGGGCGAGCGGTCGCGCGTGCTGCGCTCCTCGAGGGTGCGGGTGCGCGGGCGGCTGCTGTCGGCGGCGCTGCGTGCATGGTGTCGGGCGTACGTGTCGCTGCTGTTCGCTCGCGCGGGCGGTGGGTGGGCGCTGCCGTGGCTGCTGCTGTGGTGCGAGCGAGGGCTCTGCGGCGGCGAGGCATACAGCGAGGCCCCGTCGTCGGCGCTGGGCTCAGGCGTGACGGGCCGGATGGTCTGCAGCGTCCGGCTCGAGGTGCTCGTCGTGGTGCCCGTCCGCGTCTCGACGGTCGTGGTGAAGGTCGCGTACTCGAACTCGTCCCGTTGGGCATCGGCCGTCGTCGAACTCCTGATGCGCCGCCCACTGCCGCTCCCATTGCTCGCGCGCGGATCCATGCGTGCCGACTGGACTGGTCTGGTGCTGGCGATGCAGCAATGCGGTGCCTAGCGAGGCCTCCTGCGGCGGGCGGGCATGGATCGGGGTCGAAGGGCTGCTGCTGCTGCTGCTGCTGCTGCGCTGCCTGGACACCGCGGGCGGACAGAGAATGGAGACGGTGTTCCAGCTCGGTGGCGCATCACCCGTAACCGCACGCGGGACAGTTAGGCCTGGTCGCTAGTCGCTAGCCCTCAGCCGCGGAAAGGGTCGTCTAACGTCGCTAGCCTCTGCTCTACCAACCGCAAGTGCCAGTGCCCTAGGCTTGGAGCTTGGAGCAGCATGAATGCGCAGCAATTAATAGCCTTGGCGCCCTGCGAGTCGCGTAGGATACCGCGGTAGTGCTACGCTGCCCGGCGCTGTCAGGTTTGGGCCTTGCCCACTCATCTATCTCGCGCTCTAGCAGCAAATCAGCGCACTCGGTTCCCTGCACCCGACTGTTGGGTGCGGCCAGCTCGTGCGCCCGTGGGCAGAACCTGCAAACTGCAGCACGCTGATCGTGAGAGCGATAGATATGTGCATGGTCAAGTCAAAGAGTATATATTCCGCCGCCGCCGCCGCCGCCGCACAGCTCGAACTGAATGGATATCACATTGGCCTTTCCAACCCTCCAACAGGCCAGCGCTGCACAGAAGGTAGGTAGGTCACCAGAAATGAGACGAAAGAGATGAACACGAAATCTGCCCCTGCATAACGCACCCCTGCCGCAGCAAACATCTGCACACACCTGGCCACCACCTAATCAAATTTCATCCAGGAATCATCTGAATGGCCGCTCGTCCTCCATGCTGACCGGCGAAAGTGGCTGGCTCTGCGGCGGTGTTGCGCCAGCAGTGCCTGGCTTGCGCATCGCCTGCCGCATCGTCTCGACCTGCAGAGGCAGCTCTTCGTTCAACGGTGCGTTGTGTGCCACGTGTGATGCCGAGGGGCTGCCGGGTGAGCGTGTGCGCGAGGGCTCGACGCCCTTTTCTGACGGAGCACCGCTGGTCGGGGGCGACGACGTTCTGCCCTGCGACGACAGTGGTGACCGCACAGGAGACGGCGAGCGGTTGGCCGAAGTCGAGTTCAGGCTCATGAACTGAATGCCCTCTGCAGGTCCGAACGATTCCCTGTCGTTCTCGACGTGCTCTGCCTGCACCACGTCGGCGAAGGAAATGAAGCTGAGGCGCTTGACGTCCTCTGAGTCCAGGGATCCGTAGTTGGGCGCCGCCTCCGTTGTCTCTGTGATGCTCGCGTGTCCAGACACAGCCGAGTCTTCAGGGACCAACGATGGCGAGTACACCGAGTCGGCCATGCTGGCTGACACGGTTGCTGCAGCCGGCTGGTGCGCCGAGTGTGTGACAATCTCGACCTTCTCTGGATTGAGGTGGTCGTCTGTGATGGCCAACGCAGAAGCATCCAGCGCAGGCGGTATCATGTCCTCGGTCTTGACATGGCTGGGGATCGCCGGCGACGGTTCAGGCTCCTGTACATTGCGCTCAAAGATTTGCGAGGATGCGGGCGAGTGCAGGCCTGGCGAGGTGCCGCGGTGAATGCTGCGACGGTTGGGCGAGGCGCCGATGCCAATGGGGGCAATGCGCGGGCTGCCGCGCGGAGAGGCACGTCGATCGAACGGTGTCACAGTCAGGGGCGGGGAAGGCAGCAGCGAAGGTGCAGATGTTGTCGACGCAGAGACGGGCGCAGAGGCCACTGTCGAGTTCGAGGTCGGCGAGAGTGTTCGTGTAGGCGCGACTTCTCCAGCGATCGCAAAAGCATCCTTCTCGGCCTGTCCGATCCCCTCGTGCTGGCCGCCCAGCCCCAACAGCTTCTTCCCCTTCACTAGAATGCTCTCTTCCTCTGTCGTCGTAGTCTCGTCAGCCAGCCTGGCCAGGGGCGCGCCTGGTGATTGCGGGGCGGGCTGTTGCGGGGACATTGTGCTGGTGGTGCTGTGTTGCGGTCGTTGTGCCAGGGGGCGCGGTTCAGCGCGGATGTCGAGGCAAGCAAACGAGCTGGCGCAGGCGGGTTTGGGCTGAGAGCTGGGGAGCGAGTCTGAGAGGGCGTGCGTTGTTATGCGCCGTGATCAATGCCGTCACTGCGGTCGAATTATTCTCGAAGGCCGATGCGCTTCCAAGGATGCTGCAGATGTGGGTTCGCGACCCTGGAAACGGTGGGAACAGCGGCGAGCTGTAGCTTGGTCGCAGGCGCCTGCAGAGATTCGATTCGAGTTGGGCGTGAAGGAAAGATTTGACTGTCCAGGTGACCTCGCAGCTTATCGTGTCCAGCAGGGCGAAGAAGCAAAGTGTTGGGCTTGAGCTGCCCCATGCAGTCGACCTCGCGTCCACGTGCAGGTCACAGTCCTATGACGTGCCCCTCTCTATCTCTGTCGATCACTCCAAGCCAGGAACAAACTCCAACCTTCCTCTTTTCGCTCGCTCTAAATGACGCGTCCCGCAGCCGTTCGCCCTCCCTCAGCGGCGCCCGTTATGAACCAAGTTTCAAGGGCCACAGCCCGAGGATCGCATTCTATCCCACGCAACTGCCACGTCTGCTTGAAATGACAATCTAAAGGCGGGGTGCAGCCCAACTTCATTCTGCCCATCACCAGATCAGACGTCTTGTATACACTGACCCAATTCAATAGCTGCGAATGGAGCCCTCTATTGAACCTGCCTCAAAGCTCAACGGTATGAACTGTCTGCCAACAAAGACGCGCAACGAGACGAGTACATTAAAGGCTTCACGTGAGCATCAACAGCGATGTCACGCATACGTTCCATTGAAATTATCGTCAGTTGCTAGATATGAATCTCCAGACACCTGTGCAGAAGAGGAGACGGCGACATTGAAATGCCTGTCGGGCGTTGCTACTGTCAGCACTTGTCAGCTGTCAATGCGACCGTTTGACAATAGGTCCCAAACTTGACAGCGGCATCGTGTTCGCAGCCTCCGCGTTCGTGCGGCAAACTTCATGTCACAACTTTCGAAGACCGACTACCGCACATCACGCACCGTCTGCAACTCGTCTATTCCGAAATCGTAGACAAGCGCTCAGATGTAACCGTTTGAGAGATCTGACACCTGTAGCGGACCAATCGGCGGCCTGTCTCAGCCTCAACTCCCCCAGAATCGGCGCCTCGGCAGAGGAGGCGTCTCGCCCGTTTCAGTACCCGCTATCCACATCCTCACGCATCTTAGCTGCTCCTACACATCGATTTTGTTGCACGCTATCAATTTCTTCTACAAGCATCGAGTTTCAGAACGCCGAGACATCGTTTTGACACACGCCTCCACCTACCAGCATTGGTGTATCTGCACGATTGACTACGTCCTTGCCGAGTTGGAGAACTGCATCTGCTGATGCATGGTCAAAGTTGCGCAACGAACGGCAAGTACCTCGAACAAGCCAACACAGGCAAGACAGACAATGTTGCTGCCATTTCTGGTCAAGGCCTGAACCGTATGGACCCACCAAGCGCCTACCTAAAAGCTTGTCCTAGCTTGTCACACCTATCCCACCCTGTCGTGCTCCGTACGAGGAGGATGCGTCTACAGACAAGCCTTAGCCAGCCTTGGTGCCGCAGATCTAGGGCTTGAGACTCACGAGCGGAGCAATCCGCAGTTGGTGACGGCGAGGCCTGCTGTGCGCCTTTATGCTGTGTGAAGAGACGAGCAAAACTCCGCGGCTGTCTTCACGACAACCAAACCGAACGTGTATAAGAAGACGACAATCTGCTCGTCGGTAACACCAGCAGCTCAAAGCTTCAGCAACTTCTTCCTTCTTCTTCAATCTCTAATCGAAGCGACTGGTTCGTTTCTGCATCTTATTTTCTATTCCTAGATTCAATTTTTACTTCCACTCATCCTTATCACCTTTTATCCATCAACATGCGTTTCTCCGCTCTTCTCATCGGGTCTGTGGCACCTACCCTTATCGCCGCCCACGGCAAGGTCGCTGTTGTTCAAGGTGATGCTGGTGGCAATGGTACCGCAATCGGTATCCAGGGCGGCGTCATCCCCGGCGCAGGCAAGAACAGGGTCACAGAGCCCGACACCACTGTCTTCGGCAGCACCAAGATCGCGACCGACGGCCTCGGCAAGACCAATGGCCAAGGCAAGAATACCGTTGCCATGGTCGCCGACACAATGGCCCAGAGCGGTTCCACCCTTCCCCAAGTTAGCGAAGGCGGCATGATCACCGGGACCTTCCACATCGTGACCACTGACGGTGCGGGTCCGGTGTCTGCCATGATCGACCCCACAGGTACCGGCGCATTCAGCACCGGCGTCAAGGCCACCGTGATGCAAGACGTACCAGGCAACAAGGGCAATATCAAGGCGAACGGCCAGGTGCCGAGGAGCTTGGGGTACTGGGCTCTGCAAGCCCGCAGCATCGTCAAGCGTGCCGCGAATGTCAACCAGGACTTCCCCATTGCCATCCAGGTGCCTGCCGGAACAACTTGCTCGGGCACGGCGGCAGGACAGCAGAATGTGTGTTTCATGAAGATTGCAAACAGCAACAGGGCTGGGCCCTTTGGAGGTGTCATTGCGTTCCAGATGGCAGGTGCTGCCGCTGGAAGTACGACTGCTTCTGCTGGAGCTGGCGCGGCGGGCGCGACCGCAGGTGGAGCGTCTACAGGAGCTACGACCAGCTCTACCTCTGGCACCTCCGCAGCTAAGGGTACAACAGCCGGCTCCTTGTCTACTGGCTCGACTACATCCACTACTGCTAATGGCAGTGGCAAAGGCACAGCTGGTACTGCAGGCTCTACTTCGACCTCAAACACCGGGTCTTCGGTCGCTAGGCGCTTCGTCGCATGATCTTTCACACCCCTCATACCGATACCACTCATGATAGCCGCCTTCCACCATCGCGACCCTCCTCGATTCCTCCTACTAAATGTTTCGTCCCTCAAGTATACACTTGATACCATCTTACATAGCCAATACCCCAACGTATCTCTCAATACACATGCTCTCTATACCCTTTCGCTCAAATCCAGCCCTGCTCTTCCATGTCAGACTGACGACTAGCCAAACACCCTCCAACACCGAAACGGCCAACACACTCTGTCCCACTTATCGCACCACAAGCACCAATCATCCTGCCTAAATTAGCCCGATCCACAACTTCACACTTGTTCAACCTGTCTCACCGTCCACTCCCAACACCCTCTCTCACAGCTGCAACTCGGCAGCTCGGGGACCGTGCAGCAGCCAGCGAAGGGGTCGCACGAGCGTTCGTGCTTGACCTCCCCGTCTGTTTCGGCGATCTGCGCGTTCCAGTCCATGTAGGGATTGGTGCTCTTGTAGGCTTCGTCTGTTGGAACCTGGCCTTGCGGCGCGTAGCTCATTGGTGCTGGTGGAGGTTAGTTTGGGTTAGTTGTGTGGAATTGCTTTTCAAAACGTTTCTTCATGTGGCGTGGGGATGCGTACGCTGTTGTGGCGCGTACGCAGTGTCTATGTTTTTATCTACGGGAGCATATAGCGTGGCCATGTTCAAGTCTGTTCGATATGTAGTCGAGTGCGAGTGGAGCTTGTTGGAGCTAGGATTCTCGGGTATGGTGGGTCGACGGAGGGTATTGCATCACGTATTAGTACACTGGGGGCGATGTGCATTACATATTGAACAGTTGTCAGGGGTCTTGAGGTGCCCAGCTGCTGCAGTGCTTGAAAGTGGGCCATCGTTCGTATATCGCCAACCCTTAAAATTGCAGAGTCAAAGCTGGACCCACACCATCGCCAGCGACATCCTACCGTGCATTACCAGACCTGGTAAGACCTTTCCGTTGTCCTGCTTGAAATTCATAAACCGTGTATGATCTTGAGATGCATACACTTTCCACGCTACACATGCAGCTTCCGTTTCCTGTTTTCTCCACTGCTTGAGGCCCTCTTTCCAACCACGCACTACCGGCATAAACAACCACACAAACACCCCCAGCAGCACAGGAAGTCCGTCCACCGAGTCAACCAATCGCACGTTCCGCCCTGACAGCTGCAACTCGGCACGCGCATATCGAACCATGTGTCCTCCCTCCTCTCCTGCTTAACCTCCGCATCTGTCTCCGCGATCTGAGAGTGCCACGCCATGGGGTCCTCAGGCTGCGGCTGTTGTCCGTATGCTGAGTATATTAGCCGCTAGCATAGACCATAAAATTCTAGAACGAAGACCTGGTAAGGAACGTGGAGGATACGAGGTATCGAGGCCCTGTCCTACTGGTGTGTATTGCCCTGACATCGTGGGAGTATGGTGACTGTGTCGTATGGGTGTGCGAATTTGTGACCTAGCGCTATTCTATCAAGCTCGAGTCTTGAGTTTGAAATAGGTCCGCGTAGTTGCTCTCGGGGCCGTGGTAGGGTTTGTAGGCCTAGATTGCTTCTATGAGATGGTAGAATCTTCGGAGATCCATAAACGCTGTTCAGTATCATACTTGTTCCTGTCTCTGTAGGGCGCACTTCATTTTGTGGAATTGAGGCTTGCTTCAAGGCGTCCAGCCAACAGCCGGTGAGGCTGAGAGCACGGCCACGGACGTGGGCACACGAGCTGTAGAAGTGGAGCTCGGGAGTTTACCGAATCCTTCGGGCCTTGGATTCGACAGAATTAGCTGCAAAGACAAGCATTGGCAATTTGATCGGGTTCGCTACAAGCTGAAGCTGATAGTTTCGAGTCATAATAGTTCGTTGACACATTTTCTCGTGAGATGTCGCCCTTGATATCACACGCCGCTGGGCATATCCTTCACTTCTGGGAAAGTTGAAAGCCTAGAAGTTGAACGCGTTTGCGTAGGCCTTCTTCTCCTTCTCTTTCCTTGCCTGCACCTTCCTCTTGACCAGATCTAGCTCCTTCACGATGGCCGCATCACCTGGCGCGTACTTGATTGCCTCATTCAAATCCGCCAGCGCGTCCTCCTCGTTCTTCTTGCCAACCTTTGCTGTCGCCCTCCTGAAGTATGCCTTGGCCAGGTCCTTCTCTGTGATGCCCTCAATCTCAAGCGCCTTAGTCGCGCTTTCAGCAGCCTCGTTGAATTGATTCGTCTTGTTCTGGAGCAGAGCGAGGTTGGAGTAAACGGTGATCTTAAGCGCCTGAAGGCTCTTCCAAAGCTCTGGAGGGTCGTTGTCCTGTGGCGCAGGGATCTCGTGCAGGTAGCGGAGCGACTTCTCGTACTTTTTGATGCCGAGGTTCAGATCCTGCTTTTTGAATGCGGTGTTGCCCATATCCTTGAGCTCGGTCGCGATTTTCAAGATCTGTGCGCCCTGCCACTCCTCCTCTCCCTGCAATTGGTCCTCGGGAAAGTCCTCGTATGGGTCGCCGGTAACGTCGGGGCTCTTCTCGGTCGCTTTCTCATAGTCGTCGCCTGTGAGCTCACCGCAGTCTGCCTCCTTGTTAGCTCACTATCCAGCTTCTGTAATAATCTTGCAGCTCACCAATTATGGTAGCGTCCTGCAAGGGCTTGTCTCCGCTCTGGGTCTTCAAGTTCTCAATTTGGCGCACAATGCTCTTTCCGTTGATGACCTCGCCGTAGACGACGTGCTTCTTGTCAAGGTGGGGTGTGGGAACGGTGGTGACGAAGAACTGCGAGCCGTTTGTGCCTGTCTTATGTTAGTGATCAGTGCGCACACGTCCGGTTCAATTGAACTCACCAGGTCCCGCGTTGGCCATGCTCAACAGGAACGGCCTGTCGTGGATCTTCTCGAAATTCTCGTCTTCGAACTTCTCGCCGTAGATGCTCTCACCGCCCGTGCCGTTGCCTTCTGTGAAATCTCCGCCCTGGATCATGAAGCCCTTGATGACGCGGTGGAAACTCGAGCCCTTGTAGTGTAGAGGCTTGCCAGCCTTTCCGACGCCCTTCTCACCCGTGCATAGTGCGCGGAAGTTCTCGGCGGTCTTGGGAACTATGTCATTGTACTAAATTTGTTAGCAGTTTGTGGCGTGAGAAGCAGTTGGAGAGCGTACGAGCTCGAAAGCAATGCGACCAGCCTTCACGCCGCCTATAGCGATGTCGAAGAAGCAGCGAGTACGCTCTGTAGAGTGTCAGCGCATGTGTGTTTGGATGCAGCAGCAATCCCTTACTATCGGCCATGTTTGTTTCTCAGTTGCGAGGTGATGAGTCAAGGAAGTTTGAGGATACACAATTGAGAAGTTGAAGAGGCAGTAGTGGACTTCGAAGGTGTCAAGTAAAGTTGTGGTGCTGAATGAGGTTGAAGAAAAGCCCCGGTCAAGCAAGCTGCTAGAAAGTTCGACGAAGCTGTACAGCCTTCCCGCCGCCCCGCCAAGCGCGTGCTGCCTTGCAGCAAGTGCGACCATCCATCAAGACCGACGGGAGCGGTGAGCGCGAGCTTAGATACGCGTGATACATACTTCAGAGATTTGTAGTAGCTTCACATATCCCTAAAAGCCAGTCTGCTGTTTTTGTAAACATCAACACTCGGTGAGGGGCAACGCGGGGCATCGACGAAGTGACCGTGCACAGCAAGGCTGACGTGCTATTTTCATGTGATCGCATTATAGGAAACGCTGCTCTACTTTCATCGAACGCCGTCTTGGTAACAGCCATGAGTAATGGGTAGTCCAAACGCCAATGCAAACCAGGTATATGCGCCAAACCAACAAGCAATATGCAACACCTCTGCGATTCGTCACATCGCTCACCAGCTCTTACCGCTGCCCATAGAGAAAGGCAAGGCTGACGATACAATCTCATTCTGCTCATAGTGGTACGTAAATCCTCCCTGAAGTGTTCTCCGCAAGGCATTGAGTCTCAGGAGCTTCCACCACTTGTCGATTCGAACTTCAAGGTTGCGGTTAATTCTGACCTTCATGCGGCCGGCGCCATACGCTCGTCCGCTCTCCTGATCGATCGCCGTCGAATAACCAGGTCCGCGTGACGGCTTCTCGACCGAGTTGCGGATCTCCGTGAAGCCAGAATGTAACGTCTTACGGTCCTTCTTCGATATTCTCCTGGATGAAACTTTTGCGAGCTCGTCGAGTGTCTGCAGCAACTTGGGCTGATTGCGGTAGACCTGGTAACGCTTGACAAGCTTCTCGCCACCTTTGGTGTACTCTGGGTCGTCCTCATCTTCGGGCTGCTGCTCGACCTCTTCATCTTCCTCTTGCTCTGTGTATGACTTCTCGTACAGCAGAGCGATGTTCTCGCCTGCAGCGATCTGCACATTCGCATCAGAGCTCTCAAGCTGGTCCACAAAGGCCTCTATGGCAGCCTCCGTCTCTTCCTCGAGGTCGTCGATATCTGTTGCGAGCAGTCCCCAGTTCTCGAGTGCGGCGGTGACGATGTTTCCGTTGTCCTGTGCGTCTATGGAGGCGCCATCTGACTCCACAATTTCCAAGAAGAAGGTCATATTGTCCTTGATCTCATCTTCGCCTGCACCACCGAAGAATGTTGCCAGCCCAAGGCAGTGTATCGCGTTCACCTGAACCTCAACAGATTCGGACTGAATCGCTCGCTTCAGTTCGGTCGAGACATCATCGTAGACGTCGCCAGTGTCGAGAGTGACGATTGTAGCAGCAAGTGCTAGGAGAGGTTAGTCTGACGATCTGCAAAGGGCGTCCTAGTTTCATACCTTTGAGTGCCTTCACAGCTTCGCGCTCAGTAGTCTCCTGTCTGACGCTGCGAAGCATAGACTGCAAGAGTTCTCTGATATGAGGCTCAATCTCTTCGTTAGCATAGCGAGCCATGAGGATGTGTGCATATGCCGCGAAGCTTTCGGTGCGGCCCTCGGTCGTGCTGCGCTTCAGATTGGTAATCTGCTCGATGCGTACGCTGAGCTCAGACTTCCACTGCTCCTCAGATATATGCACATCTTCGCCGTTGAGAATCTCGTCAATCGAGTTGGTGCTTTGGACAGCAATGTTAGCGCGTTGTTCGCGTGACGGGTAATGATGTCACTCTGCGAACCGCGATGTGGGGAAGCAACAGAAAAAGTTGTGAAAACGCTCAAAACTCACCTCCAGGCGGTGTCGTCGCTGAGATAGCCGTTTTCTTCGCCGTCGTCTGAAGGTGCTCGGCTTACGTTGCGGCTCGCAGTGCGTGAGCCGGCAACTGAGGAGGCACCGGACTGGATCTTTGAGCGCGCTTTGCGCGACAAGGTTTTGTGGCTCTCAAGAGCCTGTTTGCGAAGGTCGCGCATGACTGCTGAAGATTTCTGCTATACGGCAGAGTTGGTAGGGTTTGCAGATATATGTGCCGTCGGCAGCACTTTGCGTGTTGGCGGTTGGGCGGCTCGATTATGCGGGGGCCCGGAGGTAAAGTGGGAGCAGTTATTGCAAGGGTAGATCAGTCGAGTATTGATATATGTGAGGTTTATACGACATGAGTCACAGCCGTGGCGATAACTGCAGGAGGAATGTTTGTAGGAGCAGCGATAGGTCGCACGATGTTGTAGAGGACTCCGTTCGGGACTGCGCTGCCTGATCCAAGTACATATGGCGCTAGTGCGAATAACTCTCATCTGTCACACGTCATCGGCTGTCCTTGCTCGACGAACGTCCGCATGTGACAATTTCGTGCCTCCTTTGCGTGAGCATACGTTTCGGGGAGATCCCTAAATATGTCATTTCTACGCTAGGCCTGCGTAGGGAGCGCTTGATGAAAAAGCAGGTCTTTGCTTGCTCTGATTGGCCGAGATTGAGGGTGTCGTGAAGGCGGGTCAGGATATCGTGTGAAAAGGATTTTATGGAAACATAGTTCGCTGTGATCTAGGAAATGCCTTCTGATGTGTCTCATGGGTCTCCCTGGGTCTTCCTTTCGATGTGTCGTTCATGCCGAATTTTGGTGTATGCATCATTAGCTCGGTCGAATACAGACCACAGCAGTTCCCTAGGTCGTTCACCGCAGCCGATGGGAATGAATTTCGAACCTTTGACTGACCTGTTGTATCATGGGTTCCGTACAACCTAGGAAAAAGTAAGTTGTCCCACTTGCTTATACCCCTGAAAACGATACGCTGACCTGGACGCGCTGACTGTAGTTGCGGGGACTATGCATTCGTCGACAAAACCGATTTGAACCCGATCTTGCATGGTTTATCATATGACAACGGGACACGTCAAAGCCAGAATAATAGCAGATACCATGACACGTCCAGAGAAAGTCGTGCGCTTCAAGAAAATTCAAAGCGGTCGAACGGCACTGCAATGCGACAGCGAATCCGACAGCGATCAGCCCAGCCCTACGCTCTTTTTCCAGCTCCAGACTACACCAGCCAATTTCTTCCTCCATGCTCGTCGCATCTCACCCCGTCAGAACCTACCGCACCACCGGCCACCTCCAACTGTGGGGGGCGGCAGATCCCCTGAGTTTCGAACACGTCAACGCTCTTCGTCTTCTGAAAAGAGTAGGAGTAATGAAAGGGACTGTAATTACTGCGCAGTTATGTGTGCGTGAAATTCGAACCGGTAGTCCCGATGCTTGTCAGATCGCAGATCTCGGCCGTCTTCCACGGAGCGTCATTGGACAAACCTCGATACGATGAGAAATCTTGCCGCTTCTAGAAGACGAGGATGGCCAGCCTTGTAAACGCCAGGGAGCTCGTCTTCCGTCCAGCCGGGATGAAGTACCGTGGCCCGCAGCTGCCGGCGGAAGAATGTGCTGCCAGCGGAGAAACGTGAGTACGGTAGGCTGTAGAGTGGATGTGCGGACAAAGAGCACTGCGATTGGGTTATAGTCCGTAAGCGGTGATGCAAGATGGCTGTGTGTTGCTAGTTTTGTAATGTTGAGGTACGCAGAGATCGTGTGGAGATCGCGCGAATCACGCAGAATTGGTGGCTGCAGTGCAGAGCTCGGCTGGCCCCTAGTTTTGCCCAAGAACATGATTCGTATGTGGAATTAGCAGACGTGCAAAGCTACGGTCAGTTCTGATTCGTATTGAAGTGGATGGTACACAGTCCTATTGATGATGTCGACTCTGAACACACAAGAAGTTGTATTATCATGGGTCTGATATATTGAAAGTGTACATAGATTGGCAAGTGCAACTGGATCTCTGGGTTTGGTCACTGATTCATCCTCCGGATGTTCCCAGCCAGCAAAGAGGTTCAATCACTTCCCTTTCTCCTCCCTTCCCCTCCCATGCCTTTCGGCCACCCAAACGGAAAAGCACTCCTCTCGCCTGCTTTCCGTTTCGGTACGTCGACTTTATGGAAATTCCTCAGATGCTCCATCAGATGGTCTCGCCTTGTAAATCCTTTGCCTCCCACTCTCGAGCAGTGTGGAATTGTGCAGGGGAACTCGGGAGTCCCTATGCCATGAACAGTGGCTTGATGGCGCTGCAGGTCGGCTAGTCGGGTGAAGTGAGCGGAGGAGGTGCAGTGTGAGACGTTGCAGGTCCATGTCCTAGAGACGTGAATGAGTTGTCAGTGGTTTGCTGGAAGATGGCATTGGGAAGCGAAGGCGAGCTAGTAAAGTATGTAGTACGTACTTGGTTTGGCTGTGGCTTCTACTCCGGGTCAGTGCCTTCCTTGGGAATGGTCTTGCGCATGTTACTTAGTCCTCGGTACTTACCTTGCTGGACTTTGACTTTGGCTTTGGGCCTGCGCTGGGCTCTGAGATTGTCCGTAGGAAATGGGTTGCGAGGGCCACTGAACCGTACGTTCCCCGTAGCTGAAGGATGCATCAAAGCTTGACTGAGAGGAGTTTTGGGGCATCGTGATGGGTCCGGGAATAGATGGCGACGAAGACTGTATGGCAGGTGGAGGAACTGGTCGTGTGCCGATATCTGACACGGTTTGATACGGCTGTGGGGGGTAGCAGTGGTACTGTGCGAAGTACTGATTCAACTGTGTCTGTGTGTACTGCGGCACCATCGGGTGGGCCGTTGTGTATGCAGAAAAGTTGCCTTGATCTGGCCAAGACAAGGGATACTGAAAGCATAGTTAGCCAGCATCCAGTTGTGTTGCGATGAGGAGCGAGTTCCTACTCCGAATGCAGACATGGTAGAAGCGAAGGGATGCTCGACAAGGTGGGATGAGGCTCTTTGGTGAAGAGCGCTCAAATTCCCGGCGGAGTGGTACGCGCAGACGGCAGGGATGTCTTGCCTGCGTCCTGGGTGCAAGTGGTTCGGGGAGGTGGCGCGTGCCTGAGTAGACATTTGAGGTCTATTGGTTGTGGGCAATAAATCAGTATGTACCATAGTAGTCCCTGCCATTACTGCGTACTCGGTCGTGGTCCTCGTGAGATGCTACTACCAAGTCGAGATTACTTTAGTCTTACTTGCGGCCTTGACAGACGCCTTGAAAGCTTTTGCATGTACTCGCTGCACCGCGGTTCCCACACTGTCAGGCCTCTGTACGCCCTGCGTTGTGGAGAGACCTTACTGAAGGAGCATGATTCAGAGCACCGTCGATGAGGTCTGGAGTAGTAGTAGTCGACAAGAATAGACGCCTTGAGACATAAGCCTGATATCAGTTGTGCTTTGGTAGCGTCCCATGTCAGTAGGATATCCGGCACGAGAGCGAAAAGAAGTTGAAGGCAGTCAGTCCGCGATTAGACAGGTGAGAACGCCCTCCACGTGTACTCAAGTAGGGCTGACACTCGGTGACTTCTGGCGCTGGGGCAACAGTAAGAGGGGTAGAGAATGGCTCTTCCACGGCACGGCTTAGCCCGCAATGGAGCACAAGGTAGCCTAAGCGGGCATGCTGGGCGACACTGAAGACTAGAACGTATCTTGTATGCGAAACCGGTAAACGTATGGTTGCGTGCATACTCATTTGTCTGACTAACACCCGCCAAAGCTTCTATGAAGTTCTGCAGGTTTGGTCTCAACGATTCGTTGGCCAGTGTAGATCTGGAGGCAAATGAAGGCAAGTGGTAGGAGACCACGGCGTAACACCTTGGTGCGGTGATTGGGTGCGCGGAGCAAAATGATCATCAACTCTCGATTGTAACTGTGAGGCGGAGTGGCCGATGCAGGACGCTGTGACCTGTTGTTATGGATGCTGATGTGCACCCATCATAAGAGTGGTCACCCAGAGGCCTTATCGAGAAGTCCAGTCGCAGGTTCCTTACCTAAAATCGCAGTGCTGCATGGCTCTGAAAGGTCAAGTGTGCAGCTGTGAAGGACTCGATCCACATCGGTATTATCTTCCGCCATGCGAGATAAGCGGAGCATAGCAAAGCGCGGCAGGGTTTGTCGATATGGTTAGACACCTGCTCCAGTCAGTAAGCAGCGATTGCGCGTTCGAGATGGCCAAGGCTTTAACAAATGCAGCTCGAGTGTTACCGGAGCCGCGGTTCCTGATCGCTGCGCGCGGAAGGGAAAGACTCCTCAGCCGGTCGCCAACGAGAGGCCTGCATTTACTGCACATTATTTCGACCATTATGCGGCGAATTGTGAACACGATGTTTGGCGCATTCGCCGACCACAAACACGTCACATTTGCAGTGTAAGAACGACTCGCTTAAAAAGCCACAGGAGGGCACCGTCTGCAGCTCAGCCTCCCGCTGGGGGCATTTGTGTAAGCATGCGGTCTCAAGCGAGACTCGGCCTTAGGCGATGCTGCGCTTACAGTGTGTCAGATATGTTCTGATCCGGGAGCGGCGACCTGCTCAACATTGCCGCAAAATTAGAGTTGTCGAATCGCTGTGAAAGGTGACTGTGCATGATCGTGTGGCAAGCTGTGATCTCAGCTTGGCAGCATAGCCTACTGCGATCGGTGTAATGTGCACGACTGTGCATCGGAGTATCTGTTTGGAAAGCGAACAATAAGTTCCACACTGGAACCCGATTCCTGAACTACCTATACTCATTACAGAACGACACCATCGTAGCCCTGTCGGCATTCGCTGAAGCCAGAGGAATTTACGATCAGAGATCGTCTTCCAAGAACTTGTAGGCAAAGCGGAAGTCTGCCTTTCTACGGTTCATCCTGAGTTGCGTTAGCAAGACCATGTAAGCAAAAACATAAGTAGATGGCCGATGCTCGAATCAATACCTCCGTAACTGGCTTGATCGCTGCAGACAACAACCCCCAACACTTCTGATCACAGACGCAAGCAGATTTTGAACCTGCTTCGCAAGCTCATCCTGTACCTAGTCTGCTGTGCCCTATATCAATGGAAGGGTGTTGTGCTGCTGCGCTCAAGTTTTCGCGTTGGCAGTCTCGATTCGACATCATCGACATCCTGTTTTAGGGGGCGGGAGATACTAACCATGTGCTCTCGTAGTCGAAGAACCTGTATGTTCCCTGTTCGTAGTCTTCGGTAATTGCCTTCGGCTCTTCATGGCGCTGGAACCAGGTCTGGTACTGCTTGTGGAACCTCCAGCTCTGCGACTTCAAAGCCTTGGCCGCGAGGTACTGCTGATATGTGTTCTGACGGTAGTAGAAAGCGTAGAACAGAGCGTCGGTCTCGATGCGCGAGTACAGCCTAGGGTCGTCGAATATTGGCAGTGGCTCTTGTGGGTAGTGTGCAGGAGTGAACGGGTAGGGATTCTGAGGGCGGTAGTGGCGCGGTGCGTCAGTATCTGCCGAGTCTGGCGCGGTGGCCATAGATGCTGCAAGCATTCGCTCATCTGGAGGCTTCGTCACACCTGCACTGATGTCGTTCTTCGTTGCCTCGAATGAGTCGAGCAAGTCTTGCAAGCTTGATGGCAGGTGGTACACTGACTCTTCCTCCTCTTCATCAGCATGTGATTCACCGTTAGTAAGCGGGGGCGTAGTCGTTTGCGATTCGTCCTCTTCCTCGGCTGCAGGCTCTGGCGCAGGTGTCTTCTTCCTGCTTACGGCCTTGGTATCCTCGGCTGATCCTGCGCGCGAAAGGCCTTGCTTCTCTGCGGCAGGTGTGGCTGGTACACTTGGGGTGGCAGCTGGTGACTTTGAGGGCTGTGCTTGCGCCGGTGTTGGTGCTTCAGCAGGTGGCTGGGCTCGTGATGCAGGCTGCGCGTTTGTGATCGCTGGAGAAGCTGTCGCGCTTGAGCGTCCTGGTGCTAGGTTTGAAGCCAACCCTGGTGGCGGTGGGAGAGGTGCTATCCCCACACCATTCTTATCGCTCGCAGCAGCTGCTGCCGCCGCCGACGCATACTTCAGTGGCTCTCCTGGCGTTCTCGTTGGTATCGGTGCGGGCTTCATCGAGCTTGCTGCCGTATTTGATGCGCCGGGTAAAGGCGTATGTAATGTTGCTAACACCGGTAACGGCGACTTCATTTGCGCAGATGGCCGTCGCGCGCCTGCTGCTTCGCCAGATTTTGCCTTCGTTACTGTCGGTCGAGCTTCTGACTCAGGCTCTTCTGCTATCGATTGTGTATCTTGTGACGAGACGCGGTCTGCCTCGTTGCCCATGCCGTAGATAGCCTCCTCTTCGTCCAAGTTGAAGTCGTCGTATATTGTGTCGTCCTCCATAAAGTCCGGGTTCTGATTCTCTTCGACGTAGTACTTGATGCTGTCTTCAATCTCCTTGACCTGCTCGGTATCGACATTGCTGTTCTCCAGCGCTCTTTGCAGCAAGTCCAGCTTGCCCTGGTGCCACTTATGTCGCTCTGCCATCTCCTCAAGCTCTGCTATCCGTTCGGCCTTCAAATTATCCGACTTTTTGCCCTTCTTCATGCCAGCGTGCATGATCTCCACGTCAGCCTCGATCTTCTCCACTTGTTGCTCCAGCTCTTCATTCATGTGTTGCAGAAACTCGACCATCTCCAACCGTTCTCGGTCTTTTGGATCGATCTTCGTTGCTAATGATAGCCCCTCTTTCGAATATGCCTTGGTCTTCATCTCCTTCTCGACAGCCTTGAACTTCTCCATTTGCTGCGCTTCGTTAGCATGACATCATCCCAGTGATGGCAGCCGCCTACTGTCTCAATCAGCTTCCTGTGGTCTAGCAGCGGCTTTTTGTCCTTGATCTCGCTCATGGCAGCCCATGTCTTGATCTGGTCGCGCGACCGCTGCAGCTTCTTGATCTCCTTCTTCAGCTGATCTTCCAGCTTCTCTTTTTGCGAAGGATTTGACGTTTGAATGATCTTGTCGTATATGCTCTCGAAGGTTGCGACGCCTTCTGCGACTTTCTTGAAGCATTTGTCGATCTCCTGCTGGAGCTTGCGAGCCGCCATTGTGTTTGCGTAGCCTCGCGCGAGGGCTTAGGCGACGGTTTTCGGTGCGCGTGAATCGTGTGAGGGATATGCGTTAGCGGCGTCGACGGCGAGCGCGAGTGTGTCTGCTCGGTCGCAATGGGCGGGGGATGTTCGACACGGGCGTTTGGCAAGCGTGAAGGTCGAATGCGTCCACAGTTGGAGGTAATCGCAATTGGGGCTAGCATGCCAAGACACACTAGCCACATCCCCACCAGCTTCGACCAGCGCGCGTCCACGCGTACTGGTCAATCAAACAACATTATGCCACTCTAGGCAATCTAATCCATGGGAGACTGACGTTTAAATTCTCCTCCCTGCCAGGTACACCCGAACATAACTATCTTTCTTTCTTGAAACATTGAGAGCCTCGACCCTACCCCGCCATCATGAGGAGTACGTTTACTGCAAGCCATCCAGGGCCAGGCCATTGACTTATGCACAGCCGTGCTGCAGAGAGTCAAGTCGGCATCAGTCACAGTCGACGGCCAAATCATATCGTCTATCGGGAAAGGTGTCTTGATACTGGCTGCTGTCTCTAGAGATGACTCCGAGAAAGAGATAGAGGCCATGGCTGCTAAGGTCTTGAAGACCAAGATCTGGGACGACGAGTCTACGGATCCTGTGAGCCGATGGAAGCACAACGTGAAAGAGATTGATGGAGAAGTCCTGTGCGGTACGGACCACTTGCTGTGACTACACTGCGCAATGCGCTGACTGTGTCCAGTCTCTCAGTTTACATTGTTCGCAACCACAAGAAAGGGCAACAAGCCAGATTTTCATGCTTCCGCAAGCGGAGAGAAGGCTAAAACACTGTATGACCATTTCTACAAGCAGATACAGGTCCTGCACGGCGAAGACAAGGTGAAGAATGGCCAATTTGCTGCGATGATGGACGTTGCACTAGTCAATGATGGTCCAGTAAGTGTACGCTGCTCTTGTAGCAGGGCGCCCACTAATCGTTGTGACAGGTCACTATACAGATTGACAACACCCCACCGAAGGCAGAGAAGGCAGCCAATGGCAGTGCATAGCAGGATGCCATAACTTCGCATCTAGACGATCTTTGATGATAATCAATGGGGACCATAGAGCGAGGAGACTTGCACAACAATTGAGGAGCTGCAATTTTTGAGACTAGGATGGTTGCCGGAGTACGCATGAAACTTCTTACGAGACCTACTGGACTTATAAAAAGCCAGCATATCACGTTGAAACCGAGCCCCAGAAGTAGAACTATCTTGATCAGTGATAAAAGTATACGAAGCCACTTCGCAAAGCTTCCTGGCTGCATTGAGCCTCAAAGACTTACGACTACCCTGCGTACAGAAATGCTGTGAAGAATTCATGAATAGTCACGATGTATAAGATACAGGTCAATTCCATACAGCCTTAAGACAGCCACAGTATGGGCGCCAAGGTCCACTTGAATTTGAAGCTGGGCCAACACTTGGAGTTTTCGATAAAAGGACAGAAACTTTGGCTCAAGGGTTCTGGTGCCGCCAGCTCGGTGGTATTGACTAGGAGAAACGATTAGTAATCATGAAAGAGCGGAGCCAGAGTAGGCTTCGCAGACCACTCGGTCGACTCTCGATCTCCGAACTTCGTCATTGTGCTTCTGCCCCTTGGAGAGGTAGTCGCTTTGACAAGATTGCTCACCACAAACCTCAACTGCCGGCCGGTGATCCTCCCGCATGCGATGACACCGAGCAACGTCAGCCTGCCTTCGATATCATCAGGGTCTGCAATCTGGACCAGACTGTGAGACTGTTGCCAGATGTGGCTTTGATCACGCTTACGGGGCTGAGCCTCTTTCTGAGCCTTCCGATTTGCTAGCCGCGGCCTCAAAACGGTTCCATGGGATGACGTCCGGTTCGCCGACGTGCGGCAACACCGTCATTCGTGGTACGGAATGCAAATGATCCGCAAGGAAAGTCCACTTGGAGTGAAGAACGCACAAACAGAATCCAAGAATTGGTTTCGAGGCTGCGATCGCATGGCAAATATTTTCGGCGTGTGAGGCGACAGCGCGATGGAGACAAGGGCCAGAGCCTTGCATAGACAGACAAAATGCGGTCTAGTGCGTGTCAAGCTAGAGATACATGTCTCAAGACTTTTCGACCTTGACTGTGTCAACAACCTCAAAATCGTACGGCGTACAGTGGTCTCGTGGCCTTTACGGCCTTCTTCTCCTTGTTACTGCCTCTCCTTTGGGTTTTGACTGTACTCGCGAGCGTTGCACGGAAATGTTTGTTGCTCTCGCCACCTGGGCGCTTGGCGCAGGAGTTCGCAGGTACTTCGAAGACCGACAACTGGCGACGGACTGTTCCATCTTTGGCCTTATTGCAGCATGGCTGGCAAGAGAGCAATTGCCTGGATTGCTACACAAGAGTTGGGACGCGTATGGCACAACTGTGGGGACTTCGATGGTGGCCCTTGCTCTCGTCACTGGCCCACTTGCCGTCCTAGGACTCCAATCGCAACGCGGATCGGAAAACACAGATGCAGACGCGATCGCGAAAGACATCAACAAGTGGACGCTTCAGTATCCAAAAGCTAGGATCTTTCCGTGTGAGACGAAACATGCGCGTATGTTTCCGAAACGTCACGCTTTCGAATACTCGTATCTGCAATGCGGATTCCCAATAATACCTGGCGGCGTAGACGCTGACGGACACGATGTTGCGACTGGGACAGATCAGGAACTAGGCAGCTGGTGGTTGCGCATAAGAGCTGTTGACTACCTCATGCGAGGGAATGGCAAGGCCGGCTTCTACGGCAAGCTACAGACTTTCATGAGGCAGCACAACGTTGACGATGATGATTGGTCGTACGCCTACCTGGTTACAGCTCCACGCTTCCTGGGATACTCTTTCAATCCAGTGTCGTTTTGGTATATTTACGATCGAGAACACCAGCTCAAGAAGATGATTCTTGAAGTTAACAATACGTTCGGTGAGCGGAGGATATACCTTCTGAACGGCACTAGTCCTTCAACTCCACCGCAGACTCCAGACTCTACCCACGAGGCAGACGCCGCTTTAGACATGTCGATTGGTACAAAGTCTCGTTTCACGGACCTGTGGATGAAGGACTTCCACGTCTCGCCGTTCAACTCCCGCAAAGGGTCCTATGCGCTCAAAGCTCATAACCCATTCCCATATGTAGGCTTTGACAAGCCAATGATTGACAACACTATCACGTTGAAGTCATCGAAAGACCATGCGAAAGTTGTAGCACGCCTCAACTGCGTTGGAATGCCCCTCGACCCGGACCAATTCAGCCTTTTCGGCGCAGCGTGGTTCATATCGAGATGGTGGTGGGTCGGGTTTGTCACCTTCCCACGTATCGTGAAAGAAGCTGGCAATCTGTTCTATAAGCGAAGTCTACACGTGTGGTTCCGTCCAGAAGTTCTCACACCCAGCTTAGGCCGACTCCCGACCTCACAGGAAGTGTAAGTGCGGCGTCAAAGTGCGTAGTCTCTGCTTATTGACTTGTGCAGTACAATCCAGCAAGCATTCCACGACTACCTGGCTCACCTTGTCAACACAGCGCAAGACGACTTCCGCATCATATTGCATACCACTATTCCCGAGATTCCGAAGCAGAACATCGATCTTACTCGTCCTCCAAGTGGAAGTGCAATCAAAGAGCTTGAGATCTGTATTTTGACGCCTGCATTTTATTCCCGATTCGTGCACTATGCCTACACGTCAGAAGCATTCGACCGTGAGTGTATCTTCACCGACGAGAGGAATCGGACATGTTGGATCTCGCGTCCTGAACTTCTGGCGGAGCTACTTACGCAAGCTGCATCTACGGTTTCGCGAAGCACGGTTTGGAGAGGTCGCCTTGATGAAGCAAAGTGGTTGCTACTGAAGAAGCTACGATGTGCGCCGGCCGAGCCTGCATACAACGCAACTCCAAAAAGCTCCGAGTTCCGTCTGGAGGACATTCGAGCTGCGAAGCACTCCGAGATGGACACATTTGTCAAGGCCCAACGACCAAAGTATGCTGGCGAATTCCGAAGGATAGTCACCAAACTCTTTCTAGCTCAGAGGTTCTGCTTTGGTTTTCCCCAAGTCATCACCTTGATGGATTTGACGCTCAGAATAATGCTCTGCTATCTTGCGGCAAAGCAGATGTCAAATTCGGACGTCTTTGCTTGGCGTGCTTTGCTTGAACAGGACTGGTGGCCATTGTCAAGAAGTATTGTGGCCGTCACTGCGAGCCATGCGTATGGACTGCTAAAGGGCTATCATTAGTATGACCTATAGTTGTAATATTACTACCTAAAACCTCAATCAAACCGTCCGCTCCAAGTATATCTGATTCAGGAGAACGGATAAGCGACGCTTTTCCGGAAACGCGGAAGCTTCCTGGATATCTTAATAGTTGTGCGGCATTTGTTTCGAGTCATCTTCGAATATGGCCATGAGTGTTTCGAACTCCATCAAATCCACACCTCCGAAACCGGGTCTGAGTCATCTTTCAGGTCATGTCAAATCCCATGTGCGTGCCATCATCGTGATGCTCCCAGAAGGTGTTCTGGCCATGGGTACGCCATACCAGATTCGACAGCCGAGGTTATGCAGAGCCATCGCTTGAGGCCTAGCGCGCCGAGCGCAGAATCTGGGGTCGAGGACCTGCACCTTCACATGCCATGCAGGGAACAAAAGAGCGCGCTCATATCGGCATGTGAAGCTGCATGAGGTCGCGTGCCATCAGCTCATCACTTCAGCATAAGCTACAGCGCTGACAAGGAAGGGCAATTGAGCAGACGGCACAGTGTAAAGCTGAGGTCGAGCCCCAAGCAATTGGCACACAACGTCATCCTTGTCAAAGCTCCTGTGCGATGTCCCCTCATCCACCGGATCTGCACCAGTCACGCATTCAGTCGCGCGGTCGTCCCTTCAGCCGAGGGAATTTTTCATAACGCTCCAGCGTTAGCTGCGCGTGCTGGACGCTGATTCAATGTGCCAGCTTCCTCGGGTTCAGTGGTCGGCCCAATGGTGCCCTCAGCCGGACCTTCCCGAGCTTTGTGACTGGAATTCATGAGCGTGCTAACTTGGCCCTGGGGTAGCTATGCGATCCGCGGTTCTACTTAAGAGACTTGGCTGCCCGGCTGTTGGAAATTGAAACTAAGGCAGTGTCATCATTGCTTGTCATCGATCAAAGACATACTTATTCTGCTTTGTTGCTCTCCTAGTTCCTACACAGCAAAGTTTGCGACTCGAAAGTATTATTGATACCCTACGTCACAATCGATAACCACCAAGGATCTACACAATGTCTCACGCCGACGCCGAGGAGGCGCAGTACCAGAAAGAAGTGGAGGAGGTCAAGCAGTGGTGGACTGACTCAAGATGGAGGTACACAAAGAGGCCATTCACAGCTGAGCAAATTGTGGCGAAGCGTGGAAACATCAAGATTCAGTATCCGGGAAACACTCTGTCGAAAAAGCTTTGGCAGACAATAGAGGGCCGCTTCAAGGTACGCTGACCGCCTGGACCAAGACCTTGAAAGTGCTGACTCGTAGAAGAATAAAGATGTCAGCTACACGTATGGGTGTCTCGACCCTGTGATGGTTACACAAATGGCGAAGTACCTGGACACTGTGTACGTTTCTGGATGGCAATGCTCTTCGACAGCTTCATCGACCGATGAGCCCGGACCAGATCTGGCAGACTATCCCTACGTAAGTTCCACATTCTTTGTAGATGATGTACAACTGACACATGGAGACCACTGTGCCCAATAAGGTCGGGCATCTCTTCCAGGCTCAGCTGTTTCACGATCGTAAGCAGCGCGAGGAGCGCGTCACTACGTCGAAGGCCGACCGCGAGAAGCTGCAAAAGATTGACTACCTGCGGCCCATCGTTGCCGATGCGGATACCGGTCATGGTGGTTTGACAGCCATCATGAAGCTCACGAAACTCTTCGTCGAGAAGGGCGCTGCTGGAATTCACATCGAAGATCAAGCACCGGGAACAAAGAAGTGCGGACACATGGCAGGAAAGGTCCTGGTACCGATCAGCGAGCATATCAACCGCTTAGTCGCCATCCGTGCGCAGGCCGATATCATGGGCAGTGACCTTCTGGCAGTTGCCCGCACAGATTCGGAAGCTGCGACGCTCATCACATCCACCATTGATCCTCGCGATCATCACTACATTCTGGGTGTAACAAACCCTGCCATCCAGCCCCTGAGCGATCTTATGTACGCGGCAGAACAGGCCGGGAAGACTGGCCCAGAACTGCAAGCGATCGAGGACGCATGGATGAAGGAGGCTCACCTGAAGCTCTTCCACGAAGCTGTTGCGGACACCATCAACGCTGGCGTTCACGTCAACAAGCAAGAGCTGATTGCTCAGTTCAACGAGCAAAGCAAGGGAAAGAGTAACGCTGAGGCTCGTGCGATCGCAAAGGGCCTGACAGGTGTCGATGTGTTTTTCAACTGGGACGCCGCACGAACACGTGAGGGATACTATAGATACCAGGGCGGATGCCAGACTGCTATTAACCGTGCCATTGCGTACGCACCGTACTGCGATATGATATGGATGGAGTCGGCGAAGCCTGATTACGCCCAGGCTAAGGAGTTCGCTGATGGCGTGCACGCTGCATGGCCTGAGCAGAAGTAAGTTCCTCACCATCTGAGCGTTCTACATCTTACTAACCGTACGAAAGGCTTGCATACAATCTTTCGCCCTCATTCAACTGGAAAACTGCTATGCCCCGCGACGAGCAGGAAACCTATATCAAGCGCCTCGGCGCTCTGGGTTACTGCTGGCAATTCATCACCCTCGCCGGATTGCACCAGACTGCTCTCATGGCTGATACGTTCTCAAAGGCATACGCCAAGCAGGGCATGCGCGCTTACGGCGAGATCATCCAGGAGCCCGAGGCCGACAACAAGGTCGAGGTTCTCACACATCAAAAGTGGAGTGGTGCTAATTATGTCGACGGTCTGCTGAAGATGGTATCGGGCGGTGTCAGTTCGACCGCAGCGATGGGCAAGGGTGTTACGGAGGACCAATTCAAGTAAATTGTTGAACAATGTAGGCTGTTATAGGACGAACGTCATCGAGAATGATTATCACACACACCGTTTCCCATTGGGTCAGTACCATGTTCGACACTGTGCAAGATGTAATAGCGTACTTGAAGTGCGCCTTGGCCTCGCAAAACAGGAACAACAGGAACAACAGGAACACTCTACCAACGTACAACATGGCTACTCTCAGACCATCCCCAATTATTCAACCGAAATCGAAGGTTGACTGTCGTCCAGACAGCCTGGAAGAAGTCGATCATGTAGAATGCGACGTATGCCAAGATCCTAGTGTTCTTGTCGACGCGAAAGCATTCGAGGATGAAGTCGACGGGCCTATCTTTACTTGGGCATGACCCAGAAATGCTGTTGATGAGTAGAAGCACTGTACTTTCCCTGCTGCCTGCAAATGCGAAGTACGGACGAGCGAATTCGCTGCAAGTTGTCTCCGTACCAGTTCAGGGTGTCGGAAGCGTGTGCTCGGACTTGGCTTGTTCCTACTGACGGTAAGCGGACAAAGATAGAGACTATGGTCCTACCTGCTCTTCGACCTGGATCAAATGAGGGACATCCAAGGCCTCAGCTTATAGCTTCCATGTCTCCTTCAAAGCATGTAGACATCCTTGATCGCATGTAGAATGACTTCCTATGCAACACCGTTTGGCTCTGACTCGAGAAGCAGATATTCCGCTCAAAAGCAAGATTGATGGCATCTCTTGCATAGCAGTTGGTTCACTTACAGACGATAGCGGATCCAAAGCGCGACTTTGCAGCCATCAACGGCATTTCCTCGCCCGCGCCATCGCGGAACCGTCCCAGGGTCACCACACGATCGCTAGAAGTAAAGCGGCCGCTGGTATCCTCATCGTAGCATATGATCCTGGCTAGGCGTCGGCGACATGAATCTTCTCACTTGCCTCTTACCACCGATATCGTATCGATGCCTCACCGCTTCCTGTCCATCGCACCGGACTCGCTCGTCATCATGGCCGGTCCTCCGCCGGGTGCTCCCATTCTGGAAGTCGTAGCTGATGTTTCGTACCCAAATAGACCAGCTGCGATCTTATTGGACGAAGTATGGCGGTACTCATTCCACTATGAGGGACAGATATGGCAATGTGATCAGCGGACGCCTCGCGTGGACCGAATCTTGGACATGTTATGCGATGACATCGGGGCTGTTGATCCCTTGAATGAAGAGAAGCGGCGCGATGAGAAGACAGAGAAAAAAGGAATACCGCGCTTTGGCGAGCTCCCGCAATCGAAGCAGTTGTGGTGGATGACACAGAAGATGCACTGGTATTCCAGGGAAGTGTAGGCAGGAGTCTTTAAGCGCACAACGCTGCAATGTTCCTTTATTTGCATTATGATTGATGAAGATTAGAGATGTTCTGATCGCATGCCTTACTTGATACGCAAATGCTCCATTTCGAGGTCTCTTTTGCTGACCTTCACCCAATGCTCTGCTACATGAAAGATCGTTAAAAGTGCGTAGCAGTTTGGAGATGACAATCCATCGCAGACTTCCGGCGTTGGCATGTTTGCGAAGAGCCATTGTGTCCTCATTGAGCTTGCTTGATGTATGCGCACGTGCCGCTTCGTGCTGCAAACGCTCCTCCGATCTTTGAGGGGTGAATTCAAGCCCACGTCGCTGCACCACAAGACCTCGAACCACATATCGTCTCCTGGACACGTCTGTCGTACACTCCCTCATACCATTATATTTTGAAGGCGTAGCAATTGTCCTTATCCGCGTACGAACATGCATACCGAGGATGTCTCTTTTGGCCCCAAGTCGTCTTACAGCGGCCGCTGCTGCGCCCCGCTGAACTCACTGTCAGGTCCGGCTCTACGGCAAGCGAGATTGCAACACCCAGCTTGTGGCAGCTGAGGCTGAGTAAATTCCCGTGGCTGTATCGAAATGACGGTCAACTGGACAGCCGAAGGATTCAACGGCATTTAAAGGTGTGATGCGCGCCTGCGCTGTGTACGTATCATCGCCGTCTTTCTTTCTCACACTTCGCCGAATTCCGAATACGCGTACGGCGAACGAGTAAACGAGGATCTTGCTGGACGCCGCAGCGATCACTGAAGATTTTAAGCAGAACTTTGGCTTTAGACTCAATCTCTGTGCTCTTATTCCGAGTTTCGTTCCTCGATTGCTCAATCATTGCACTGCAAATCAAACCAAAGGGGGCCTGAAGTGGGCTGTGTTTTGATTCGGGCAGCTGCGCGACACGCATAACAGCAGGTCGTTGGCCCCCAATCGAAGCGTCATCAACAACGCCCGCATCGCAATCGACTTCTCCCAGAATCATGGATACAGGAAACATGTGCTGCGAGATTGTCACCTCTCGTGTCGACCCGTTCTGCGATTTCAGCTCCACAAGTTCTACGGTCACAACACCAGACGCCGCGCCTGAGCCATCACCATCACCTTTTGCTGTACCTCTTGCATCGCCGAAAGCAGACCAAGAGGAGAGCCCTCTATATACTGAAATCAACATACCACTGCCCGCTGTGCCAGCCCCGCCAAAGCAGTCTCAGCAATCACAACAATCACAGCAATCCCTCTCACCGCCAGGCAAGTCGCGCTCAAGAGCAGTGTCTCTGTCATCGTTGTCACCATTCCGTCGGAGAAGTTCGTCCATATCATCGTCAGGGAGAGCGAGCGAGGATTGGCCCAGGATCAAGAAGGAGGTGAAGAACAGAGAAGTCGCCGCTGCGATGGATCTCAACCACCAAAGCAAGCGGGCCCGGAGCGGCACGGTAGATGCTTTGGCTGTAGTACCTGCTATACTGGTACTGAGTGCGGAGCTTTTCACACCTGGGCAGAGCAATGAGGGGAGACGAAAGGACAGCGGAGTGGGCAGGTGGGAGAACGGTATTCGATGAAGGCTCGAGAATATCGAGATTCAAACACAACCTTACGTGTTGAGTGTGCAGACCGGAGAAAACCCTCAAGAAGTCTCATCGCAACCTGCCCGGACTGGATTAACAGTAGTTGCGCTACGGATGCCGCTGCTTATGGTCTCAACACGAGCTGCCTACTGGCGATGCAGAAGAGAGAGCATCCCACGAGGATATATTCCCCGTCGCATTTCGACTACGCTACATGTTACCCAAGATGGCAGCTTCTAAATCCAGTGTCGCAAATCTCCCAGCTTCTTGAAACAATCTGTGACGTGATATGACCGAGCGAAGCTGACATGCGTTCGCGCTAACCTTTGATTTTGGGGCTGTACGCCTGATGAAGTGGGGACGCTGTTCAACGCTCGTCCACTCTCCAACCGCCGATTCCCCAGCCACGTTCAAGATGGGCAAGCGCTTGACATTTTGACAGGGCAGATGCTGATCTGCGCCATAATTTTGAATTTCAGGCGTTCATCGCACTTCATCCCTAACAGCACAGCATCTACGCCTCATGTACTGCCATCCTATCGCATAACATTGCGAGTCTATATCACCTCATGTATCAACTAATCGGGCTCATCTACATCACTAGATAATCGTGAACTATTTCATGTTCACCATATAGCCGCCCAGCGGCTCGCCCGTGCGACACGATGGACGACAAAACTCTTTTCCAGACACGAACCTCCAGCTACATGTCCTGGGTTGGTGCGCGCACACAATCGACCCTGAAGCGATCACCCTCAACTGTGAAGACTTTCTGGCTCGATAGCCAACGCCAGGCTCGCATCGACTTCAAGGCTCGCTCCGGACGTGGGTGTCTATGGGTTCTGGCATTTCTGTGGTTCGGTGGCCTGACGGCTGGCTTGGTCCTATTGTTTGCCTGGGCAAGTTATGCATCGTCGTCAAGGAGAGACAGCTACCTCTCTACATGTTTGCCAGATGACTCCTTCAGCCTTCGGCCTGAGACCTATCAGTACTGGTCAAACTCTGGCTTCTTTGAGATCACTCTTGGCTCCGGGCGTTTGACGTTCACCCAGGCGAAGGCAATAGACGTCATCTGGGACATAGTGAGTATCTTATAGCGTTTTTGCTTCGAGATTGAGTCCCGACGACTGACCACATCCAGGCTGTTGGCCGTGGTGGTCAAGGACTTCTTGCGTACATCTCATGGCAGACGTTCGCGCGATATGTGACAACATCGATGGAGGTTCAGCCAGTCACATTTAACACGTATCGCACAGTCTTCCTCCAGAATGAGTCGCTTATCCTGGGGATACCACGTATCATTCGCGACTTCTGCAAACGACGCAGTCTGCACTCTCGTTTCGCAATGGCTTTCATCGTCCTCTCGATGATGTTCATCTTGGTCTTTCCGACACTCGGTAGTGCAATGACTGGTTATAGTGGTAATGTCGTGCCGCGTGTTCCAGATGATTCTGGTAACTACATCCCATTCAACAACTTCAGCATCGTCATGTATACACTTCACGATGGTGAGCGGATTGGCCTTACCGATGAGTATCACGTCACTGTGTTCAAAGATCCGGATTCTTCTTGTAAGCCTCACTCTGCATCCACGAAATCACCTTCGAATTGACACACGTAGATGACCCAGTCTTGACGGACCTGTCTGATTGGAGCCTTCGCTACAACCTAAAAGGAGTGTATGGGTCGCCCGAGTACTGCGAAACCCTTCGCTATGGTTACGAACGCTTGCGTTGTATCTCAGAAACCAGGGCATGGAACGTCTCAACATGTGAGTATTTTAAGCCGTTTTCCCCTGGCTCCTGCTGAAACTGCCAACTAGACGTCGGACAATACGGCACCAACCCGCGCGACAACGTATCCTCCGTTTTCGCCAACCAAACCTTAGAATCTCCTACATTGAACATAACAGCCTACGATGTACCAAACACGCTCAACAGCAGTATCAACGATTCAGAATACCCTAAACGCCCCTACAGTGGCCACGCAGCCATGTTTCTACAGGGCGATCAATTGTACAGCCAAGGTAGAATCGAGCGAGATGGGACATGCCAGGCCGAGAAGGTACACGCTCCCTTCCTATGCACGACCGACACGCACTGACTCCACGCAGACCTACCAATGGGGCTTCTCCTTCATCCAACTCAACATCATGGTCTTGCTGCTCTGGATCTGGACACTCGGCATCCTGATCATGTACACGGCCTCCAAGTTCACACGCTTACAGCGCGGCAGACAAGATGTGGCCGGCGAGTACAAAGCCGTCTTTGAGCTCGCAGACGCCATGCGCGAGCAGATGGTGCAGCAGGAGAGCGAGGATGCGAAACATGTCCAGCATATCACTGAGTCTGCGCTTAGGAAACGAATTACAAAGGATCTCCGTGGCGGCTCGATCGCGTATGATACCGCGCTGCTGCCTGAGATGGATGAGGCGAGGGCAAAGGATTGGTCGTTCAAGGCTTGGGCTAAGAGGGAAGTGTGGTGGCTTGTCGCGCTTGCCGTTTCGATCGCTATTGAGGGATGTGTGGTCAATGCTATCGTGAGGCATGGGATGCGCGGCGATCTCTGGTTCTTTGTTGCGCTGCCGCTGACTATTGGGTTTGCGATGTATGTGGGCTTGAGTCACAAGAGCCGGGGCATGGTGTTATTCTGGGCGATACTGGTCATGTGCGTGCTGCCTGCTATCATACTGGGGGTAGTGGTTGGGATGTTGACGGGGATGAAGTCGAGGTGAATGGTGTCGTACCTGTCGATCCGTCGTCATCTGCTCTTGGCACCCCAAAAAGTTCCAATGTGACTTCCATCTTCCAACACACAGCATTCATCCTACAACCCTCTCCCTACACTGACAACACTGAGATACCCCGAAACCACGATGAGCGACTCAAAGTCCCCCAAAGCCGTCTCAGTCCTCTTCGTCTGCCTAGGAAACATCTGTCAGTACCCCTCCCCCGCAATCGGCACTCTCAAGCGCATTGGCTACCCGCACGCCCTCGACCCACAGCAGACAGGAATGTGTCTCTTCGCGGCCATGTATTGACAATCTCCAGGCCGCTCAACAATGGCCGAAGGCGTCTTCCAATCCCTCGTCTCCTCGTCGCCCAGCAGCACCTCGTCGCTCATCTCGCACATCGACTCGTGCGGCACCGGCGCGTACCACGTCGGCGACAGCCCGGACCCGCGCACCATGGCAACGCTCAAGTCGCACGGCATAACCTCGTACCGCCACAAGGCGCGCAAGTTCCACCCCAGCGACTTCGAGACGTTCGATTACATTCTCGCCATGGACGACAGCAACTTGGAAGACCTGAATGACTTGAGGAGGAGAGTGGGCAAGAAGAAGGGCGGCGAGGAGGGGTTTGGGAGGGTGATGCTGTTTGGCGAGTTTGGAGGGAAGACGAGGAGGGGAGGGCGCGGGGAGGAGGTCCAGGATCCGTATTATGGGGCGGATGACGGGTTTGAGACGGCGTATGAGCAGGCTGTCCGGTTTTCGAAGGTGTTTCTCGAGAGGCTGGAGAAGGGCGAGCTCAGCTGATTCCGTCGATGATGATCGGAAAGGAGTGACGGAGCGAGATGGCAGGCCCGGGCTGGGCCTGGGCGGGATTTGATACCCATAGATCGATGACATGCGTTGCTGCAATGTTCTACATACGACCAATATATACCGGTCTGCTCCAACTGTTATCGGTACACTCAGCGCTTGCGCCTTCCAACGAATCGCTTAGATTCTCCATGATCATCACTCGTTCCTCTTCATCTGCGCCTCCAATGCCTGCAACCTCTCCACAACCTTCCCGCGCATAAACTCCGTCAACCCCAACACGCCCTCTCTTGTGACCACCCTGTAAGATCCTGAGTCCTGCCAACTGCCCTCCACAATCCGCCCCTCCGCTGTGACCTCCAACGACCCGAAGATATCCTCCGGCCACGCTATGCGCCCAAAGTCAGGCGGATTCCGCAGGTCGCTCACGTGAATCCATCCGCCTGTGTTTCCGCCCCCAGCGCCGCCTTGGTGCGACGCGCCGCCCGCGCCGTCGTTCGGACGCGACAGGTTGAAGCCTCCGGGCGAGGCGAAAGCGGCAGCCTGGCCTTGGACCATTGGATCGTGAGGGGCGTGTTCGGCGAGCACGCTCGATAGCAGAGGCACGAATTGCGGGTTTGGCGTGAAGGACTGCGGTGTGACGGGGAGCGCGGAGGTGGTGCCGATTGCGAGCTGTGGTGTTGGGGGTGTGGTGGGGAGCAGCGAAAGGAGGGATTTATGAGGGTCGGAGGGGTCCTTGTGGACGAACTTGTGCGAGTTAGTAGGAAGGTGAGCGAGAAGGGCGAGCGCTCACGATCTGCGGGTTCTGTGGTAGTGTTGAGATGGGGCGCGAGCCGATGAGAGACAGGGTTGGTGCTCTTGTTGTAGGGCGAATGCAGCGCGCTGAGCGCGTGAAGGCGTTTGAAAACATCTTGGTGGTAAGTGTAGTGTGCAAGGACGTAGGTACGGTGCTCTTGTCGAGGCTCAATTGCAGTTTACTTCGTCAGTGATTCGAAGCTTCGAGCTTCAACGATGATGTAAATCATTTCGCGCCCAAGCTCCCGCGCTACTGCAGATCTGCACTCTCTCCAGCAAGCGCGTCCAGGGTCCCTCTGCAGGCCCCTCACTCCGAGGCTGGCGCCGTCGGCAACGCATTCGACGAACTTTGCGAGCAGCATGACTGCAACTCCCGTGCGCGGCTCACCCGCTATGCTTCAAGAGGTTTCCCAACACAATAAGCGAGTGGGAAGAAAAGCTTGCCATCGGCCCTGGCAAATCATTTCATAGACCAAGATCACCGGCGCGCTATCGGTTTAGTAGCTGTTACAACCGCTGTTGCTCACATGTCTTGGCGGCCTTTTATCAGATCTTTTCGTCTTGACTTTCTGACTGCGTTCTTATTTCCTGCACGTGTGTCGAGCAGCAATTGAAGAGATGGCGAGCATGACGACGCATCATACTGCGCTCGACAAGCAGGTTGACGAGATCGGCGCGCCGAAGCATGGAGACCTGCATCAGGATGTCGAAGTGGGAGCTGAAGCCGTCGACATTGCTAGGATCGAGAAAGTCTATGCGTGAGTCCAGTACGCTGGTGTTTTTTATCTGAGGTCTTACAACTGACCACGCAAACTAGCAAACTCGATCGTAGGATCCTTCCTGCGTTCTGGATCTTGTATTTCATGTGCTCGGCCATCAGATCGAACATCGGGCTGGCGCAGACCATGAACATCAAGCAGGGCCATGACCTCGCTTCCGAGCTCCACCTGACGCCAAAGCAAGTGTCGACCGGTCTGGCGCTGTTCTATGTGTGCTACGTTCTTTTCGACCTGCCTTCGAATCTGATCATGTCGAGGGTCAGCCCACACGCGTGGATGAGCAGGATTGTCATCTCGGTTGCGATCATCGGGATGTGCTTCACTGCGGTGAAAGCTGCGTGGAGCTTCTAGTAGGTGCCTTGATGAAGTAGGAGGGTGGTTGACTGACAAATATAGCCTTCTTCGTTTACTGCTGGGAATCGTCATCGCAGGCATGTGGCCGGGCATGTCGTATTACTTGACTCTGTTCTATCCTCCGTCACGGACAGGTAAGCGTATCGGGCGCTACTTCACTGCGTCGCAAGTCTCGGCAGCCGTGGTTGGACTGGTCTCAGCTGGATTCCAGAAGATGGACGGCATGGGCGGGCTGGTGGGCTTCCAGTGGATGTTTCTCCTGTACGGTGTCGTTGGCTTCGTCGTCGGCGTCTCGCTTCTTTGGTGGCTGCCTGATCGACCACTGCCCCCTGGCGAAACCCGTGTCCGAACGGGCTTGGAGCGGTTCCTTCCTGCCAGCAAGCCTGCGTTGACAGGTGAAGATGCAAGGATTCACTATGAGGATCTGACCCGAGTCTACAACCGCCGTCAGTGGAACATGAAAGACATCTGGCACATCCTCATTGACTGGAGGCTGTGGCCGTTGGTCATGATGTACTTTGGTGTGGTGGGCGTTGGCATTGGCACGCAGAACTACGCATCGGTCATCATTCGGGGAATCAACCCGGGTCTCAGTGGTATCGACCTGAGTTTGCTCACTGCCCCGATCTGGATTGTCAGTATACAAATGTGGACCAAGTGGATGTCAGCTAATTCTTGTAGATGGATCTGATTGCTATCTTGATAGTCACGCCACTCTCGGACCGCTTCCATCACCACCGAGCGCTGTTCTTCAGCGCAGCAGTCTTGATCCAGATCACTGGGCTGCTGGTCACGACGTTTGCAGGAGGGTTGAATTCGTGGGCTCGCTACGGGGGTCTCTTGATGGTGGGCTTTGGGCTGGGGCCGACAGTGCCCATCTGCATGGCCATGACCAACGAGATCTTCCAGTCGCGGCACGGCGAGGTGGGCGTTGCAGCAGCTAGCGCGCTCGTGTCTGGATTGGGCAACCTGGGCAGTATTCTGACCACGTATGCGCTGTATACGGGATGGCCTGCCGACTCGGTGGGTGTGAACAAGTATCGCAAGAGCAATCTGGTCATGATTGGCATCCTGTGCATCAGCATCCTGTCAGCGGCACTCATGGTGGTGTTGCTGAGGGTGTTTGGCAACGACAAGGCTAAGCAGATCAGCAGCGCGAGCTCGACAAGCGAGGGCGAGGCTGTCTTTTTGGACGGGGCTGCACGACGCGAGGTTCAGCAGCGAGGTCTGGGACGCATGTTCATCAGGTTCAGATGAGGTTTGGACCCTGCTGCGGGCGGAGGTGGCTCCAGGATGGCGGAGTGGGATTGTTGTTACTCGCGTAATGCCAATGGCGAAATCGAAATGCGGTGCAGCTGGGCGGAAAGCCCATGGACATGGTCACGAGAGGGGCCGTCTGGCGTCGCGTGCTGCGGTTGGAGCCGAGTCACGATCCATCTGGGGCTGACGACATGCGAACTGCTCCATAGCTCGACCGGGGTTAGCTGTCAGAATTTGGATGGCAACAGCCGCAGATGTCCATGGGCTTGCTGTATGGTGTCGAGAAGAATGTGTGCGTGCAGATTCGCAGCCCGATAGCGGCGCTGCGGCAGAGCGGTCGTCGAAGGCCTCGTCGCATGATTCTCACGATGCCCCTCGTCTGTTAGCTGACTCCAATCGTTCGTTGGTACACTAAAGGCACCGCATTGTGATTTAACTTTTGCACATTCACCACATCTCCTGCTCCTGCTCCTGCTCCTGCTGCTCCCCGCGTCTGCTCATCTTTCTGCTGGCCACCGCGACCCCGTCCTGCGGCAGCCTGTCAATTGCCCTAGCGCCCCACTCCCGCTATCCAACGTCGACCACCACGCTGCACGCGCAGACAGCTGCAGACAGTTGCAGACAGTCGTGCACGCTCACACCGATCAGCGGCGCACAGCTCAGCGGCGGCTCAATCACACACGCTTTCTTTCGCATACCGAGGGACAGTCGCACGAGCAGCGAGACCCTCTTTCACGCGCGCCGCACTTCGATGGTCCTCCCTCTGCGGCCGTGAGCGGGGCACCACAGTGCGTCCAGCACGTTCGAGCCGCAACCACCGCCCTGACGTAAGTCGTGTCCCCGAAAAGCCCTCCCAAGAAAAGCCCTCCCAACAATCGCTGTCGCTCGTCACTGCCCGCCGTCGCTGCCCGCCGTTACATGCAAGGGACGCAGAGCGCCTGCTGACGGCGACTAGCTGCGCATACTCTCGCGCGGAGGATAGCCCTCGGCACCCACCACCATGTCGGCCGCAGTCGAGAACGAAGACCTGGAAGAGCTCTCCCTGAGCATGCCCGCGCCGCGGCGGGGAGGCGCGAGCACCACCAAGGCCGTCGACTTCCAGCAGGCCACCGAGCCCGTCCTGCCCCCGCCCGCCGTCGAACCGAACAAGGCGCGAGACTCCAAGGCCAGCCAGCGCCTGGGCCAGTACACCATCGTCAAGACGCTGGGCGAGGGCTCGTTCGGCAAGGTCAAGCTGGCCACGCACCAGGTCAGCGGCCAGAAGGTCGCCCTGAAGATCATCAACCGCAAGAGGCTGGTCACACGCGACATGGCCGGCAGGATCGAGCGCGAGATCCAGTACCTGCAGCTGCTGCGGCACCCCCACATCATCAAACTGTACACCGTCATCACCACGCCCACCGAGATCATCATGGTCCTCGAGTACGCCGGCGGCGAGCTCTTCGACTACATCGTCAACAACGGCAGGCTGCAGGAGGACAAGGCCCGCAAGTTCTTCCAGCAGATTGTCTGCGCCGTCGAGTACTGCCACCGCCACAAGATCGTCCATCGAGACCTGAAGCCCGAGAACCTGCTCCTCGACGACCAGTACAACGTCAAGATTGCCGACTTCGGGCTCAGCAACATCATGACCGACGGAAACTTCCTGAAGACGAGCTGTGGAAGCCCCAACTACGCTGCCCCCGAGGTCATCTCCGGAAAGCTGTACGCTGGTCCTGAAGTCGATGTCTGGAGTTGCGGTGTCATCCTGTACGTCTTGCTCGTGGGGAGACTGCCTTTCGACGACGAATACATCCCCACGTTATTTAAGAAGATTGCCGCAGGAAATTACAGCATACCCAACTACCTCTCGCCCGGCGCCGTCTCTCTCATCAAGAAGATGCTCATGGTCAATCCCGTACACCGCATCACCATCGGCGAGATTCGCATGGATCCGTGGTTCATCACTGACCTCCCTGCGTACCTCGAGCCGCCCATCCAGGAGTTCTTCGACACGGGCATCGATCCTAACAAGGCCATTGACCCGAAAGCTGTTGCGCCGTCTCAGCCAGCCCCGGTCGTCCAGAGGTTGCATGAAACTGTCGTCTCCAAGCTCGGCAAGACGATGGGTTATGCGAAGCATGATGTCCAGGAAGCCCTGGCGCGTGACGAACCTAGCGCTATCAAGGACGCCTATCTGATAGTTCGCGAGAACCAGATCATGAAGGCAAATCGTAAGTGAACCTCCCCAGTCCAAGCCACTTTCTGCGGTGCATATGCACCCTGTTCGTGCGCTAAACACCGCGGAATTTGTGGAAGATATTCAACATTACCGTGAAATCAAAGCGATGATATCCTGACTGCTCACAGCACTCCTGACAAACGAACAAAACCTGCAACCCTTTCTGGCATCTTCACCCCCCACTGGCCACGACTACTTGAGTCAGTCCATACCACAGGTCATGGCTGGCGGTTCTCGACCTCAGATTATACCGCCTCCTTCGGCTGATCATGAACGCGCCCGACAGGGCTCGAACGCAAGCAGTCAGCTCGCAAACGTGCGCAGCCCCGTTAGCACAATTGCCATCTTACCCAGCAGTCTCACAGAGTATCACACGGCTTATATGAAGGGTCATCCGAGGCCGCCGGCACCTCAGGGCTCAGATGGATCACCGTCTGGACAGACGGAGGAACAACGCGCAGCTAATGCTCGTCGACTGAAGCCCAACTTTCGAACACTCCCAGACCCCCAACGACCAAGACCAGAGCCAATGACAGCTCTACCGGCAAAGAAAGCAAGGCCAACCAAGTGGCAATTTGGCATTCGGTCACGGAACCAGCCCGCCGAGGCAATGCTCGCCATCTTCAAAGCCCTCAAAGCTATGGGCGCCGACTGGGAAATCCCCGAACCCCGCAAAGCCGGCGAGCAAAGCGGTAGCCGCTCACGCAGCGCCTCGCGAGGCTCGCACAACGCATCGGGCTCGCGCTCACGCGCACACTCCCAGAGCTCATCCATATCCTCGCATTCGTCCGAAGGCGCAGTCCACTCAGACAACGAGCACTCCTCCCACCGCAAACCGCTCACAGTGCGCAACACAGGCACCGACGAACCCCGTGGCCGCACAAAACGCCATTACAATCACGCCAACGACTGGGGTTACCGCGTTCCAGAGGACCCGTGGGTCATCAACGCCCGCTTCAGGAAAGACGGCATGTTCCCGCCCGGCGTCGCGCATCCGTCCTCCACACACTCAAGCCGCGTCGATCTGCACGCACACCCCGAGGTCCGGCGCCGCAGCTCGACGACGACGAGCACGAGCAGCCACGCCGTCGACGGCGGCGCAGGGAAGGGCGGCGACGACGACTCCTACCCCGAGCCCGATGAGGCCGTCTGGATCTACATGAGCATCCAGCTGTACAGCATTGACCGCGATTTCTTTGTCGTAGACTTCAAATGCGCGGGTTACGAACGTCTTGTTAGCAACCTCGTCCGCGAAATCAAAGCCAATCCCTCCGTCTCCACCGAAGGAGACTTCTCCTCCTCCCACCGCAGTAAACATCAGCACGAAGACGGTTGGGACGACGAGCAGGGGGTCTGGCGCCGCCTTGACGACGGCGAGCCGCTGCCGGAAGACGTGAAGAGCGAATTGAAAGGCGGGCGCGGCGTGTTGAGGGAGCGCACCGAGGAGATTGGCGCTGGACGCATGGAGGGCGAGAAAGTGTGCACGTCTCCATTCCCGTTCTTGGATGTCGCGAGTACGTTGATCCTGCAGCTCAGCGGGGAGTGAGACGAGTGAGACGAACGAGACGAGTAGGTCAGGAAGCTGTATGAATTGAAGGGATCCTTGTTGAGGCCCGCGGGCGAAGTAGAGCATAGAAGGCACGGCGTACGGAGCACGCGGGGTTTGTAGACATGGTATACCCTGCTTGACGTCTGGCGAAATGCGAGTACAATTCTATCACAATTGCACTTCTTAAATGATATTCCGTGTGCACCTTGCACTATCGAGTAGACACAGCTGCTTGCTTCTGGTGTTTCTCTAAAAGTTTTTAGAACTTAGGCCTGGAATAATCTCGAAGTGTGGATGGAGGGTTATCACTATCTTGTCTCAGCACTTCGTCTCCGTCTTTTCCCACAATAACATTCAACGCTCGATGCACACACTCGACCGCTGCACCGCTCATATGGTGTACCTGAATCCGACCTGGCCTTCGATGGGATCCGGCACCTCACCGTTCGCAACCTGGCGATCAGCCTTCCTATTCGTCTTCCAGAAGTACCAGCTCGTCACACACAGGACCAACAACGTGTAGAACTGCAGTCCGGCACTGACCCACAAGCCGACCACATACCGCGGCGCATCGCGCTGGCGGAACACGGTGCTGGCCACGATGCCGCCGATGGCGCCGAAGCCGATCTGCAGCGCACTCGCCGTGCTGCGCTTGCTCTGCATGCGGATGTTGTTCGCCTGGTACGTCAAGATGGCCGGCACGTTGCCCTGGCTGCCCATGATGCCCAGGAACACGCCGAAGTAGCGCACGCCGCCGTTGGACGCGTACGCGACGATCATCAGCCCGACGAGGCAGATGACGCTCTGGATCGCGATGATGGGCGCGCGCAGTGAGTACTTGTCGCCCACCCAGGCGAAGCCGAACGCGGTGATCATGGCGAGGACCGCGGGCGGGGCACTCAGCGCGTTTGCGACGCCCGCGGAGTAGCCGAGGCCGACGAGGATGACGGGCGTGAAATAGCTGGTGGACTTAGCGCTGGTTCTGATGTGGGAATCAAGGTTGGGGAGGGGCGTACGCGAAGGCATAGACGGGCACTGTGGTGCTCATGAACAACGTGCAGAAGGCCCAGAGCTTCAGGTCGCTGAGGTGCTTGAAGAACTTTGCCCAAGTCAGCGGATCGGCCTCTGAGTCGCCACGATCATCTTCGATGCGTCGCAGCACAAAGTTGGCCTCGCGCTCGTTCAGGAAACCCTGCTTAGCCGCTTTGTCCGGGAAGTCGAGGATGATGAACCATGCCCCGATGGCGACGACGCAGGTTAGAATGCCTTCGAGGATGAAGATCCATTGCCAGCCGCGGATCCCGCCAACGCCTTCCATCTGCATGATGCCGTAGGCGAGGATGTTGGCGATGCCGCCGATGCCGACGGCGACGAGGTAGAAGCCGCCCAGGCTGTTTCTTGTCAGTGAGGTTGAAGCATTGGAAGTAACGTGACGAACCGTTTCTGCATCTCCCTTCGCTTGTACCAACACGTAATCAGATAGACACCTGAGCTCGTCAGTGATGATCGATGGATTGCGCTGGGAAGGGGGGAACCTGCATCCAGGGAAAAAACCAGCTTCGAAGAAACCAAGCAATGCACGACACACAGTGAGAGTCTGCCAGCTCTTAACAAAACCCTGGCCAATCATTACGGCACCCCACGAGAGAGCTATGAAAGCAAGCCAGTTGGCACTGCCAACCTTTCGAAGCACAATATTGGAAGGCAGCTCGAAGAGGAAGTATGTCGGGAAAAACATGACGAGAGCAATGGTGTACCTGTCGCCGACGTTGAGCGCGAGGTCTGCGCCCATACCAGCAACACGAGCATTGGCGATGTTTGTGCGGTCGATCTAGGATAGGTAAGTTGGAGTTGACAGACCGAATGCTGAGTGGGCTTACTAGGGAAATTGAGTATAAAGCACCGAGAATAGGCAACAGTCTCCAGTCGATCTTGCGGACAATCCTCTTCTCCTCGATGCCGTCGACATCAGTGTCGGCGTATTGAGGTGTTGCGTCGAACTTCTCCTGCCGGACTGTGCCGGGCTTGTATTCGTCGTCGCTGCTGCTGTTCGTCATGATGTACTCCGATTGAGTAGTCTTTAGCCGAGTGCGTAGAGTAGTCTGGGGGTACTGGCTGTCACTTTCGAGGCTTGATCAGGACATGGAACATTGTTATATCTATACACGCCCACGCCGACCGCGGCAATTTTCGTTAACAGTAGCTTGGCTTCCAAGCATGTTTCGAGCAATGCAAGTGTTCATAGGGGTATTGGAAGCTCCTTGATTGAAGAGCAGCGGGCTCAGCATTTCTTGGTGTCGTATTGGTGTGGAGATGAGATCCGTCCAAATCGTGGGGTACCAAGCTGGACTGCGCGTGTGGTTCGCACAAACCAAGCACCGGAGTCTTGGGATTACGGAGGCATGATTGTTTACCCTTCGCTTGTTAAGGGAGATCAGCTAAAACCCCAACACTCCAGAGTCCTTCCATCGAGCAGAGTGGCTGCCGTTTTTCTTAGTTATCTCCTTCTCTTATTCGACCACTCATTAGGTTGCATCTTTCGTGAAGTCGTTCCTGACGCGCAAAGCATCAACATCGTAGCTGAACTGTTAAAAAAAAAACCCAAGCACCCGGGCCTTGGTCGACAGGAGAAGTTTCCAAAACGAGCCATGGCCGTTCTGCCCACGAGGCTCGAAACCACGCGGAAGTCTCCAGCCAAGCACGTCAGTAGCGTCGACAGCTGGCCAGACCTTCAGCGCTTGCCGCTGATACCTATGATGACCTGCTGCTAAAGCCCGGAGGTCTGGTGCCGGAGGCTGGGCGTCATCACGGCGTGGCAGTGAAATAACCATGCCAGAAGTGTGGTTGCGGCTCCTGGAAGATCGTCTTTAGCGGAGCGGAGAAAGATCCGCCTGTCCTGGCGCCCAGTGACCACATTGCGGGGTCAGTCTTGGACGCAGAGCTCGCTTCGCTTCGTCGATGTGGAGTGCTTGACGCGCACGTTTGGGGTCCTGTCATTCGGCTATGCACACCAGAAGCAGTATGATGAGGCTTCTTGTCACGACGCCTTGAATGCTGTGTTTTTGCATCAATGGCGCAGCGATGGCTAAAGGCGCTTGAGTACGGCGAAGATGCCTCGGTACAAGCGAGTGTCGTGGGTCCGCAGCGGTTGCTGGCAGTCTTTCATGTCGTCGACGCTTTCTTGTGTTAAAGATGCTGGGGTTGTGTACGGAAAGAGGTCGAAGGTGCGGAACCAGACCTAGCGTGTGAGCGACTTCCGGATGCTGTTTCGAGTGAACTGTCATCTCACCTCATAAATCTAGACATGAGAATTAGGAGTAGCGGGACAAGGAGGGTCATGGTGGAATCTCTCATTCGGCTCAAGTATTGTGCTGCTCGAGAGGTGCCCAAGCCGGGCTACTACGAAGACGCCCTCGGAGGCCTTCGCCGGGTATCAAACACTCGCATTTCCCTTCCCTTCCCAGCACCATTGTCGAGGAAATCCCCGTAGTACTCGTGATCATGTCATGACAGTCGTGAGCCGGTGCTCTACCAGCTATCGCCCCCACCACCTGTCTCCCATCCACCACTACCTGCGGGAGTATCATCTCCAGCGCCCCAGCCACCAGTGGCCTCAACGGCGCCTCCTGAGCCCATAGCATCTCCCTCGGCAGGGTTGACTTTACAGCGCTTTGAAGAATTAGCAGTTGAACACTCGTGTAAGGAAGTGTACTGACCTTGAAAGTGTGGCCGAACTCCTGGCAGTTTGAGCACTGAACCTTGAACCAGTCTTTGGGTTCAGGACAATCTCTGGAGAAGTGGCCCTGCTTGTCGCAGTTGCGGCAGGTAACATTGTCAGGGTTGCGAGGATGGTCACACTCTTTCGCCATGTGAGCGTCAGAACCGCAATTGCGGCAAGTACGAGGAGGACGAGCCTCGACGTTAGGACACTGTAAAGGTTGTCAGTGAGTGCAAAACTTGAAAGGCGGGGAGCGTATATACATCCCTGGAGAAGTGCCCGGTCTCATTGCACTTGCGGCATTCGACGCCCTCGGCTGAGCGAGGCTCGGGGCACTCCTTAGCATTGTGACCCTCCTGCTTGCAGTTCTTGCAAGCATGGGGGTTGACGCGCTCCTTAGGGCAGTCACGAGCACGGTGACCTTCCTCAGAACAGTAGACACACTGGACGGCAGGTGTCATCGAGATGTGCTCAGGCTGCTCTTGCTTGCAATGCTGGATGGGGTTAGCGATGTGACCACCTTCAGACGTTGCTTTTGAGGGACGTGATCAGTTACCTTCTTGATGTGGCCAAGCTCCCCACAGTTGCTGCAGAGCGGGACACCACGGTCCTGAACGAAGCCGGCGGATGCAAGACGCTCGAGATTCTCAGCTGTGTCCTTAGGCCAGCCCTGAGCCATCTTTGCCCGGCGTGGCTTGTCAGAGAGTTGAACAGTGAGAACGAAGTCACGCTCTGGGTTGCCGATCAGGTCAATAACAGTCATGTTGACAGCAATCTCTTGTTGAAGGGCGATGAGAAAGACGGGAAGGCCGTCCTCACGAAGAGCGGACTCGACATCGGGCAGGGAGAAGTCGTCGACGACAGCTCGAGCGTAAGCCTTCAGGCAGGTGCGGAATCCGTCGAGGTCACGCTCCTTCGCGGCATCAATCAGCTTTGCCCAGGCCTCCTCGGCCTCAAGCTCGGGGACGCCAGTCCAGTCGACAAGGCGACGCTCCTTGCACTCGAGAGCCTTGTGTCCATCCTTGTCACAAAGCTTGCACTTCATAGGGTTGGTAGGGCAGCTGCGTGCGAAGTGACCTTCAATGCCGCAGGCGTTGCATGTGCCTGTAAACTCCCGTTCGACTCGAGGGTTAGGACAGTCAGTCTTGTTATGCCCAACCTCGCCGCAGTTGAAGCATTCGCCGGTGAGGCCACCACCAGAAGGCTTGTCGGGGCACTCTCGAGCGAAGTGATCGGTCTGGCTGCAGCTGTACACGGTGTTAGCATGGTGGAGCAGTCGCTGTCGAGCGGCATCGCAGCGAGCCGAGAGTCTATCTGCATTGGAAGCAATGCCTAGATCAACTCTGAATATCCCCCATTTCTGGGACGTGGGGAGGGTAGGGGTGAGAACTTACATTCGACAGGTATCATCACCGCCACTACCGCCAGCTCCATCGCCAGCGTCACTGCCACCGCCCCACGAGTCTCCAGTGTCACCACCAGTGGCAGCAGCTCCCCATGTGTCGCCACCTGGAGGAAATCAGTGATATATGTGCAGCTGTGAAGGAGAGTGACGAACTGCTGGCTCCTGTATCCCAGTTCATAGCTGTGTCGAGCCGAGTGGGAGAAGAGTCGAGCTGTGTGTGACGTAAGCTTGTAAAAAAGAGAAAGTCAGCTGTTTGATCGAGAGTCGAGCCCGCTGTGTGCAAACCGCTGAGAAAGGTCTGGTTGGAGAAACTCACGGGTCGAACGAAGCTCAACGTTGAGAGTAGCGGAAGTCCTGCTCAAGCTGATAGTGAGATAGCAATCGAGGACGCGAGGGAGGCCATGAAGTAGAGTTACTTCAAGGGAGTGCGAGGCGGGAGATAGATTTTGTGTGAGGGGCGTTTGTTCATGTACAGCAGGGGCAACCGCGACCAGCGGTCTGTGCGGGGCGAAATGACGACGGTGAGAGTGAGCAACGTATAACTAATACGGTCGCCGCCACACCGCAGCAAAGCAGGAATAGAGCAGTGACGGAATGCATCTAAGGGCCACCCACAATGAGAAAAACGTGCGACTGCGCGATCATATTTGATGGGATGGACGAAGCCGCAGGAGAGCTATGCAGCGATGTAGCGACAGTGCTTCGATCGCACAGCAAAAGCGAAGGTAAGGGTGAGAGACCGATTTGACGACGTGGATGGAAGACGATGGAAAATACGAGAACCAGAAATTCATGCCATTGGATACAAGACAGCGTACTATCGAGGTATAATACTGGTAACAAGTCGTGAAGCTCATATGCAACAGACGAAAACGCCATCATAGCATCAGATCGTGCCAGCCGCGCAATGTGCGCGCCAGGCTGGAAGTCAAGTACTATACACACCCAAACATGCGCCAGACACCCATAGTCGCTGGGAACTACATCTCTCTATACACCGCGGAACTGTCGGTGACATTAGTTGTTGAACAGAGGCAGAAGTAATAAGTGTAGACTTACCATGCGAACAATCAAGAACCACACGGCTCCGATGAAACGGAATGCTGCAAGACCAGCGACACTCCACAGTACAACACCAAGGTAGATGTTCGCAACATGTGTCTGGTGCTCGGACTGCTTGTCGGTCGCGACAGTGACCTCCAAACCACCGGACTGAAGTACGAGCGCAGTAAGACCGAGATTGCATAGCATCCAGAAGAGGACAACACCAGATCGGAATCCCTTATAGTAGTCTTCCTGCTTGTCCTGGGGCGAAGGGACCTTCTTCTCCTCCTTCCACTTGATGCTGAAGGTCTGTAGCTCCTTCTCGTACATGGTGTTCAGATCAGCATCGTCGGTAGGAGCCTGAATATCAGCCTTGCCGTCAGCCTTGGTGGTGACCGAAGGCAGTTTCTCAGGCTTATCGTCACCCTTTGTACCCCAGGTGATATCGTGCGTGTTGCAGAAGGCGTAGACGTTGAGAATGTTGATGTATGTCGGTGTCATCAACAGGTACTGAATGAAACAAGTGAACATGTGCCATGGATCCAAGAAGAGGAACGAGACGATGAACCACATGACGTATGTTGATGCCAGCGAAACGATCAGGTTGAAGAAGATCGTGTTTTGGAAGACATCTGAAAAGCTGAAGCCGTCTTTATCGTTGACCACGCCTTGAATGGACTTGACCGTGATGAAAACCGATGCGAACATGAGGTATGTCATGATGATACACCAAAAGTATACCATGGACATGTACCACTTGTTGGAACCCTGCGGTCGATTACCGAGTGATAAGATGAAGCACGTTATCAGCACTGCAATGTAAAGCCATTCGAACAAGATGAACAAGACTTTGCCAGTGACACCGATATATTGGACCAGGGAGCCAGTGAGGATGTGGAAGACCAGGAAGAAGTTACCGAGCGCAAACCAGGCGAAGAGCATACTGATGGTCTGGTAGAAGAACTCGACAAGGAACATTGTCTTGCGGATCGCCGAATGATCACTGCGGAAAATGTCGAAAGAGTGGGCCAAGGCGTAGACTGCGGCGAAGAAGGAACCGTTCAACCAACGACGACGCTGACCGATGAACTCTGCCATAGTCGTGGGAACATCAGTCTCGCCGTTGGAAGACTTGACGTACTGCAGGATCCAGTGGCAGTTCCTCTTGGAAACGAGCTCGAAACAGAGGATACGATCTTCGGCGAGGTACATGTTGGCTGTGAAAATGCCGGCGTTCGCTCCGTGCATTTTCTCGCCAGCGAAATACTTCTCCAGTGGTCCTTGGCCGGTCTTGTCATTCTGAAGCGCGACATAGCGGTATGCCGAGAAGGCACCGGGAAGCACAGTGATAAATCCAAAGGCAGATTCCAAGGGCTTATCCAAGATGTTAGACATCTTGTACTCGAAGTTCTGGGTGGCAACAAGCGGGTTCAGAAGCTTCTTGCCGTGCACCAACATAGCCTTGATCTCACCACAAGCGCCTGCGCACATGGGTTCGAGGTCGAAAGCTTTCCAAAGCTGGTAGATCGAGTCCTTGCCAGGCTTGGTGCCTGCGTCGATCAACACACAGATGTTGGGATCTAGAACGGTACCGAAAGCCTGGAAGAACCATCTATGCGAGTTGATTTTCTTCTGATTCTTTTCCTTCAGACAGAAGAGCATCTGCACAGGTGTGTTACCCTTCTTGACACCGACTACACCCTTCTTGATGTCGAGAGTCATTTGCGTGGTGTACTAGTCGATCTCGTTAGTCATTGTACCGAAACACAGCCACTTTGCCTCACGTACCTCGTAAATATGCGCCGTCACATCCTTCCCGTTGACTTGTTGCTTGGCAATGCCGTCCTGGTACACACCAAGACCTGCGAGAACCGCTCTGGTTCGCGGGTTGATTTTCGCACGTCCGTCGCTGACGACGCACACTACAATCTTCTTCCACGCGTCCTTGCCCCACGTCTTGCTGTTGGTTCGCGAATTCATGTACTCGATGTTTTTGATAACACCCATCATGGTTCGCGCAAACAGCTCATCTTCTTCGTTATACATAGTCACAACGATGAAGAGCTCTGTATGCCTGGGCTTTGCAAACAACTTCTGGCGCAGAGTGAAGCGCTCTGCATCGAAGTCTGCAGGATCGCAGGTGGCGGCCGAATAACGCATGTGCGTGAACTCGTCACGCTCCGGGGGCTGTGCATGTGGAACCTGATTGAGCAGTCGCGGAGGGATTGGGCAATCAAGCACCAAGTTGCCCTTGAATAGCTGCACTTCCTTGACTGTCTTCCACCTCTTGATTGGCGCCGGACTGGGTGTGTGTTGGACAGGCTCGTCGTGGAACGGGTTCTCGGGATCCATCTGGTCATCCAGGTCGTGAGGATCGGGCCCATACGAGTTCGCGCCTCCTAGCATCGGCCTGCCGTCCTGTTCGTCTTGCCAGTAGTGGTCTGGCTGCGTGCCGTACCCCTGGTGCGGGCTCTCGTCGTGCGGTGTGGGATCGTAGGGCTGGTTGTAGTACGCATCGTGGTGCGCCTGCGGGTTGAGCGAATAGTCGCTGTCGTGTCGTTGCGGTCGTGGGTCGTAGTCGTCGTGATAGTTGCCTGCAGCATAGGGGATGTTCTCTACCGAGTACTGCGCATGTCAGCTCCTCCGCGCGCCTACTACCCGCTTGAACACTCACACTTGGCTGCAGGGGAAGTCTGTCTCCCGAGGCTGCGGGATGTGTCATGTTTGGTCCCATGGGGATCTCGAGCGGCCCTGCGTGCGAGCCATAGTTGTCTTCGAGCTGATACCCAGCGAGCGGATGTCCTGGCGAAGGTGTGCGCCCTGGACCTGGGCGTCTGGGATCCATCTCGTACTGATGGTCCTCGTCTGTGTATGTCCTCGATTAGCGAACTGTCCGCAGTGTGGTAGGGCGACAGCGATAGCGATAGTGATATACAGCGAACGGATGCGCAGGTGACGAGGAATGCAAAAGAGTGCAGGTCCGGTGCGCAGAGCCGCGATATGTAAGACCTGGTGGCTCAGAAGGAAGCGACAGGGTATTTGGGAAATGGCCTCTGGGCGCAGTAGCCGGCTATGCGTGCAACGCAATCGTAATGCGCACAGGCTTGGATCCTCGCATTCTCAGGTACAAGTACTCACCTAATCGGTTGTAGCCACTCATGGTGCCGGGAGCGCTGCTGCGCCTTCACTGTACTTGCGGATGTTGCGAACACCGACTCCACTGCCCAAACACGCGTGGGAATGCGTGAATATGGATGGCCCAGCAAGAAACGTGACTTTGTTGATTGCGCAACTGCAAAAGACGTATCGCGGCAAACCTGAAACTAGCTGCGTTTGGCGGGGATGGAGGGTGCACGGCAGCGATGTTTACCTAGCAACGCCCGTTGCGAAGGACGATATGACGCTGCTGCGGGTCCTGTCGAGGTACGAGGTGCGCGGGAAACAAGTTTGGCTCCACAGCTGGGGAATCTCTGCTCTTCAACAAATACACGCAGCCGTCAAAAGCAGCGTTCAGCCTGGCAACCAGCTGGCTGCGCAGCGCTTTCTTTGTGCAGCCCAGCCAAGCAACGATGCATCCCTGAAACTGTGCATGTGGCGCTGCTGCTTAGCCGCATCCTTCTGACGAAGCCTCATCTATTTCAGGACAAGGACGAAAGATCGCCCGCACGCCGCAACGGTTATCAAATGCCCGATTCTCTGCCATTAGCCACGGTGGCGGGACAGTCTTTACTCTTTGCCTTTCATACACCAAGATACTGTGCTGTTGGAGTTGGAAAAGACCTCGCACGATTCTGGAGGTTCCCACGGTGAAGATGAACCTGGATGCGGCTGAGCTTTTGCTCACCGAGCTGACAGCTACCGCGCACGTTCTGACCGCGTTGAGGCCTCCCAAGCGAACAGCAACTAAAGCGACTTAGTAACGCGACTTACTTCTCAGAACGGCTCGCTACCATTCACAGCCTTGTGGGGTTGTATGAGAGGCTGACGGCGATTTGACAAGCTAACATGCGAGCGGTCCAGCACTGAACATGTGAGCACTCAAACATTGTGATTCAAACGTGGGTATGAAGTGACGACATTCCCATTCCAAGCTTCGTACATGTACATTTTACAACGCCAACCCAATGACAGAAAGCACGCCGTCCAGAGAGTAGTAGTAATTACAAGTTCGAACGTCCAACATCCTCGATCACATCTTCATTACCGCCTATTCTCTACCTCATGCCAAATCCGCCTGCGCCAGCCGCGGCGCCCATGGCGCCCAGTCTGCTCGCAAGCTTGGGGTACTTCTCCTGGACCTCGAGTTGTGTGCGGGTAGCCTCAGCGTAGCTCAGGGCGTTGACGATCTCGCCCTCTGTCCTGCTGAGCTCGGCCGCGCGCTCAAAGTATTTAAGAGCCTCTGTGACCTTGCCCTGCTGGAGGAGCAACTGCGCCATTGTGGCGACGGCGATGTCGCACTCGGGGTCGATGATGAGGGCCTTCTCGCACAGCTTCTCGGCTTCGTTGAAGTCGTTCTTCCACTGGAAGAGGGCGAGCGCTTTGTTGATGAGGGGCAGGACGTTCATGCCGAGGGGCTTGGAGGACTTCTCCATTTCGACGGCGGTGTCGAATTTCTCGATGGCTTCCTGGTACTTTTGCTGGTCGAGCAGCAGCTCGCCATAGTAGTTGTAGACGTCGGGCACCTGGGAGAAGTTCTTCATGCAGCGGCGGAAGGTGGCCATGGACGAGGCGATGGAGCCCATCTTGTATTGTGTGACACCAAGCTGGATGTGCGAGAAGATGAAGGTCTCGTCCAGGTCGATGGAGCGCTGGTAGTCCTTTGCGGCCTCGCCGAACTCAGACTTGATGAAGTGCAGCTGGGCGCGGTGGTAGAAGATGTCCGGGTCCTTCTCGTTCTGCGCGAGGGCGGTTGCGAAGTCGGCTTCGGCGGCCTCGGGGTTGGCTATCAACACGTTAGCAGGTGCAAACAAGTTCGAATGTGGGTGTTCGTCGTACCCAGCTCCAGGTGCATGCTGGCGCGTTTGATGAAGCTCTGTGTCAGCGACGGCTGCAGCTCCACGCTCTTGTCCATGTCCTGCAGGGCGTCCTCGTTGTCGCCCTTGAGGTAGCGGAAGGTGCCGCGCATGTTGTACGCAAAGGCCTCGTGCTCGCCCAGGTCTCCCAGCTCCAGCGCGCGGTCGAAGGCGGCAGCGGCCTCTGCGTAGCCCTCGGCGGTCTTGGTGCCCATGGCCTTCAGGCCCTTGCGCAGCTGGCCCTTGCCGCTCTCCTCGTCGAGCTCGGCGTCGTCGTCGAGGCCGGCGGGCGCGGGCTTCGGGCGGAAGCTCTGCAGGTAGTTGGTGACGAAGGTCGGGCTGGGCAGCTTCTTCTCCTTGGACGCGAGGATGGCCTTGCCCTTCTGCTCGGCGACCTTCTTCAGCAGGCGCTCGACGCTCTGGGCGCTGCTCTCGTTGCGGAAGCCGTCGATGATGCAGCTGGCCGTGTAGTCGAGCAGGGCCTCGCTGTTGCGCTCGACCTGCTCGTAGGCGTTGGCGCGGCGGTTGAGCGCCTTGACGTACTCGTTGTCGAGGTTGATGGCGGCCGTCGTGTCGTCGATGACCTTGTCCCAGTCGGACATGGCGTTGTAGCAGGCGGCGCGGTTCGAGTAGAAGACGGGGTCCTGCCTGCACAGGATCGCCTTACCGTACAGCTCGATGGCGCGGTTGTAGTCCTTGGAGCCGTACGCCTTGTTGCCCGCCGCCTTGAGCTTGGCCGCGTACTCCTTGCGCTCCTCGTCCGACAGCGCGCCCACCGTGTCCTCGCTGACGTCGGGCAGCTCGTCCGCCGAGTCTGCGGCGACCGACGCCTTCTTCTCGACGGGCTTGGGCTCCTCCTTGTCCTGCTGCTTCGCGGCCCGCTCCTTCTCGCGCCGCCGCTCGCGCTGCTTCTTGCGCTTGTTCGCTGCTGTGCCGGACGCCGATGCGTCGCTGCTCGAGTCGGACGAGTTGAAGTAATAGATGGCCCCGCCCGCGCCGACGACGAGCGTCACGCCGGCGATGGTGTAGACGACGCCTTTGTTCTCCGATGCCCAGTTCGATAACCGGTCCCAGAACGAGCTTGTGCCGGCCTCGGGGATGCCCACGGGGAACGGCCCCGGTGCGCTCAACACAGGCGCCGGTGCGTTGCCGGATGCGTTGGCCATGCTGAAGAACGGAATGTGCAAGGGACGAAAATAACAAGTCGAAGGGGAGGGCGCTCAATGGCGGTGGTGATGGAGGGAGCTGCAGAAGCTGCGCGTCAGAAAGATTCCAAGTCGAGTGGCCCATGCATCGGATGACTTCATGGTCGTCCTTGCAAACACAAAACACGTCAACACAGCCTTCACCGTGTTTGTTTCTGCCTTTTATTCCTGCACGCTCACTGAATGGCCACCAGCGTTTCAACCGATTCAACTGAATGACAATGTCCTGGACGCCTTTCATGAAATTTGATGCCTCTTTTTCACGTGACAGTACCCTCCGCTCCTTCGTCTGCTCCCATCTTTTGCCTTCGTCGACTATGCATACTCTCGTAATGCGTCTTGACAGACGCGCATGTTAACAGGGGCTTCAGAGAGTATCACATTGCCTTGAGAGCTGCTGCTTTTGAGACCGCCGCCATGAAGCAAGTCTTGCCGGCAGTCGACCGGCGCCATCGGAGTTTAGAAGCGATGCACTGGTCCGATTCACTGACCGCATCAACACCAACAGAGCATAGAGCATAGAGCACCCAGCATCTCCGAGCGCCGTTTCTGACCATCACTAATCTTCATTACAGTGCACCTCACAAAAGTTCCGACTTGCAAAGTCGAGACACAGACGTTCCTCGATACAACCAGCCATCATGTCATCGCTACCAGCATTCCAACTCTTCACGTCAATCCGTTACGATCCTCTCCTTTTGACGAGTGAAGAGAACTCAAGACCGGATCTGAACTTCTTGACCCCGTCGCCGTTCTACATGCTGACATATCACCGTGACCGCATGGTAGAAGCCGCACAACACTTCGACTTCGACGCTGTAACAAAAGCTCTCACAGATGGTCCAGCATTGCATTCGGTGTTGCTGTCTAAGATAAGAGGATGGCAAGCAAAAGAGAACAAAGAGGACGGACCATTGAAAGTCCGCATCCTCTTCGACGCCGCGGCGAATATGAACTTGGATTTTCTATCTATCCCAGCTGTGCCCTTAACCACGCTATACCCTACATCTTTCGATCCTCCAGATGCAGCCTCGAAGGAGCATCCCGCTCAACAGCAGGCGAAGAAGCCTTTCAAACCCTCAGCGCTCACTGGCGGCGCCCTAGACCTCGGACCCACGGACTCGCTTCCCGCCGGCGACTCCTCACAATCCGCTCAGCCGCCTCAGCCCAAGTCATTCACGCCCTCGCCGTTGACCGGTGGCGCGTTGGAGCTCGGCAACGGCGTCACGCTGCCAGCAGGGAACAAGGACCCTCACTACCACTCCAAACACCCATCTTCCTCATCGCAAGACCGCTCTTCCATCCCGCCACCTCCAGAATGGACCCTGCGCCTCGACACCCATCCAACGCCCAGCTCGCCCTTCACGCTCCTCAAGACGACGGAGCGCACGGCCTACGACTCGAGCCGCAGCCGCGCACTCCCGTCCACGCCGGCGTCGAGCGTCCATCGCGAGGTCATCTTGTGGAACGAGGTCAACGAAATCACCGAAGGCACGCTCACCTCGCTGTATTTCTGGAGAGGAGGGCGCTGGGTGACGCCGCCTGTGGGCGTGCCAGAGGCTTTCAAGACGAAGAGCGATGAAGGCCAGGGAGCTCCTCAAGATGATCACAAGCTCGACGAAGGGGAATTGAGGAGGCCGTTTGCGGGGCGTTGGGGACACAGCGTTCGTAGCGCGAAGGTCGGTGCTGGCGGACAGCGGGGCACGAGCAGGAGGTGGGCGCTGGGGAAGGGGTATTGCATGGAGGAACCGATTTCCATTGACACTGTTGAGGAGGGCGAGGGCGTGTGGGTCAGCAATGGGGTGAGGGGTTTTGGATGGGGGAGAGTTATAAAATAGCGTGGTTAGGTCGGTGGTCGGACTGGGGAGTAATTGAAGAGCGCGGTGTTCAAATTGGCATGAGGCGATGTGTTTCTGCTGAGTGTGTATCGACTGTGCCGTTTTACGGACTGGATTGACCCACACCTTGCCACCCGCTTTCGTCTTCTCTGCCGTGATGAAACGATTTGTGGCACTTTCATCTGCATGTACGGACGGCGGCAAGACTACACGGGGCCTGTAATGGGGCAAGTCTTCGTTACACAAGCTCCACTCGAGATTGGTCTACTTCGTGGGTAGCATCACAGATGAAGTGCCGTATGGGCACCGAGGCCGAAAGAGCGAATGCGTTCTGGTCAGGCTTATCAAGTAGAATGTAGATGAACAAAGATCTGAAGAAACAGAGTTTCTAAGCTCTAGGCAAGCCGATGTATTATCGCGTATGATAAGGACTACGCAGTCTTTTGTAAATTCCCGACCCAGAACCGTAACGCCAGAAGGGTATCTCAAAAGAAGTAGGTACAAGAAGAGAAAGGCATCCGTCGCGGTTGACGGGCTGCTGTGTTTTCGTGGAGAGTGTAATGGAGCTGACGGCGAGAAGGCTCTCTAGCTCCTGCTCGCATGCGAAGAGCTCGAGAACATGTACTGTCTCAACAAATGCTGTTCGTCACGTTGCCGTAACAAGCATGTTGTCCAAGGCACGTTAATGAGCAGTTGAGCGACCCAACACCCTAAGCTGAGACATCATAACCAGTGCCCTTGGGGCCGAAGATCCAGTCTAGACATTCACATTAGAAACAAGTCAACAAACGATTAAGGTGAAGGCAACTTACACTGCGCACTGTACTTTACCTCAAAAGTCTGCTTTTGGCCCTTGCAGGTTGCGGGCTTGTTGCCACCAGCAGTCTCGATACGGTACACGGTATCGATGCCGCCCTGGCTCAGACTCTTGGTGTCCTTGAGTAGAAGCCACTTGATTGCGCCCTCCTTGCCGGTTCCGGGGCAGGAGGTAGTAGGAGCGTCGGTTTCGTTGAGCTTGGCGAGGATGGTCATCGGGTAGGGTGAAGTGAGCTGGTCCAAGGCGAAGACAGGCGAGGCACCGGAGAAGAAGTGGTGGCCGACCATGTGCTCATAGCCCAACGACTGCAGATTCTGCGTAAAGCGGACGGGTGCGGTAGATAGTGAGAGGGCGAGGGGCGAGATGGAGGGGATCGTCCAGCGGGCGAACGGGTCGGTGGAGAGGTGAGTGCCGATGTCATAGAGTTGGGCTGGCATCACGTGTCAGCATGCTCGTCTGCGCGCTTGATGAAGGAGCTTACCAGTGGCGCCGGTGGTGCCAGGCGCAGCGTTGTCGTCGCCAGTCAAGCAGGTGTAGTTCTGCGTACCGATGCCGAGAAGGACGTACTTGAGCTGCAGACCATCGGGAGCTGGCAGAGCGCTCTTGGGCATCAGAACCTGGAGCTTGGCGAGGTTCTTAACGTTGTCGGAGGGAGTGTACACCTTTTTGCCTGGAAGAGCAAGACCAGAGACCGATTCAGTAAAGATAATCAGGGCCGAGGCGGCAGCTGCGAGTGTGAAATGCATTGTAACGAGGATCGAGGGAGTTGAGAAAGTTCAGAGGTAGAGGCTTGTGGAAGAAGTTTCGTGAGAGCAAGGTGAGAGGTGAATAGACTAGATCAACTGAAGGTGACGAAGAAGTTTCCCCACACTGATTTTGCCTTCGCCGTGGGTTTGAGGGAAGGTGCAGTCAGTGTCGTCGGCGTACAGCATTTCCCCGTCACCTGGCGGTTAACTTTCTTATACCCTTTTCCTGTTCACCTGCATCCCTGCTCTTCGACGTTGGACAGACCGCGCCGGCATGCTAGCCCACGCGCCATCTGCATGCATGTAAGTGGAGGCGGCCATGTTCGCGACCGGATGTCCCTCTGCTACCCGTGAGGCGACATGCATCTTGGAGCTGGTGCGACCTGGAGATGCTGCTAGTGCGAGTGTAATGGAGGGCACCTTCCCTCAGGAAGCAGGTGGGTCCCAAACCTTGTCTCGCTGTAAGCGCTGATACGTCGAAAAGGGAGTGAACAAGAACCCTGGGCGTTACGGCGGGAGTGCAAGTGCATGCTCGTTGCCTGCCTGAGCCGCATGGTCATGGCGCTGCCTTTCGTGTTGAGCCTCCATTCGCACGACCTGGTCTTGTGAATGTTGGGTGTTTGACAGCGCCTCCACAGTCGTGCGGCAAAGCAACGAAATCTGCCTCACGCATGACGAACATACAATGTCCGGCAACGGCGACGGGAGTGCCTCAGGGCGTGCCATCAAAGAACTAACAGCTTCATGACTGCTCGACGAAGTCAACATCAGGCTGGATCATTGTCTCTTTCCCGAAAGAACAAGAGGTTGGGCGTGGCCATAGCTTCATGCAGGCGCCACGCAGCCGAACGGCTGGTAATTGACCAGATGTAGTTGAAAAGACCACAAATGACCTGAGAATAGCATGCAAGAGCTATTGAATAGCCCCGCTTTTGGCTTGAATGTTAGCTAAATGTTGGCGGCGCGTACAGACATTAGATTGCGGAGTCGTATGCTCCAGCGGGGTCAGCTCACGCGGCCGAACGCGATGCAGCCGATTCGGCAGTGCTCCGTTGGCACATGCGACTGTTGTTGTACTTGCATTGAGGCTGCGCTGTCAGTGATGATGTTGGTGGAAGCAAATGTCTTGCGTTGAGAGGTCTGAAGTCTCCGAGCTTTGAAGTCTGAATGCAGATCACGCGCAAGCAATTTCCACCCGCACTTGAGCAAAATACCTCAAAACCATGTTCGGTGCCTCTTCCTGCCGGAGAAGCAAATAACTGAAGTTGCATTAGCGTCCTGCATGTCAGCGAAAGGAGTGAATTAGCATGCTTTTCCCAACACATGTGGAGATTTGGTGACTCGCACACGAGCATGCACTCTCGGATATGCGGCCTTCAGGCTGCTCGCCCACATATTCAATGCATTGGCAATCACGAGCATTGACAGTGGATTACCCTCCCACTTCTAGAGTTGACACTGGCGAAGCATCGGTAGATTGATGCGCGGCCGCTAGAAACGGCAACGGGAAGTGGGGCGCCCAGCGACCAGGTTGTGCATCGACTTCCAGTTGTAACGTTTCGACATCTTCTCTTCTCCCTCTGACTACAATAGGTCACTGCAGGAGGAACATACCTGCTCTCACTAGAATTAAATATGAGCTCTGGTGGTTGACGGTGCAGAGTGCGCAGAGAGGCTGCTCCTAACTCGATCTGCCTGGCACGAAGTTACTCGTAAGCTCTCATATGGAGTTGACAGAACGAGAACTACGTAGGTGAGAATTGAGGTGACATCAGAACAAGTGCAACTGGCGTCATTCGATTTCGCATCTCTTGCAGCGGTAGCCAGAATGGTCATCCATATATAAAAAGCAAAAGTTCCTATGCCTCACGCAAGTCTACTGCCAGACACGCCCGGAATTCCTCTCAACATGCAAGACCTGGACCAGAGTACAGCTGGAAATTTATCAGGTGTACAATTATATTGAGGTCTGGGTCACGCGGCCGACCACCAGTGCCTCGAATATCTTTGGAAACGTGATTCTTGGGTTCATAGATGTCGTCGATGTTAGCCAAACTCTCGAAACTCTCGATACTTGGCCTTTTCTTGTACTACAAAAAAACCTGGTCCAAGGCTTGAGCTCGCTGTCAAGGGCTAGCGCGACCAGACGGACCTTAGATCAAGATTGGAACAGCGTTGCGACATCGAGGGCTTGAGGACACTTTACAAGTACACGGATACTGCAATCACCCAATTGAAATTGGAGGCTGGCGACGATACCGTTGGATTTACCTTCGTCTTTTAAGTCAGACTATTGGGTAGATTGACACTGGCTGTTACGGACGGTTGAAGCCCGCGTGGAATGTAGATCACAGACCTTATGTTCACTGCTTACGAGCTCAACGAAACGACTTTTGACGAAAGAAAGCTTATGTCAGGCATGCCGCGACTTCAATTGCAGACTATGTAGCTTGATGCCGAGCGAATCCCCTATAAATTGGCTCCTCGCTCACCCTTCAGCGGAAAGGGTCAGCTGGCGCAAGAACCACATTCAACGGTCTCTTCTCCCACAAAATATATGACTCCTGCTCACCCCAGTCGAAACTGTCATGCTTGTTTGCCAGCTTCAGGTCGAAAGCAAATACCAATCGTGCCACAATAATCCTCATCTCTGCATACGCTAACTTCATCCCTATGCACTGATGTCTACCAACGCTGAACGGGTTGAAACTTGCCATGTCGTCTTGAGAGTGCTTGTGGGATACAAGGAATCGCTCGGGAAGGAATGTGTTTGGCAGGTGGAAGTTGTAGGTCTGTCGATTGCTCGCAAATTGGTTGTAGGCTACGTAGGTCTACAGGCATGATCAGTGGACGGAGCACCATAGGAAAGAATAGTTACTCACATCAGCTGGGACGTAACGACCACACACTGTATCTCCTCCCTTGGGGACGACTCTGGGTGGAGCACCTATTGCAACAGGCGGGTCGAGACGAAGACCTTCGTTAATGACTGCGTTCAGATAAGGTAGGTGTGTTGTCGAGGCTACGTTGATCTCATCTTCTGAGTGGAAGGTAGAGCGGAGCTCTGTGGTCAAGCGCTGAAGACATCCTGGGTGTTGAACGAGTTCGCGGAATACACTTGTCAAAGCCGTTGCTATCGTCTCGCTCGAAGCAAAGACAAAGATCATGAGGTTGATATCCCATTCTTTGGGTTCTATACCGCCCTTCGCATCGACATACTTCTTGGTAGGGGTCACGAAGTCTGGTCGGTCAGTATTCATGGCTAGACGCTTTTGCGCCATGGCATTGCTCATCATTGCGTGGTCCTTCATCTTGATAAGAACCTTCTCTGGAATGATGAAGCGGAGAAGTTGGTCCATTGGAGGATACTGGTTGATCGATGCGATTAGCGCAAGGCCTTTGCCAAAATCCTTGGCTACGTCAACCCAAGGATGGGTTTTCCCACTCTTGATTGAGTCGAAAGATTCACCAAATGAGAGGTCACTGCCAATGTCGAAGGCTAGAGATTGGAAGACATCCTCCAGGTCGGTGGTCCTCGATGCTGACTTTCGCAACTTCGACACAAGCAGGTCGGTATAGCCTTCTACGATCGGTGCTTGATCCCTCAAGCTCTTATCGGAGAAAGCGTTCGCGAATGCGCGTCGGTATCGTGCATGGGAGGCTTCATCAAACCCCATAATAGAGTGCGGTTCATCTGGGGTTCGTTTCTTGAACCAGGTTCTATTTCTCTGGAAGAGCAGGTGGCCAGGTCGATTTGCATAGATGTCTTTCCATGCTCTACTGTCTGCGTAAGAGAGCTCATTGGGCGCAACCCTGACGATCGGTCCATACACAGTATGGAAGTCTTTGAGTCGGTTGTGCAGTTGCCCTTTGTGTGTAGAAACTACATAGGGCAACCGGAAGGCCCGCCATAAGATTGGTCCGGGATACTGACGTAAGGGATGTAACAAGACATTGTATGTACCAAAGAGCAGGACCGCCTAGTCCTCGCAGGTCAGCATGCGTGTGCTTACAGGTCAGAGCATACTCACAAGTAACACCAAAAGAGGATATGCCCAAACGCTGAGTGCGCTGACATTCAATGGCAGTAGGTCCAACATGGTTGGCCGTTGTCGGGCTTCGCCCCGCTCCTGTTGAGCGTTCAAGAGAGATGCGATCGTTAAATGAGGTTGTTGCTCATGGGTATCCGGACTGCTTCAACACAAGCCAACGCGCGACGCGCGCCTTGTCATTGCTCCTCTGTTGAATAGCTCGCACGTTAATTGCTGTGGTGGCTAATAGGCATGATGATGTTGTCAGCACCTCGGATCAAGGACCCACTTCGTTTCCGTTCTCCATTCACGGACAGCCTTGCCCCTTAGGCACCGTCTCCCTTCCGTTAATGCTATACCCGCACGAAGACTTCATTATCGCGTAACTGGCCCTATTGTGCTCGCTTGGTCGCCGTGAAAAGCTCTTCGCTTGCTGCCGCAAATACCGGCTACCTGTGTCGTACGTCCACCGGTCAGCCTGCACTACAATGCTTCTGCGCCTTTCGGCATTCCAGCCCTACAAAACAATGGCCTGGCTGATGGCGATCTCGAAGTTCGTATTCACTAACAAGTTCCATGAGTGGTCTAGTCAACATGGCGCGGCCCTCGTGAACGTACTCAGCCTCAGCCTTACGGCAGACGACCCTTGTCTGAAGTAACACTCCAAGGATATTTATCGGTCTGATGAAGCATTTTTCGAAGCTGACAGTGCATTATAAAGACATCGCCTTGTCGCCGCAATCTATCCCCGGTCGTCCAGCCTCAGGCGCGATCTTTCCGTTACTATGAGTTACACTCCTCTCCCACACACAAATCTTGCTTTACAGCATTTTGACCGGGCAAACATGGCGGATCGCAATGTGAGGTATTCCAGGAATACTTCGCCCTCTTTGGCAAGACGCGTAGGCAACAGCAGCGCAAGATCCGGCGCCTTTACAGACGATGAAACTGGTACAGCGGCCACGGCCAATCGAAAAGGGGACAACTTACAACAAACCTCGGACAACCACTACAGTTCTCAATATTATTCACACACAGACGATTTTAACCCTTCGGTACCAGATAACGGCATAAGGACATCCCTTGAGATGCAAGACTTCGATCAGCCTGACCACCCAAAGCAAGTCAACCTTCTGCGTCTTTGCTTCAGCTAATTGATATCTGGAAATGGCAGTTATTCACCCAGTTCTTGGGAACGCTTGGCTACCTAGCTAACAGTGAGTCTTTGCGTCAAAACAAATAATCTCAAGCTGATAGGCCAAGAACCTGGCTTAAGTCGGAGCAATGTCTACACTTCTACTGCTCGCGTTCCCGACATTCGTGCAACAAGCTGTGCAAATCGGCACGAAAGATTTTGAGCAGTCCGGTATCGAGTTTGCCTCAGTGCCACGTGCTACTTTGTATGACAGAGCAATGGGCCCGGCAAGTCCACTAACGCCTTCTACGATATGGCAGAAATTGGCACATGGTATTCGTCAAGCTACATGGACGTTTATCTCAAGGCTGCAATCGAAGCCGGTCTTCTGGTTGATGGTAGCGCGAGTCACGATGATGTCCCGAATCACTGCAGATCTGAACGATGTTCCTGGCTGCCATATCACACGCTCGCCGTCTGTTCAAGGGTGGAAGACGCTACTGATGAGCTAATTCTCGACGAACTCGGGTACTATCCCTATGTAAAGTTCGGAGAAGATCATACCACGACAGATAAGAATAAGCCCCAGGTTGGAGGTACCTTTAAGACACGAAGCAAGTTCTTCGGCGCGGATCGATACGATGGAGGACTAGACGCGAATCTCACCCAGGTTGCGCGTTCTCGCGCGACCCCAAGTAAAACAGATACGGATCTACCGGATTTGGTCCATATTCACTTTGCACAGAAGTAACCAGGTTCAAGTGACCGATTTTGCTTGAGCGATGCCTTTACGACGCTTATCGCTGGCCAACTGGCAATCACATTAGATATAGGAGCCTACTGGGGAGGGTGGGGCGATCACTACTATGTCTATTCAAACTGGGCGCCGAATTTGGGCCGCGACGTGCTTGGTCGTGACCCCGGTATTTGTAGCACTGGCGACAACTACGGGATGAAAGGCTACGAACGTCGCATGAACAGCATAGCTGTTAGCTTGTCCAACGCGTAAGTATCTTGAACTCCTACGGAATTCTAGCTGACCATTGTAGATTCCGCACGGCCAATACTAGCACCACAGTTGCCGGTACCGCATATACGACTGAGCAGACAATCGAAGTCAACTTCTTCTGGTTGGTCTTCCCGAGCGTCCTCTATCTCACGATCACGGCATTTTTTGTAGCAACAGTCGTTCAAACAAGACATCTGCCTCCGCTCTTGCTCTGCTATGGTGCAAAGAAGCAGGAGACAATAAGATTAATACACCGAAGGAGATGGAAATACGTGGGAAGCGGGTGAAGGTTCGACTGTTGGATGAGGGCCATTCATGGCGGCTCGCGGAGACCTGAGGGTTGACATATGGTATGAACATGGACTAAACGGTTGAATGTAAATGGTCATCTGGTTGCGCTTGTAGTATGCAAGCGAATGGCTGTCACGTTGTCTAAACGCCGTGATAGTTGTGACATTCTTGTGGCTGAGACAAGCAATCTTAATGCCCTCAAATCACTCGGCCAGTTCAAACTTTTGTCCAACGTTGATGTCATTGGAAACTCCAGGTCCACACGTGGGTGGCTGGGAACGTGAGTGGAACGCGCTAGTGAGATGACATTTGTAAGGGCTATCATCTACGTGTCGCATACCTAGGTACTCCATGATCAACACCTTTGCCTCGAATATCAATCTATTAATCATCCTGCACCAGACCGACGTTCACAATGGAAAAATTGCCAGCGCATTGCGATGCGCGAACAGACGGACCACAATCTCCGTTCCTCCATCTTTGTGGCGGTAGGTGTGCTCCACGTCAGGCACGGCTTCTGCTAACATGCACTGAGAAATAAGGAATCGTATATATGGTTACCTCCAAGATGAAGTGTGTAACCAGGGTAGAGACATACTGCCACTTCACCGCGTCGTGGCCAACCAGTCATGGAAAATGATACGTTGCTGTACTTTGCCGCCAGATATTCTTACCCTGACCTAAGTCTGCAGTCAGATTCGATCGGAAGTTCTCCCATCGTATCGTAACTGCTTGTCGCGTACCACAGTAGCACTCAGATCCGGTGATGTCTACGACTACATCAACACCTGGATATTGCTTACCGGCATTAACAAGAAGAATATCGTTGGTCGTCTGGTGCTAGATTTCGGGCGCAGCTATGACGACACCGACCTGATAACACTCGATATAAAACCACTGTTACAGCTTGGTAGGCTACATTCAAATCTTCATCTGGAGACCTACGATCTGGACGACCCCACATATGCCAGGCAATCGCCAAAGCATGCGCGCATCGAGGACACCCTAGTCTATCTGTGGGACATTGAATACATTGACAAGTTCTTCAACTATGTGGAGGCTGCGACGACCAAGCTGGAGTGGCGTGACAACTATGGTACCCCTGTCCTGGTCTTTGAACTAAGGCCAGGTTATTGGAAAGAGTGGATGGCTAAGAAGACCTCTGAACCTGGCATTGACTGGACCGTACCCGCTGAACGGGAAGACGCTCTCATCGAGTGGGCACGGCGCTGTGGGATGGCGTTCATGGAAGATGACGAAGACGAGATTGTTTGCAGACCAGAATACATAGACTTCCGGCGGGCGTAACAGGGAGAGGTATCGGACAGCATGCGTCAGCTTACGGATGATCGAAAGCCCTGAACGAAAGCCCAGCATTCAGTGACTTGACCGTCGTAAGTACTGCGATAGAAGTAACTGGTATTGCACAGGCAATTGCACTTGTCAGCCAGAATGTCAACTTAAAGATCTTCTGGTCGTTGAACGATACGACTCCCAGCTTCGGATTTGGTTTCCGCCACCTCAGAAAGTTGAAATTGTCGAACACATCGAGCGCATGGTTGCCGAGCATTCTGGAGAACGAATCTGCATCACGGCGTGCTCGAAGGACAACGAGTTCGGGACTGTGGGCGTGCGGCTGAGAGACGTTGCCCTAGATGACTGAGTCAGGACCGCAGAAACAGGAGCGCATTGGTTCGCCAGCGAAGTGCTGCATATCCGTTAAATCGAACTTCACGGTCTCTCTGAGTTGCAGGATGGTAGCTTGCTGAATCAGCGCGTGATCTTTGCAATTCTGTCTGTCAGCATTGTGGTGGTGCCTAAAGTTTAGGTGACGCACTGTACTCGGTCAATGTCTGCCTTATCTGTAGGAACAGATCACGCTGCTTTGTGTCACCATCTCTTAAACTGCCATCCTCCTGCTTTCTCTACGCGGAGTTGAGCCAATATGCGTTGACGGCGTACCCTTCTTCATTCCCACCGAACTCAAATTGTCTTCCTTCTTCAGTTCTACCAAGTCTTCTTCCAGACATATCAACTCGTACTGGAGGTAAAGCAGATTCCGTGCATTCGGAGCGCCGAAACGTCGGAACATGCCCACCTCTGGCAAGACACCCATGCGGCCGGCCAGCATAGGATAGCCCTTTACAAGGTGACTGAATGCATCGATGGCTTTTGGGGCGTCTCCGACTGTGGAAGGGTTTCGTGTGGAAGCTTTTTCTGAGCCGAGATCTGATACCATAGTGGAAGTCTGCAAGATTGAGAAGCGCTGACTGAATCGAGGGGTTCAGCATCTTATGCATCGCACAAGCAGTAGTGCAAAGCCCTTTCGAGTATCTGACATGCATCATGTTGTTGCACGAGCGCGTTTGCTTTCGCCTCGCATACCGCCTGTCGTGATACCTGCCTAGACGATTGCCACACGTGCGATGCACCCATTTTCTAAGCCAAATGTACGAGATGTTTCTCGGGTATGTCTTTTATTTAGTTTACCAGTATTTGACATGTTTGTCTCTGTGTATAGAGTTTGAACTTTCAGAAGTTCGCGTAGATGTTGTAGATAAAGCGAAGGATACGGCTCTGAGGACTGGCCATTGCCGCAAAACCAATATTACTGGTCTGGGCATGCATCCACGATAAAGTGAGGACCTCCACAAGAGATAGGTAATGGAAATGATTTCCGCCTCGCTGCAATGATTCCTGAATGGGCCAGATGTGCTGCTATACTGCTCTTCAAGATGCTGACTGAATCCAGAATGCGCCCGTTTTGGACATATACGGATGGAGCCTAGCATAAGGGGCATCTTCTAAATGAGAGCAACAAATGGGAATAGAACATCCCAGTATCGTGCAAAATCCATGCAGTACCATGATATTGTCGCACCGGAAGCAATATTGATTTGCATTTAGAGCAATATCGTTCTGTATCGGAGTCAAACAGATAGGCCGATGCTAGATCAAGATGTCCAGGTCATCCTTTGGATCCCGCAACTGTCTTCGACAATGCATCGAACCACCCCAGGGCGACCGTCCGGACTGTAGACGACGATGCCAGATTTTGGAGAGGCTTCCAGGAAGAGGTCTATTGGGCGGTCCATAGGGACAGAAGATGTTGGAACCATCAAAATTAGAGGAGCAGTTGAGAAAGGCTTTGCAAACTCATGCGACTGCCTTCCTGGCTTCAACAGCTTTTTCATACGCACTCAGGTTAATATTGCCAGCGCCCCAGACTGTGATGGCCTGCACGAACATTCCTTTCTCTTTGCGCCGCTCGACATAGCCAATCACGTTGATCCAGGCTCCCACCTCAATCTCATGGCTCTTTATGCGCTCCAAAACATGGACGACGTCGACATTGGCAACTTCTGCGGTACTGGCTGCGGGGTAGTCGTGCTTCAACCTCAGGGTCGCTGTTGGGACCACATATTCATCGACGCTGCCACAATCAGCTCCAGCTCTTCAAGACATCGTGGACGTTAGTACCAGCCCAGGAAGCGGACCTTGGTCCCTTGCGCTGCTGTCTTCAGGTCGGTAAGCAGGACAAGATTCGATGCGACAGGTCCAGACATGTCGTCTGATGCGGTGCTCAGAAGTTGAGCGAAACACTGGTCATTGGAGCCGAGGCCAAGCAAGCACGTGCCATGCTTAGCGCGGGTGATCTCATAGCCACTCTTGATTCATGCGCATGCCCGATACTGACTTACATCCACCAGGCAGAAACAAATAACACCACAAAAACCACCGCGCACACCGCCAACCGCTTCCGAGACCTTTCTCCTTCATCCTCCGCATCTACTCTCTTATCTACCTCAAGGTGAGCGACTCCCGTTATCGCCTGCCCCGCCATCTCCGCGTCTGATAACCCACTACGGCCTCCGCTGCGCCTCATACTTCGCTCATAGCACGCGTCCGTACTGACACAAACCCTACAGAGCCTGCTATCGTCATGTCTGGCTGGGGCCTTGGTTGGTTTGGCGGTGGCCAAGCCAAGAAGGAGGCGCCAAAGAAGGCCATCCTGCAACTGCGCGGGCAACTCGAAATGCTCAACAAGCGCGAGAAGCACCTACAGAACCAGATGGACGAGCAAGATGCACTTGCACGGAAACATGTCTCTTCAAACAAAGCTGGTATGCCCACATGGACCTCTTTGCCCGTCGTGTTAGGGAAGCATCATACTGACGCCTGAGCAGCGGCGAAGGCAGCACTACGACGGAAGAAGCAATTCGAGCACTCCCTGGAGCAGACATCTGCACAAATCATGACGCTTGAGCGCGAGATATATTCCATCGAGACAGCAAACATCAACAAGGAGACACTAGACGCCATGAAGAACGCCGGCACAGCCATGAAGCAGATACACGCCGGCCTCACAATCGACAAGGTCGACAACGTCATGTACGAATCACCCAAACATTCAAGCCGCGCTCTCCCACCCCATCTTCTGGCGCTTGGTCTTGAACTTCACGCTGACCTATGAAACAGGGAAGACCTCCGCGAACAGCACGCCATTGGCGAAGAAATCAGCGAAGCAATAACCTCGGGCGTAACAACCGGCGGCATCGACGAAGACGAGTTAGACGAGGAGCTAGCCGAGCTACAACAGGAGAAGCTGGACGAGGACATGCTGAAGACAGGCAACGTGCCTGTGAACGACAAGATCGCGCAAGGAAGATTGCCTGCGGCGCCGTCGACAGAGGTCCGCGGCAAGGCACAGAGAGTCGAGGAGGACGACGAGGAGGAGGAGCTCAGGAAGCTGCAAGCCGAGATGGCTATGTGAGCGGAGGGCTTGTGTGCGCAGATTTACTGGCATAGAAGGTTGGAGGAAGGAAGTCACGAACGGCGTATGGCGATTCTACGGGATCTTGTGTATTCTCCTACCGCTTGGATCTTTAGGGCTGTGTGCCTGCACCTTCTCCATGAGATGTGCGAAACGATATACCTTGCAAATTCAGATATTTCAAAGCTCATATCTCATTCCAAGTCTCATACACAACATACGGGAGACGGGAGTGGGGGCCTGTTTCACCACTCCTCAGGCAGCGAAAACCCCAAAGTGGATCTTGACGTCCTTGCCATCCTCGAACGCTGCGCGAAGTGCTAGCTGTGACCTGGAGCGACCGGCGATAGAGCATAAGTGTCATCACTGGGTGAATTCAGATCACTGGAATGCAGGCGCCGAAGTATTATAAATGTTCCATTTAACTGTATGCTCAGATATCTATCAACGCATGAGCCTATTCGCGAGACGCTCAAACGCAAATCCCTGCGCCTTGGCTATGGACGCCCCAGTATGCATGCGGCGCGAACACGTCGGGTATTGCGAAAAACACTTTTGGAAGCCCAGGCCTATATCGGGCCACCGCAGGGTATCAACATCGCAGATCGAGATAGAACAGGCCGCCGTAACGCCAAGGGTCATAACCGTAACCGTGTCGTGAGGTTGAATGCAGGAAAAATCAAAGTGCATGGAAATATATGCAAAGGAATCGAAGACTGGTCATCGTGGATCGGAGCTACCATTCCACAACCATGGTCGTTGACGATGTCTTGCTAGATAAGAGCCCTATTCTGTCTCTTGGGGTGTCTTGTCAGACTCGGGCGTCTGGTTGTCCTCTTTGGCCGTCAGGTCGGCAGCAGTGATTTCAGTGATTGATCGCTTGACCAGCGGCGTGCCAGTCTGCACTGCTGGTGAGCCGGGCACAGGTGTGAGCGGCTCAACGCTGGGTCGATGTGAAGGTGGCAGAGACGCAACAGGCGCCGAAGGCGCTGAAGCAGAAGTGACAGTCATATTGGGTGTGTATTTGTGCGGCTCGCTGGCTGAAGCTCCAGGTGTGATTGGCCCGGCCCCCGCAGGCGCAGGTGTGGCAGGAGATGTCGCAGATGGGAGATTCGATTGCGGTGCAGGGGTCTGTTGCGGTGCAGGGGTCTGTTGCGGTGCAGGTGGTGGAGCGTGCGGAGGCCCCTGCTGTGGTATTTGCTGCAGCGTCGGTTGGTGTGCCTGTTGAGGTGCCTGTTGAGGTGCCTGTTGCGGTGCCTGCGGATGATGAGTGCTTGGAGGTGTATTTGGAAGTGTGCTGGCAGCTCCAGCTGCCGCGATGACTGCGGCATCACCAGCGGCCGCACTGCTTGGTGCAGGAGGCCCGGTCGTAGCGTTCGGCCTGTAAGCCGCCAAATTTGGAACCTTGAGAAACGCATCCCACAGTTGCTGTTCGGGTTCATTGAGGCTGGACCGTGAGACGCTTGTATCGACGAACGCCATGATCGCATTGTCAATTTTCTTGGCTTCATCAGGCTCTTTCCTTATTTTCGTGTATTGGAACCTGAACATCTCCAAATTCCGGATGATCCCGTGATCAGTATTAAGTGGATAGCGCCCTATCATCTCAGGTGTGAGATTGATAGTCGGAGGAGCTGGATTTGCCGCAGGCCCTTGGCTTGATTGAGTCTGTGGAGGGGGCTGCGCTGGTAGCGCCGGGCTTTGCGATGGAGGACCTGCGAGGGGACCGTTCTGAGGTGAAGGACCTTGAGGATGAGCTGGATGACCAGACTGCGAATAGCCTTGAGGATATGGAGCATACGGACGGTTTGGCGCAGCAGCGTACGGGCTCGCGCCTGCATTAGCATACGGGCCACCGTATGGACTAGGAGTCGCGTGTCCAGTGTGTGCTGGTGGCGCACTTGTAGGGTAGAGTACGCCGTACTGACCACTTGAGCCAGCTGCTGCTGAGCTGGCCGGGGGAGCTCCGTGAGGCGGTTGCGGGTACGGGCGAGGCGGCATTGGAGCAGAGGGGCTCCCAGCTGTGTTGCCACCGGCCCACGGCGAGGCGTACGGTGACGGTGGAGGAGCGCCCTGGGATGCGGCAGGGGTTGCTACATTCGCGTCTCGCGCCATACTAGGCGGCAGACGAGGCGTCATGCCTGCAGGAAGCCGAGGTGCAGGTGGCATGGCAGGTGGCATACCCGGCGGAGGCATCCCCGGGTGATACGGATAGCCAGGCTGAGGAGGATAGGGGGGATATCCATTGGGTGGTGGATAGTACTGGGGTCGCTGAGCGTGGTTGACCACAGGGCTGTTTTGCCTCTTCCTACGCTCCTTTTCGATGGACACCTCTGGGTTGATGCGCCAATTGAAGCCTTTGCCTTCCTTGTCGCCCTTGACGAAAGCATCGTGCTGTCCAAGATTATGCCTGACACTAGACTGCCAACCACTCGTCGTCGTCTTGAACTTGTACCAGGGGTACTTCTTCTCGATGTAAGTGTAGATCTGCTGTAGATTCATCTGGCCTGTAGGTGAAGAGGAAATAGCCTCGTGTATGAGTACCACGTAGTTGGCTGATGGACGCTGCAACTGCTCTTCGCTGTAGTCCTCGATGCGCATCTCTGGAGACGGGGTACGAGGCGGTTTGATCGGTTGCTTCTGCTTCGACTTGTCCATCATGTTACCGTCGCCATGCTCAGTCGACTCCAGGATTTCATCGCCATCCGCCTCTCCCGCATTAGACTCTTTACGCTTAGTGATCTTCGGCTTGATGGATGGTGCAGGAATGTCGGCGGGGTCGATCCCAGCAGCCTTGGCTCTTTCGATTTCTTTGGCTTGTTTGATGAGTTGCGAGCGTTGTCGTTTCGACATGATACCGTCCTTCGGCGGTCGCCCAGGGCCTTTACGCTTCTCTACAACATGACCCACAAGACTTGCAGGCAAGTTGTGTTGGCGTGCCATTTCCTCCGTGATTAGACCTTCAATCTCCCCACCAGCTTCGATTTCCGCCTCGAGCGGCTTGCGTAGAAGTGGAGGGCTATCGTTCGGCACCGATTTGACTGGCGCAGGTTGCTCCCTGACAGGAGTCTCTTTCTTGACAACGTCTGGTGTCGCTTCGTCCATGACAGGTGCTTTGGAAGGTACCTTCGCTGCAGCTTTGCCCTTCTCCTTCGGCTCCTTCGATTCCTTGGTCTCCTTGACCTCTTTTGCTGCTTCGGCTTCTTTTTCCTTGATGTCCTTGGCCTTGGCTTGTTTTGCCTCTTTGATAGTCTTGGCCTCTTTCGTGGGAGAAGCTCTAACAGGCTCTTCTTGGGGAGGCTTAATCTTCTTGACTTTCTTAACGGGGGATCCGAACGAAGAGTGATCATCATCTTCTTGCTCACGCCGCCTCTCCCTTTCCTCGCGCTTCCGCTTCTTCTTCTCTAATATTCTTTGTTTCTTCGACAACTTTGGCGGTGGAGTCGGTTCTCGCGGACGTGGCGCCTTGAGCTTAAGCTTGATCTTCTGCTTTGGTGCAGGCTCTTCGTACTCATCCATGTCATCGTTTGCATCGTCCTCAGAATCCAGGTCGCTGTCAACAGGGTGATAGTAGACTTGGCGAGGATTGATGCTCATCTGGCCTTCACTGTCAGAGCTCATCTCTTCGTCGCTCTCCATCTCTCCGTTTCCGTTCTCGAATGAGAAGCTCATAGGTCGAGAGCCAGACTCCTGCCGCTGCCGCTGCTGCTCAGTGAGGGCGACATCGGGAAGGAAGAATTGAATATTGACGGCTCCAATGGCGAGACGATCGCCATGCTCAAGAGAGACAACTGAGCCCTGTGGACAAAATTGATCCTCGTGATGCAGTCCGTTGTTACCAAGTACCTCAATGCAGAAACCTCCCTCTTCGAAGTTGTAAAAGATTTTGGCATGACGACGTGAGATACCCTTCGGCCCTGCATTACCGGTCCTAGCGGTTACATGCTCGGGATGGATGGGAACTAGTGGGCAATCGTTGGGGTCTTCGGGGACGTGGCCATCGAAATGGTCCGGTCGCTCAGGAAATGTCTGCATGAGTACCTCCTGAGGTGCACGAGCAGCAGGCTTTTCCTCGGTAGCTTCGCCATTTTGGTGCGAACCCGAACTGGCAGATTGAGAAGGCTGTCGACACTGCTGGTACTCTAGGGGCATGGCATCCAGGCGTGCGCTAACGATGCCTCCCTTTTCACTGATGACGCTAGGCGCGCCTCGACCGTTACGCTTATGTTTCTTCTTGTGCAGCAGTGCATGGGCGCCAGCATGATCGCCTGCTCTTTCCAGATGATCGACCTTGGCGAGACGCTTCATATCCTTGCGCGCAAGGTCGACATTGCGACCAAGGATGATCGAATAGGTGTGCATGTAGTAGGAGCCATCGTCGAAGCGCAGACGGGCAAAGGCATTGACACGCTCGTCGCTGACGGGATCCTGTTCTTGGTAGTCCATGGGCATGAAGTCAGGCATCATGCCCAGGCCGTTCATGCTCATGTCCATGGGCATGGGCGTGGTGTTGGACATATCCATGCCGAGACCCATGTCGAAGGGCTGGGCCAGCGAGATGGGCGCATCTAGGGTGGGCAGGTCATTTGCTGCAGTGATGCCAGGGTTCAGGTCTGCGGCGGGCAGGGCGCCCTCCCCTGAGCTGAGGTCGGGGAGGGCAGGTGGTGCTGTTGCGACAGGCGCATCGGGGGTCGCTGGCTGGGTAGAGGCGGCGCCTTCCATGTCGGCAGCAGCTGTTTGCACGGGCGAGAAGGGACCGTCGCTGGGTGCATCGTGGGGACGATCATGGTCGAAGGGCGAGGGCTGAGACGCGCCGGTTACTGCGAGCATGACGGCGTCTCCATCTTCATTAGGCAGGAACTGTTGTTGTTGGGGACTCAAGAAGTCGTTGGTGGACTCTGCGCGGAACGTTAGCACTGTCTCCGGCGGCGCACCCGGCAGTTCTTCGTCGCTGCAGGTGGCGCCCGGCGTGTCGCGCACACTCACCAAAGACTGGAAGGGGCCGCGCGACGTTGTGCGAGGTCTTGGAGTCAGTCAGCTCGTCGCCAGAGTGCAGAGAGGCGTTGCGCGTTGGAGCGCGTTGGAGTGAGGTCTTGCAGCTGCGAAGGCGGTCGGCCCTGCTCGTGAGAGGCTTGCAGGCGCGCTAGGGCAGGCTGTTGCTGATTGGCCCCACCCTCGGGGAAGGAACTGTCCATAGCGCCGTCTCCATTCTCGACGCGGCAGAAGCTGCTCTCGAGGTCTTCATCGACAAGACCGTGAAGAACAGAGAAGCTGATGTCCTCTCCAAGCAGGAATCCCAGATCGTAGTATAAGGCTCTCCAGTCGTTGACATCTTCGGTGTCGCTGACCCGGCTGCGCGTGGCTGTCTCCATCTTCGACTCAAACAGATCTGTTGTTGAGGCCTGGAGACATAGAAGAGTTAGCGATACTGGGTTGTTAGTACAAAGACATCAGTGCAGAAGGGCTGTCATTGAGGACGCAGAGGCGGGCATCACTCTCTTATATTCTGACCCTGAAGTCGCGTTACCAATATTCAAGGGCGAAGAGCTCTCAACAGCATCATCAACAACTGGACTGGGTGGAGCGCATTACGACCCAGAAACACCCGAATCGCTGACAAGCTCTCTCTGTTATGGCGCCCAAGAAGAAGGGAAAGGTTGAGCCAGCAGCATCAAAGAGCGCGGTCACTCCGCGGGCAGTTCAGCAGATACCGAACTGGCCTGCATTCGCACCATTGATTCCAGAGTCAGACCTATCGCTGCACGAGGCACTCCCTGGACAGATTGTGACAGTACCAAACTTCTTCACAGCGACCCTGTGCAAGAACTATGTGTCATTTCTTTCCAGTCTGCCACTGACTACAACGCCTGGCAAGCCAAAGAAAGGTGACGCAGTGCGAGTCAACGACCGCTACCAGATTGACGACCCCGCATTTGCTGAGAGGTTGTGGAGTGGCACTTCCCTCAAGAACTTGGTCACAGGCGCTGTGGTCAGCGAGGGTCTCAACCTTTCCGAGCAAGGACGGAAAGAGCTATGGGGCGGCGAGGTCATTGGCCTCAACCCTAACATTCGTATCTATCGATACTCGAAGGGCCAATTTTTCGACCAACACTACGATGACCACAATAACGTGACTGTCCCGGGCTCACCTCCGGTCCCTGGACGTACTACGTGGACGCTTCTGCTGTATCTCACGAGCTCTGCGACCGGTTGCATTGGCGGCGAGACCGTGTTCTATCCAGATCCTCCGAAGAAGAAGAGCAAGGAGCCGCAACCGGAGCCCTTTGTAGTGGAGCTCGAAACTGGACTTGCGCTCTTGCACAAGCATGGTGCAGACTGCATGCTTCACGAAGGCCGCGAGGTACTGCAGGGCGAGAAGTGGGTCATCAGAAGCGATCTCTGCGTCAAGCGCTGAAGCTTGCGCCCCAGATTGCTACGCCTAGCTGCAGCCGGCCAAAAGCAAGAACCAGAGGCCTGCATATCCAAAACTGGATACTCTCCGATGTCCGATCAAGTTGCCTTAGCATATGCCGCTGTGACTGGGTGCCGTTCCTGCTCAATTTCAACGCGCCCTCACGCCCGTTTGCACAGCACCGTTATTCAACATGCCGTCCAGATTCAAGATTGGAGGTAGTCACAATCACCGAATTGCAGGCTGCAGGCTTTGTACTGCTCGAGAAGCTGTAGCCTACCTACTTGGTGGCGCAACACGCCTTGTATCTGTATGATTGTCCAGCTTCAACAACATCATGAATCTCATTCCACCATTCAAATTATTCTATCCCTATGAGATGGACAAACATGTTCACTTGAGGATGTAGTTGACTTTGACAGCCGTCAAGAAAAGGTGGTTCAGAAATCTGCACTTTCGCGACCATGGTGCAGTTAGCGATGGGGTTACCTGCACTCCACACAGAGCGAAAAATACCATTGCTTCAACTGTACCACTTCAAGCATCGAATGATCCTCACATATCATCGTCGCTTCTTATACTGACAAGAAGTGGCTTCCATCGATCGTTCGATGGCCCTCCCGTTCTTATTATCGAGCTCCTTCACCACCATTCCGCTAAATTGACGCGTGACTAGGTCCCATGCCCATACGAACGCGCATTTCAAGCACGCCGCTACGAAAGATGCGTTGCGCCTAAGCCATGTCACGATTGACCTTCACGTTCACAATCTTCGACCCCGACGCCAGAACACGCGCAGCGCTCGAGGCCCCATTCCGTCTTCGCAGCCCTTACAACTATGTAAGGCGAGAAGACAGATTCTCAGTTCTCTGATGACGTCCAGCTTGGGTTCCGCACCATGCTCGCTTGTGCGGAAAGCGGATTTAGCCTCTCACGCTTGGCGGTTCACAAGGTGTTTCATCTCGATAAGCTAACGCTTGTGGGCTAGACGACATCTGCGATGCTTCCAAGACTGTCTCAGAACGTCTATTTCATACTTAAACGACAGTTCGTTTCTGGGAGATAAGGCCAAGCGCTCTGTTGACACCTGAGCGGCAGACGATGTCAAACATGTCCGGTCGCAACGCGACCATGTGGGCCGACCCGCATGGCTTGACTACTTACTCTCACGAATGCCCTGCTGCCTCTGGCCCCTCAGCTGTGCTCACTTTCTCTTCTTTATACACCATTTCTGACCCGGCGTCAATCTCTTAATCACACATCATGCCTCGCAAACACCAATACACAGACGTCCGGCCACAGGACCACCACGATGACGACTCATCGACCGAAGTCGAGTCCCTTGTTGGTGGCGAGAAAGCATGGGCAACAAACGACTACACAATGCCATCCAGATCACGGAGAGACATACTTTGCCCACCATGCCTCTCAGCACTACGATGGTTCATCGTGATCGCCCTTCAAGTCGTCATTGTCGGGCTGCTGGCACGCGAGCAAGGATTGCTCATGGACTCAAAATGGACTCGAGCAGCCACAACGAGCGAGAAGGAAGTCGGCGGTGACATGACGGGCTGGGGGCCACACAGTATGTTGCTCCACACGACCTAACTCCTCCTTCTCACACTAATATTATGCAGTCCCCACCAAAGTCACAACATTCGCAATCAACCAAACCTTCGCGCCCTACAACACCTCCGACTTCTTCAAGCCCGAAACGCTTGCCGCCTGGAATGAGCTGATCCCTGTCGGTATGGGCTTCCAGCACATCAAGCGACCAGAGCTGTATCACGACCTGCCCACACCCATCGTCTGGGACCAGAACAAGACGGTCTTCACTACCTCCATGACGCACCAACTGCACTGCCTGTATGCTGTTGTCGAAGTTTACTCGGGTCTCAAGAGCAATATTGAGTTGCCTGAGGATCACCACTGGCATATGATTCACTGCTTTGACTACATGAGGCAGGCAATTATGTGCTCTGCGGATCTGGCATTGGAGGGACTGGAGACGACCTTCCCTGACCACAATGGTGGAAGTGACGGGTGGGATAGCAAGCATGTATGCCGAGATTACTCGCAAGTCAAGGCCCATTTGGAGAAGGTGCGGGCGTATGATGATCAACAGATCTTCTAGGTGGGCGTGGTGGAGTTCGTAGGCAAATATATACATGAAATTGTTGCCAAATCCCACGGGTGCTCTCGGAAGTACGCAGGCTTTCATTGTTTTCGATCCCCTAATCATTCCGAGCAGCATGCTACAGAGTCACTCGATCAGATCTGCGGTAATTATGCTGCAAGCAGAAGCCCGAGGGTAGAAGTACAGCCAACCATGCAGGCACAGAGCGCGACCTCGAGATGTCCTATTCTCAACCATCCTGGCTGTGAGTACAATTTTAGCTCGATCGCGCCGGCAGTGTATTGAAACAATTTCAGAGTGGCGTAATCATATCTACAGCTACACGGATGAAATCGCCTGGGCAGCAAACACAGGCATCGACACAATCTGGCCGGGGAGCTCAAGCCAGGCTGTGAGGTCTCTTGTAAACGAAGTCCCTTCTGGGGCCTCGCGCAAACTTGCCGCCAGCTGCGCTCCAAGGCTCTCCCCATCTACAGCGAATTCGTCAAAGAAACGGATTCTCCAGGACTTCGCAAGGTATACCGATATTTTGGTGCCGAGCTAACGCAGACAAACAACAGTAGCTTATTCGCCGTTCAGCGCATAGTGACTGTTTTTTTGGAGACGTGCGACTCGCACTATGGCGGTCAGGTTCCTGGACGTCAAACACTTGCTGCTGTTGATAAAGAGGACAAGCATTTCGAGGTCCAAGTCTGGGATTCAACGAATTTCTATTGCTTCAAGGGCGAACCCAACGGCGCGAACCTCGTCATTCCTCCAGGCGAGCATTTGGATGTTTCAAATCTGGTCTTGTCTGTGGAGGTCTTGACAAACGTCATGACCAAGTTAGAATGATGGCTGGCGACCAAACTATCGAATACACGTTCAAACTGAAGCCAGAGTATTAGAAAGACTGGATGGGCAAGTGGACATTAGCTAACGACGATGTTAACACCCACGGACCCATCCACGAGGAATAGATTAATCACAATGATCAGTGGGGAAGACATCATGGTATAGAGATCAATGCAGCTGCAGGGAACCATTACGACATCCTTTGTTCAGACCCGGCCGATGGATTAGAGGAACGGTCTGAATTTTTGAGTATAGCACATATAAATCAGATGTTTCCGTAACACTTTTACGACCAATTTTCGCACGCCCTACTTAAAGCCGCGAGAACATTAAATGACCCTGCAGGATCGATGGCGAGTGCATGTATGAAGATGATAACCGCGCCCAGCAGTCGCAGATAGTATCTCTGACAGCAACATGTCGAGGTTAAATCCGATCAGTACATCGCCGCAGAAAACACAGAGCTCGTTGGACCGGAGGACAAAATCATGATCGTTGACAAACAGAAGAAAAAGCCAAAGGAGTGGAAAGTCTTGAATTCGTGAAGGTATTCAGTGTAAACTTTCACAAGGAAACATGTGTCGACAAGATGCTGTAGCCTTCGATATTACCGTTCAAAGGCACAGAGCTTCTCCTGTCATGCTGAATACTGTAGTATTTCCGGCGGATGTCCTGGGTCGGGTACCAGGGGTTCCTTCCAGTGACGTAACGCGGATGGCAAAAGAATGTATCCGCCGAGGTCAACAACCGTAATGTAGGCGAGCGAACATGTTTTGCTGTCAAATTTTGGGATTTGACATTGATCCGCGCGAACTGATGTGCCAAAGCGCTTTGACGTGTCGATGACATCTCGAACGGCTACATCAAGGAGTACAGCAGAGGTACATCTAAGTAGCGCTACACCTCCTGACAGTCGGCTTCAGGACCGCAGTCGAAGGACGTCTATACGGCGGTCTTGGCGGAGACTCCGGGAGGCGTGGTACTAAACAAGTAGGCGAGCAGAAGGTGTGTCCTAGCGTAGGCTCGTTGATCTTCCCCAAGGTGTGGAAGCTACCAACGCGATAGTGGGATCGCGCCAAAGCGTCTCGCAAATCCCTCTGATGCCAGTGAGCATTTGTGAGATGGGCTCTCGAGACTGCTAGAAGGTGAAGGCCAAAGTAAGAAGCAGTGATTGTGTCCGGTAGCTGCAATTTTCAGTTGGATCACTGCGCATTCGCCAAATCTCTAGACTCCATCAGCATATGCAGATTAGTATAAGAAGGCAGGGCGGTGTTGTGTTGCCTGCTAGAATTTTGAGGCTGACATCACGATTGCATCTCGCGCAAGACCCACTCAGCTCCTCGCACGCCCGAACGTGAATGAGAGATCTTCAGTCCGGCTGGAATAATCGGCAAAGCCCGGATGATTTGGGACAAGAAGCGCAAACCCTTTCTTGGTGTTGCACCGTCAACAAGCTGGCGCTGGTAAACACTGGGTTTGGGGCCTGAGCTAAAATATAGGCGAGGTCGATCGTCACCCGATCTCTGCTCCGCGGGAGCGGGATGACGATGCTGCAGTTCTCATTTAAGCCGCTTCCTTTCCCAAGCGGTCGACCAGGTTCACAAAATAGGCTCAACTAACCTACTTTGGATGCAGCCTCAAATCGGAGAATTGGGTGATGCGAGCGTGTTGACTGCGTGGCGGTGCCGATCACAATCCAAATCACGGTACGCGCCACGATCGAAATCTGAACTTTGGCATCACGACGCATACTCTTCCCCGGCCATAGCCTCACATGAGTTAAGAATTGTCGAAAACAAGGACTTACACAGCACAAGATTGCTTTAAGAAATCAGCCCAAATGGTCTTGATCGGCAATCACTGCTGATAATGCTGTTCACCGACATGTTGAGCAGGTTAGCACCGTGGACGCGCCGGCAGCGAAGGATCGGATCAGACTACGTGCCTCAAGAGCCTGTGATTATGGGCTGTCACTACTAGAGACGGGGTCAAGGTTTCCGGGTGGATCCTCCGCCCGCTTCCTTCAAGATGAGCGCAAGCATCATTGCGGAGTTCCCCACCCCGACGCTCTGGACGCCTTGACGTTCTCGTAGACAGCTGCCAATGAGCACGCCTATGTTGTCATCGACGATATCGTCTCCAGTTTTCCGTGCTTGATCCCAGGTACGCACCAGTCCTGTGGGCCACCTCGGGCTCGCATCCAGCGCGGCACCCTGGCCATAGGCCGTGCTCAATGAGTAACGTTGAGATACCGGCCGGAGAGTTGAGTGGAATCGACTAATCGTAGCTGCTAAAAACCACCACTCGTAGGCCTTAGAGAGTGCTCGGCCTTGTCAAGAGCGTTCGCAAAGCAGCTTGGATGACGATCGTGCACGACTCGCCAAAGGAAAGCTTAACACAGATACTGTAGTCGGCGACTGAGCAGTGTCGATCATATTCCCAGTCGCTGCTTCTCAATGTGTGCAACTTGGGTGAGATGTCACTCCGCATCTTAGTGGTTCATGCATACTCTATAAGATCCAGTCCACCAGCTTGATCAAACTTCCTTCTCTCACCCAAACTACCCTCTTCTTTCCTTTCCCTTCGACGACATCTTGTCAGTTGTCAATATGAAGGTCAACACAGTCCTCGCTTTCGCCCTTCCGGCGATCACATCTGCCTACCCTGGCATGATGGGTGCTTCATCACGAGCTGAGCTTGAGAACGCATTGAAGGAGGCGTACAAGCGTGAAGCCGCTGCGGAGGCTGATCCTCAGGGTCTGAGTGGCCTACTTACAGGCGTTGGCGAGACCGTCAAGTCTCTCGGCGACCTTGTTGGCGGACTAGTCAACTCCGTTGGCAACGCTCTTGTCGTTGCGGACAACAAGCGACCTGAACCTGGCTACGAGTTCCAGGCGCCCGGCCCCGGTGACTCTCGTGGTCCTTGCCCTGGCCTGAACTTGCTTGCCAACTGTAAGTGTGAACAATGCTTTGGTAGCGAAGCATTGCTGACTCTAAGTGACAGACGGTTACCTTCCCCGCGACGGCTACGTCAACTTCGGTCAAGTCCTCGATGCCACATCTCGTGGTTTCAACATGGGTACGGACCTTGCCACGGTTCTCGCCACCTTCGCCGTGCTGGCGAATGGTGACATCGACACACAGTCGTTCTACCTGGGAGCAGGCAAGAACGGTGTGGGTGGTCTCAACAGGCATTCTACCGTCGAGGCCGATGTCTCTCCTACCCGTGAGGATTACTATAACGGCTGTGGTGATAACCACCAGCTGTCTTCTCGCCTTGTCAAGCAATTGGTCAAGTACGCCGCCCAGGACCCGAAGAAGGAGTTCTCCATGAACGTCATGGCCAGCTCGTACGGCGAGAGTGCCGGCTTCTCCAAGAACTACAACCCGTACCTCTACTACTTCCCCTTCCCTCAGATTGTTTCGCTGGGTGCCTTTGCCTTCTATCCTCAGTTTTTCTCCAACGGTACCTACGGTGCTGGTGGTGTTCCCAATGCAAAGTCTATCTTCAGCATTATCGGTGCTGAGTACCAGAAGGATACCGGCGAGTTTAAATACGTTCCTGAGAGGTGGCCTGAGAACTGGTACCGCCGTGCCACCCCTTACGGCGCCGTCCAAGCCCTGACAGACGGTTTCCTCCAAATCTACCCCAGGAACATCATCGTTCCCGCTGCGTCTCAGGTCGGCACACCCAACCTCAGCGTCCAGACTCTTCTCTGCGACATCTACCAGGGTATTGGCTCAATCACTCCTCTCGCCATCGGCGGTACCGAGGAGGAGGTTGCTAAGCGCGTTAGCTGGGCTCTTAGCGTTCTTGACCCTGTCATCGGCGATACTGCTCTTGGCTGCCCCGACAACACTATCTCGCCCAACTTCTTGTACCCTCAGTCTGCCAAGTCGGGTGGACCTACGACCCCTCCTCCCGTCAAGGCTGACGGCAACACTGGTGACAACGTCTACAACAAGGTCTACTTTGGCGGAAACACTGCTCCCACCAACCCTACTTGCAAGGCTTAGGTCTAGGGGTTGCTTTGATACAGTATTGTAATATGTAGTGGCCGTCGAGCCCTGTAATGATGTAATGATTAGTATCCTTCTTCAGGTTTCAAGTCAAAATCTGCTATATTTGCGCGTTCTGTGCGTGACACTTGACAAGCTGAATCCGATGCGTCAGCAGGGGAGTGAAATAGACGGCGTCGTAGCATTGACACAGCGCGCTGAGGGGCGCGTCGGCTGACGTTGGTGTCAAACTATGGTCACCACGTACAACTCAAGATCACCTCAAACCATATCGCAGTACTCAGTAGACTGGGGATTGTAGTATATCAATCCCACACGCTGGTATGTATCCGGACCAGCCAAAGCAAGTACCAGGCCTTCGTAGGACTTCCGATCGCTCCGCTCTAGGCATCCTTCCCTAACTATAGCTCCACACCATTCCTGTCTTGTTGCGAAACCTTTAGACTCTATGACATCGAAGTACTGGTTGTCTCCGTCTGCGCTGCCGGAAATTTCCTGCACGCCAGGAGGGCGAGTCTTTCCATTCTTCAGTGATCGCAGTGATCCAATGGGTATCTAAAGTTTCGCCAGTCTGTGTCTCACTTCTCCGTATAGATATGCTTTTAAGCTGACCTTGTGTGCTTTTACTACAGTTGTAGTCACGCTTCGCGAAACCAGATAGAATAGGCAGTTTACCTGATGCCTCATTCAACTATCACTCACTGTACCCAGAGGTTATCTCGCCACATACGCGGAATGCGGCAATGGCTCGTCAGAATGGAGGGTCTTGCTTTTCGGAGAAGTGGCAGTCTTCAAAGGCGACTGAGCTATATGAAATATTCCCAGAGCTCCGACTATGTTGGTTTCGAAGTGCTTGTCAGTAGGACAGCTCCGTGCTATCGCAAATTTTTGGCATCAGTGAGTACGATATAGGCTCCCGAATACACTGGAGCCGTTTTCGCTGATTCCCGGTTCCAGTCCGCGCTGCTATTCTATACGATACTTCGCTTGTCAGTAATGTGCATAGGCTTGGATGATTTGAGATGACTGACCGAAGTGCATCAAGCCAAAAGTACTTAATTTGCAACTCGCTTTCTAGCCTCACCGCGTCTTGAAGTATTCTTGGCATGCACTGCAGGTCGATGCCGCTCTTGCGAGCCCCGAGATTTGCTGTTGTGGTCATGAAATCGTCTTGCCACATACAACTCAGTGCAGCATACTTGCTTTTCGTCCCATTCGACTCAATCAGCTTCAGGCCTGTACAGGCCTTGTCACACATCAAGAAGTCTGGTCGTTAGCTGGACACCGTCCATACAGTACTTCGTGTCATGATGCTGCTCATCGCACTGCTGATTCCGTCTCGGCGGTTGGTTGATTCTGCTTTTGGATGCTGGATCCTCCGTCAAGACGCAACCGAGCACCTACCTCCCTGGCGCATCGCTGCCCCTGACAGTGCAGAGTTATAAAATAGGTAAGGCTCGATGCCCAGGGTGCATCATGCAATCAAATTAAAGTACCAGCACATAATCGCTATCCTGCGATTATCTTGCCAACCACATCTCCCATTCCATGATAATCCCACCATGACAATTCTAGTGCAAATCAAGACCGCGAGCACAGTCAGAGATATCTCTTGCAACAACAGCACAGACTGACCAATCTTTTGTTGACGCGACCTCGGAATCTTTTAGCGACCGGTAAAACTTGGTACCTGGGAGTGCTGCATGTTTTTTCTCTGGTAGACCATCCTCCGTATTTTGCCGTTCAACGTTGCAGCTTTCGAAACAATTGATATATTGAAACAACTTGTTGTGGACGTCCTTGTGTATAAGTTTGCTGGTAACGAAGGTATATTGAAAACATCTATTGAGGCGCCTACCGAGCAGAGAGGTATTTGATCTGTGAAAGTTCGGCTTGGGAAGTTTGAGTAGTTGGTGACATCGGTCTGGACTGTGAACGCATTCTTCGGCTCGCTGAGACATCCAAGAGCTGCACATGCCCGTTCTCCGGCTGGTTTTCATTAATCTGACAGAATGAGGCAATAGAAGCTCGACTTATTATGAGCACTTGGATTCAGGCAGGATCAGAAAATGCGAGGAAGGCGCTCTTGAGCTGCCTCAACCACAGTGACAGCGGAGACCAAGCATCCCCTGAATAGCAAGACTCGTGAACAAGCATGACATATCCAAGAGGACGGAATTCAAAGTGAAGAAGTGAATTGTTGATTGTTCAAAGGTTCACCAAGCTAGCTAATCTCAGACCAATTCGTAGCGCGGAGAAAGCGCGGTCAACGCGTCACACCCAGTCATCCAAAACTCCTTCTGTTACATCGTATTGCAACTGATTGTTTGATTACATTTTTGCGACGTTCTCAAAGCGCTCCTCCTCTTCCATGCCCTTCTCGCGTCTGAGATCGGCAAGAGTCTCCTCGCCCGAAAAGAGCTTGTCGACATCCTCGAGCTCGAGACCCTTTGTCTCGGGGAAGAAGAGGTAAATGATGGGCACCCAAGTCGCATTAAGGACGGCAAAAATGATGTATGTGCGCCAGCCGATGTTGTTGATGGCAGGAGGTGTGATTTGAACGATGATCTGTTGAGCTATTAGCTACCGTTTGTAATATTAACTGCTGAAGGAAACCCACGTAGTTGCAGATCCAGTTTGCTGCGGTCGAGATGGCTGAACCGCGCTGTCGTAGACGCAGAGGCAGGATCTCAGAGGGGTAGACCCACACTGTGGCTTGGAAACCAATGGTAAAGGCACCCTGAAAAACGAAGAGCATTGCAGCTGCGGCAATGCCCGCGCTCTTTGCAACGGAAGTATTGTTCTGCACCTGGAAGATGAGCGCAGCTTGCACGGCCATTACACCAGCCATGACGCTGATCATGGATAACAAAAGAGGTCGGCGACCAATGCGATCGATCAAGAACCAGGGAATGAACGAGGCGATGAAGAACCAGGTTTGAAGGAAGCCACTCATAAGCGCAGCCATGTGGGTGTCGAAGCCAATACTCTTCTCGAACAGGGTACCTGAGTAATCTGGGGAAATCAGCACATGCGCGCATGTCCATTAATTAATGTGCACTTACAGATGATGGCGTTAATGCCTCCAAGTTGCTGGAAGATCTGAATACCGCAGGCAATGAGGAAGCGTCTCCTCGACTTGATGGGGTCACTTCGAACAATGTCCTTCCATCCGGCTTGGCGGGAGTTCTCGTAGGCGACCGTCTCTGTGATGACAGTGTGCAGGCGCTGCACCTCCGGGTCGTTCAAGTCGCTGGTTCCCTTGATCTGTGCCAACACAGCAAGGCACTCCTCCGGACGGTCGTGAGCAGCGAGCCAACGAGGCGTCTCAGGGATGACGAAGAGCAGTCCGAGGATGGTAATGAGAATGATGACCTGTAAAATTGTCGGGATTCTCCATGCATAGCTCGCGGTATGGCTGACGAAGGCGTAATCAATCCAGTAGACGAGGAGAATGCCGAAGTTGAGAGTTGAAAGCTGCGCGCAGACGTACATACCACGGCTTGCCTTGGGACTGAACTCAGCCTGCAAGACCGGCACTGTTGAGTTGATAAAACCCAAGCCAACTCCGGATACGACGCGGCCGACGATGAGGTGTGCGCGACCGAAAGCAGTCGCCTGGAGGATGGCTCCAATCATGCTGATGATGGCTCCAATACCAACGCTCTTGCGACGACCCAGCTTCTCGCCCACGAATGCAGTGGTCATGGCACCAATGAAGCAACCGACTGGAAAGACCATCAGCACTGATTTCCATTGAGTTAAAAGGACGAATTACTCTCGAAGATGGCAACAATGGTGCCGATCATGTTTGCTGATGGGTTGTTGAATGTATCCTGAAATGCGGGAGCATTGACTAGTCCACCCATGAGACCGTTGTCATATCCGATCAACATGAAGCCTAGCGAGGTCATCAAGCTGACCGTCAGCATGAGAGCTCTGCCTTGTAGTTGAGGCATTGTGGAAAGTCGAGGCAGTCGATGAATTGAGTCAGTCAGAGGATGTCTTCTTCGTCTGGATGATGTGACAGCGGAGTAGCGTCCAGAATCTTATATACACAGCGCCGTCATACCCCGGATTCGTGGCTAGGTTCAGATGGAGCTGACCCCATACCACGGAGTCGAAGGCTGGGCGCACATGGCAAAGGGAACGTCCCTGCATAGACCGCGGGCTCTGCCGTTGTGTGCAGCGATTCGTGTGATGGCACTTCCGGCTTACTCGAACGCCGACTATTTGAGAGACGCGCACATGAACGTGATCGATTTGCGGTTGTTTTGAGTCAATTCCAGACAGGTCCAGACAAAGACAAAGCCTGATTGTGGCTAGTAAGGCGCCACCCGTGTACCATGGTCTGAGTTGACAGATGCGGAGCAGCCTCCGAGCTGCGATTGGTTCATCTCGGCCCTTCTGCGCTCGCGTAGTGCATTCACACACGAATCGCCGCTAACACTATTATCGGTCCGGTCTGTTCCTTCGGCGACTGTGGTCGGGGTACGCGTCCGTTTCAAGAATACTCAGACACCGCTACGAAAGCCGCGGTCGGTCGGCGTCTGAGTACGACACACCTTCAGCAACGTCAAAACGTATTACAGATTATCCATTGGGCATCGATCAAGGCTATCATACAGTCTGCAACTTCAACCCGCCAATATGCCCGACTACCCCTCAGCGTTCCAAGTCTATGATGAAGCCGCACACACGATACTAGGTGGTCACCCGAAGCTCGAGCTCCTCCTCGAAAATAACGATTGTCCATGGGCCCATGAGGCTGGTGTCTTCATCGCAGAATCAAACACCTTATTCGTGACTAGCAACCAATACCCGCATCCGGAGACCAATCAGAAGCACATTCACATCAGTTGCATTACCCTTCCATCTTCTGTCGACAACACAGAAACAACATGCACCGAGATCACAACCAACGATGTCCCACTAGCCAATGGCGGTGTCAATTACAAAGACGGCATCCTGTTCTGTGCTCAAGGATCGCTCACAACGCCCGGCGGCCTGGCGTACATGCCGCTCCCCTCGAACCACACCTCATCAACCTCGTACTCATCTGAGCTTCTCATTACCTCTTATCATGACCGGCCCTTCAATTCGCCCAATGACGTCGTAATCCACAGTGATGGCAGTATCTGGTTCACCGATCCTATCTATGGGTCAGAGCAAGGCATCCGTCCTCTCCCTCAGCTGCCGAATCAAGTCTACCGCTTCGATCCCAGAACAAGAGGCATAAGGGCCGTTGCAGATGGGTTTGGAAGACCGAACGGCATCTGCTTCAGCCCTGACGAACAGATTTGTTACATTACGGATACAGATTGGATTCACGGCGATGGGACGACGGACGGCACAAGAGCATCACACATGTAAGTTGAATCAGGACGTGAAAGGACAGTTGAACAAAGCTAACGAAGTGAGATATGCATTCGATGTGAAGACATACTCAGGCCAGCCGTTCCTGATCAACAGAAGGCTCTTCGCCATGGCTGACGTTGGCATTCCAGACGGCATCAAGTGTGATGTGTACGGCAACGTGTACAGTGGATGTGGCGACGGAGTCAATATTTGGTCACCTGGTGGAGTACTGCTGGCGAAGATTCTCGTTCATGGTGGTGTTGCCAACTTCTGCTTTGGAAAAGATGGGCAGCTTTTCTTGCTAAATGAGACTAAACTATGGCGGGCGCAGATCGCCAGTAGTCACAAGGGCGCTCTGTTAGGTCTTTGAAAGAAGCTGTCTCAAATTTGCGGTAGCGTCACTGGAAACATGTAACAACGTTCGCGCATCTTGGAGGTTTACTAACCCACCCTGAACGGGGTGTTCCCGAGCATGAACCTGGTTCTCCATCCAACGAAAGCCCCTTTCCCTGAGAACAAGTGAGCGAGATCAGACGAAGTAAAGTGCGGAATCACTCCCATACGCTCATCCAGGTCTTCGAGCTCTGTCCTGTAATCTCCAGCCTGAGCACAAAAAGCCATCTGTCCCTGTCAAGCCGCAGATGTTGCATGAAATTATCTAAGAGATCTGACTGGGTCATGTCACGCGTAATTTCTACAATTTGCGGCGCAAATAGTCCACGATGGGCCGACCCTCGTCGTTTCATGGTTCATATGAGTTGAGATCCCAGTCACTGAGCAGAAACTTTGGCCTTAGACGTCGTGCGCTCGCCGTCGATCTCCAGGAGACCTTGTGTGTCCATTTGGAAGTAATAATGATCTATCGAGTCGGACCTAATGTGGACGTTTACGTTGATAGCAAGGACTTGAAATCGACTTCTCGCAGATTCATATTCTTCTACAACTCGCAGCATTTGTGAGACCTGTCAACATATGATCCAAAGATCAAAGCCTTCAACAGATGTTGCAAACATTTGCCCAAAGTTCTACTGACAGCGCTTGATGTTTTGTGATTTTGGCCATGGTTACGTTTGATGTCTGTTGTGATGAGAGGAAGATGGCTTGGTTGTTCGCAGATGAAGAAAAGTAGATTGCCACGGATACCAGATTTGCTGGGCAGGATCACTGATTACCCTGGTGTCAGGAACCCACATATGAACCATTCAAGGGTCTTTCCAAAACCGCAGGTGCGAGACCGCCATATGCGGGCAACTTGCTCAAGATCTTAGGCTAAGTCAAAAGCCTGATGCCCGGCATTCCTTCTCTAAGCAGGCATAAGCGACTCTGTAGGCACGGGCACCCCTCGCATGGAGGCTCTCTGCAAAAGTGGGACCATTTAGGCTTACCCCAGTGATATATATCGTCAGCCTTACCTGCTGCTTTGGTAATGACGACTCTACACTCCATCCGACTACAAGTTCTGTAGCGACTGCTATATCTAACGACGCCCGTGCACCCGCGAGTCTGTTGACTGCAACAGACTACGCAAAGACATTTGAGCGAAGCAGGAAGAAAGCTAGCACAGAACAACCACAGGGAATAAAACACCACTTTGAAGCACGGAAACCTGTATTACGAACTACAGCATACTGCACAATCACTCAGCCACCCCAATCCTCCCATCACCGCCCTTATACCCTGTCTCCTCATCCCGCAGGTCTTCCAGCCCCTCACTCCCACTCCTCCCGCCCTGGACTTCCATCTTCACACTCCCCTCTCTCCTAATCTCCCTCTCTTGCTCTCTAACCAGCCTCATAGGGCCTCTCACAATTGCTCCAAGCAAGTCCCTGATATCCAACGCCTGCACAATCGCTTTAATTGGACCCACAGGGGCCGCCTTGTTGCTGTTCTTGTATGGTTTCGACGGAAAGGCGAAGAGCATAAGGACCGCGAAGAAAGGCATTTCGCATGCGAGAATGAGGGAAGCAAGCCCGTCGTTGATGTCGTGGTAAGTCATGTATTTGTTAGGCGTGAGGGTGCCGTGGCCCGCGAGGATGTTGATGACGAACTGGCGTCTCAGTTAGCACCACTCTCAATAACACTCACAGCGCCACCCATAATGATAGCGGTATATTGCAGGGTAACGTACCGTCTGCGCGACATTCAGCCCAATAATGCTCTTGAACGTGAAGAGCTTGAGCAGGATCTTATGCTGCAGCAACTTGGGCTTCATCCTGCTATAGAACCTCAAACAGCACAGGATCGACACCGTCGTGACGACGAACTTGAAGATCGTGATCCACAGATGCGCGAAATGCACGCTGTTGGATTGTCGGCAGTATTGGCCAACGGCGAGCGCGACGATGGTGCCGATCCAGATGATGACGCTGGTGGGTATGAATTGCAGAACACCGTACCAGATGCGCTGTTGTCGGAGTCAGTCGACCGATATATGATCTGTATCTTCAATCGAATCTGATTTGGAGAAAACGCACCTTCAACCACGCGGGCCCGTTCGTCTGCAGCGCGCCGCGACTCCTCGCGCCCGCACCAAACAAATCATCAAAGCCATCAGGATGCTCAAGCACAAAATCGCACATGAGCAGCAAGAAAGCACTCAGCGCAATTGCACAGCCAAAGTCCAGGCTCTCGACGATATACACACCCGCCTTTCCCTCAAGCACAATGAGGAACGAGAACAAGCTCACCCATGGGATCAGCAGCACGATGCGGATGATCTGGCGCTGCTGCACGGGGAACGAGTAATTAGTGGCATGGCCGGCGATAACAAAGGCGCAGATGAGCAGGCTGAAGAGCCCGCAGGCGCCACTTGCTACTGTAGCGAGTTCGTGGAACGTGTAGCTGCCGATGATGGGGACGATTGCCGGCCCATCGATCTCGGAGGGGCACACATGGCTTGTTGCGGAGTCGATGATAGAGCTGGTGTTGATATGGTTCTTTCTCGAGACGAGGTTGATCTCGAACGCCTCCATGGCTCGCGGAGTCGGCGCAAGGCTTCACGGTCGATGAGATAGGCTGAAGATGGTAGAGATGTTGCGAAACCGTTGAGTCGATGACCTCAAGGTATGTCACTCAAAGGAGACCCTGCGTTGCTAAATACCCTCCGCCGGAGGCACTCCGCTCATACGCGCCATGTCATAGCCACTGAGCATCTGAAGGGGGTTCGTCCCCAGGCCCGCGAGGGGAGGCCCGATCGCCATTAGCCCACATCGGTAGCCGCTTTTGGGGTGGAACAGCGAAGTAAGCACTGCAAGTGGATCCCTAATCTGAGCTTGGCGAGGCTTATGAGCTTGTGAAGCGCGCACAGCCATGCATCAAGGCGGGCGAAAGCTGACCAACCGTAGATCACATGCTTCATCGAGTAGTACTGACCGAAAGAATGAACTTCTGCTTACTTGCGATGTACAACGTGCATGGCGCAAATTTGGCCAGTCCGGTTGCAGTTGCGCGCGAATTTTCGAGCCTTTGAGCGCAGCCAGCTGACTTACGGTCCACTCGGAGCACGCCCGACGGAAGATATGGCACAGTCGTGGCTGTGCATCTGCGCCGCACTCGAGTACTCGCAGCACGGCTATACCTGTGATTGACGGTCGCACTGACAGACAGACCGGATTTATTCTCACGGCTCGTGCGAAACCTGAGATCAATGATACTGTTAGGCTTCAATGCGACGTCGTCGCAAAGCACCTCCTGTGTGTCCGTGACGGTTTCTCAGCCCGACCTTTCTGGTGGCATGAAGAGAGCGTTGTGGATGTGTCCTTTGCGTTTCAGACCTGGACGCATTGGACAGCCCGACGGCAATTGCACTAAAGTCGGACGCAGAGAGCACTTCGTTAGCACTGAGTGATAGCCTGATACCACCAAGACCTTTTGAACTGTATGAAGCGCTCTGGAGGTCTACACAGGCCTTATGTATCTTGGTGTAGACCTTGGAAGCAGGGTTAAGAGAACTCAATCATCCAGCCTGACCATACTCTATCCGCTCTCCTACTACTCAGGAACAGCAAGACGCAGCTTGATTATTAAGGAAGCAAACTCCGCAAAACGCTCGCAGAAATCACAACCATTCATTCGTCACCAATTATAGCAGTTTCCCAGGCAATGCACAAACCAGCTGTTCTTATCCGACAAGCCGGTGGTCCGCTGCGCTGACGGCTGGCCGGGGCTGCGAAGCACACAGTACCTAGCGCGACAATCTCGCGTCGCAGCACACCCCTCCTCCCAAGCCTGGCACGGCCAGGAACGCGTTGCCCGTTCGACGCGACGTATCGGTTTTGCGCACGTTTGCGCTCTGCTCGTCTGAGCGTGACGATGCGACAAAGCGTCTTCCGAAACGCGCCGATGAAAATGACGATGTTTGATGGGGCGGCCAAGAAAATCCTGCGCGCTGTTTGCAAAAAGTGAGGCAGATCGGCAATTGGCGATGGACGGTTTGCGTTTTGGGGGCTACAGAGATCGGCCATTTTTCGCGCTGCCTTGAGTTGCGCCTTGTGAGTTTTGAAGAAACGGGCTCAAAAGAAGTGATAGCAGTAATGACGAGGATGATAATGATATATTCAGTGAGGGTGCCTGCAACTTTTAGTGGCAATGAGGTCTGCGACGCGATCGATTATGACGATCCAGCTGTCGCAGCACGAGTAAGCATGATAATATACAGTACATAGCGATAATCCGCACCAGTGAGCCCATCCAATCCATTGCCAAACGCCGAGTTGTCGAGCAGAAGAAACCAATAGATCGTGAAGCGTGAATAAAAACATGCGAAGAGAAACCGAGATGCGTCCGCGCATGCTTTGGAGAAAGGCCGAAAGGGGAAGAGAAGTTGCAATCGAACGCCATTCACATCTCCATGGCGTCACCGGCGACGGCAACATGGGTGACGACAGCCTGAGGGGGAGGTGTTGCGGGTTCTGAAGGGGAAGATTCACGGGCGTTGATGCGGTCGCCCTCGCAGTGAGGTACAGGGCCGGACATGAGGTTGGGAACGGCGCGCTCGAGGGACCAGCCGACAAGCTGGCACCATTTCAGAGTGTCTGCGAATAGCCAGTATCCCTGGACACCGTGTTGCTTCGCACGCACAAGGTAGGCGTTGAGCGACTCCTTCTCAAGCATGACAATTACGTCAGTGAAATCGAAGTGGCGCTCGATGAAGCGAGCATACGCGCGTGCCTGATCGCGCAGGTTGGGGTTGGTCATGATGTTCTTCCAGCCTACACCTAGCGAGGTAATGAGCGTGTTGATGGTGTTGCCGTTGTCGTCGATGATGGCCTCGCTGATCTGGGACTCCATGTCGTTGAGTGATGGGACAACGTCGTCGCGAGATGGACTGACGCGTTGAGATTTGCGTGAGACTGCGATCGGACGAGCTGCAGCCTTCTCTTCGGCTTCCTTCTTCTCTTCGTACCACGTGCCGGATTGCGACTCGGCCGCGATGCTGTACCCAGGGTCGTCAGGGTAGATCAGGGTCATCCCTGGGCCATAGATGGGCTCGCCCCGAGATTTGACAGGGGCAGGAATGGCGACAGATCCGGTTGGTTGGTTCTCCTCGGGGTCGTCGACGTCGGCAATGGATCGTTTGCGCCCAGCTGTGGCATTGGATACAGCAGCTAGATAGTTGAGCGAGGGTGGAGTAGGATGCTTTGGGCGGAATTTACCCATGGTGGACGGCGAGTGGGCGCGCTGGTGCGGTGAGAAGTAGCCCTGCGGCTGTTGAGGCTGCAGGACGACGGTGGGTGAGGAGGCATAGTAGTTTAGACCCATGGTGACTGCTTGTTTAGTAGATCAGAAGTGAGATGCAGTTCAAAGATACAAAAATATGTCTAGCAGTGCAGCAGACAACAGAGCATGCGACGAGCGCGGCTAGATGACCGATAGCGACGGTAAGGTTAACGCTCGGCTAAGAGACGTGATGGTCGTGATGATGGGTGAGGTGGGTGGAGTTGATCAATGGTGCACGTGAGGTAGGCGATGATCAAAGTAGGAGAATGGGGCGCAGAGGGAAGGCGCGACGACGTGTGAGGGCAAGAGGTGAGAGGTGGAGGAAACGATGGTTTGAGGGCCTAGGGCGCTTCTTGTAAGCTCTTGCGCTCGTCCCGTGAGAGGCTGGAGTCTCCGGCAGGGTAGCACTAACTGCATCGGCAGAACTCAGGCAAGGCCCCACTCAACGCGCAGCCGGCCAATCGCGCCAGACCTGCCCTGAGGATCTCCACATCCTGGCACCTCGCTGGAGCTGAGGCAGGCGGACGCAAACGGACTGGCGCCGATTTCGCTTCGCCCGAACCGTGCGTCTGGTTGTCTCGTGTAAGAGAGGACTTGGCAACGGAGACGGAAGCTGAAGGCACGTGATAGTCGCCGGATGAAGCAGCATTACGATCTGGTTTGTGAAGTGCTCGGGGCGCCGAAGCTGGGAAGCAAAGAGGAAAGAAAACCAGACAGAGTGTCACGATTGAGTATCGGTATCACAGAGATGGTTCTCCCACGCAAATGGCAGAGGAAGGTGCATCGCAATGTTGAACCCTTGGAAGAGTGCAGGAACGGCAAACGCTTTGTATCTTGAGGCGCACGATTCTCGGATCTTGAGGGATTTCTTGATGAGCACGTTCAGTCTGTGTGCTTGGTTGACATTTGACAACTGCCTGATGGCCATCGACCCTGCACACGTGACTGCTTACTCATCGCGGGGACTGGCGAAGCTGCCGCCGACATGGATCGTTTTTTGTTTGGTGAAGTTCTTGGGACGCGCCAGAGCGACAGATACCCCACGCGTGCCTAGCTTCACGTCCATCTTTCCCTGTACCAGTACTCTAGACTCGTTATTTAAGATGCAGGCGCCTGTGGTTGTTATGAGTAAGTGTCTCTGTACAGGAAGTTCACTGCGAATGCCAACCCCCCGCAGACACCCAGACCCCTGGTGGGGAGCGCCAGTTCGGTCGCAAAGCTCAGATTTCGAACATCACAGCAGCCAAGACGGTTGCAGACATCATCCGGTCATGTCTGGGCCCCAAGGCCATGTTGAAGATGCTGCTCGATCCCATGGGCGGCATTGTCCTCACCAACGACGGCCACGCTATTCTCCGAGAAATCGAAGTCGCACACCCCGCCGCGAAGAGCATGATCGAGCTCAGCCGGACGCAGGACGAGGAAGTCGGTGACGGTACAACAACTGTCATCATTCTGGGTATGTCAAGGCATGTGAAGTATAGGTTTAGGCAGTGACTAACCGTCGCAGCTGGCGAGATTCTTGCACAGGCCCTGCCCCAGCTGGAGCGCAACATCCACCCCGTCGTTGTCATCCAAGCCTTCAAGAAGGCTCTGGCCGACGCCCTTGAGATCGTCAGCGAAATCGCGACCGAAGTCAACGTGGACGACGACGAGGAGATGTACAGGATCATCAGCTCTTCGATCGGCACAAAATTCGTGTCGAGATGGTCGAAGCTGATGTGCGGTCTTGCTCTCAAGGCCGTCCGCACCGTCTCTACCGACATGGGCGGCAAGAAGGAGGTCGACATCAAGCGCTACGCACGTATCGAGAAGATCCCCGGAGGCGAGATCGAGGACAGCGAGGTACTGGACGGTGTTATGGTCAACAAGGACATTACACACCCAAAGATGAGGCGGAGAATCGAGAACCCAAAGGTTCTGTTGTTGGACTGCACACTCGAGTACAAGAAGGGCGAGAGTCAAACGAACATCGAGGTCAGCAAAGAGGAGGACTGGAACAGGATATTGCAGATCGAGGAGGAGCAGGTCAAGGCCATGTGCGACGCAATCATTGCCCTGAAGCCCGATCTTGTCATTACAGAGAAGGGCGTCAGCGGTAAGTGGAGTGGACCGATGAAATGAGTGCCCTTAACTAACGCCATCCAGATCTTGCACAGCACTTCCTCGTCAAGGCCAACATCACAGCCATCCGCCGTGTCCGCAAGACAGACAACAACCGTATCGCACGAGCCACCGGCGCCACCATTGTCAACTCCGTCTTCGCCGCACAACCGTCCGACATCGGTACACAGTGCGGTCTATTCGAGATCTCCAAGCTTGGTGACGAATACTTCACCTACCTCACAAAGTGCAAGGACCCAAAGGCCTGCACGATTCTGCTCCGCGGTCCCTCCAAGGACATCCTGAACGAGATTGAGCGCAACCTGCATGACGCCATGGGTGTCGCCAGGAACGTCATCTGGAACCCCAAGCTGTGTCCAGGAGGTGGTGCGACTGAGATGGCTATCGCGGTTGGGTTGGAGAGGAGAGCGAAGCTTATCGAGGGTGTCGCACAGTGGCCTTACAAGGCGGTCGCAGAGTCCATGGAGGTCATCCCCCGCACCATCATTCAGAACTCTGGAAACAGCCCCATCAAGGTCCTTACACAGCTTCGCGCAAAGCACGCAGAAGGCTATGAGGATGGCAAGGCCACTGGCAGCACCTGGGGTATCGATGGAGATGCAGGAAAGGTCGTCGATATGCGCACATATGGCGTCTGGGAGCCCCTCGCGGTCAAGGAGCAGAGCATCAAGACTGCCATTGAGAGCGCGTGCTTGCTGCTGCGAGTTGACGACATCGTCGCCGCGAAAGCTGCGAAGCAGGTCAGCGGCCCCATTGGCGGAGGAGGTGACGACTAAAAAGCTCCACGGAGGCTCGATCTCAACATGAGCGATCCTGGCCTGGAAGCAATAATCACGACAATGAAGAACGATCAAAACATCGACACATCAAGTGTTGACACATTTAAGCGTCTATCTCATCAACCCGTGACTTCCAAGTTTCTAACCCCGCAGATGCCATTTGAACTAACAGACTCACGCTAAGATCAGCACTTGCGGCCCGACACAAACAGGATATCAGGCAACTATCCCATGATGTATTTCAGCCAGGTCTGACGAAGTTCAATCGTGCATTTATATAATACACCTTTATGATTCGAAACCGACTACCGCGCTACTACTCAGTCACCAGCATCATGTCCACATCGCAAACAACCGCCGACGTCACCGCGGCTGGCCTGTCGCAGGTTGACCAAAACATCAATAACACAGAAGAAGACAGGAGTCACGAGGCAAGAGGCCACAAGGCGAATTTGAGCAACCCAAGTAGGTCCTTTGGGGGACTGTCACCCCTTAGTCTGTTCACCGAACAGATCTCTAGAGCTCACTGACTGGCAACAGACACAAGTCAAGCTTCAAAAGAGAAGTCCGCACACATTCTGAAAGAACTAGGCGAAGACGACGCCTTCTACAGGAAACAGGGGAAAGGAGAGTGAGATTCAATAGCCCTGCATCCACGTACTGCCCCTCACGGCAGAGGCGTCCGATTTCCATGCTCGCAGGCTCGATGGCTTGGACGGAAATCAAAGAATCTCCCCGGCATCGCAATGTATCTCAGATCAATGAACAAATTCCCCGCAATTCGTGCCGTTCTTACCATTGCCAAGCGTCGAGACTACTCTGTTCGTCTCTCAAGCCCTCTCATTGGATGGGCTACTTAACCTAAGTAACAAGCAGGATCACACCACTTGCGTTGGCACGATGTCATAACCCAAGAGCCACATCAATCATGAGAGAGCAGCAGTGTACATAAGCGCTCTGTCTATCCAAAACATAGCGAAGTGCAACAGAACCTCACATTTGCTGACTTTCCACGACCTCTTATCAGGCAGATCAGCAATCTGAAACCTCCCGAGCACAATGGCCGACAGAACATCTCACCAGGGTGTCACGGCACCCGGCTACACTGCAGCTGAGCAGAACATCGACAACACCACAGAGGACATCAGCCACAAGGCACGGGGCCACAAGGCTAACTTGAGCAACCCTAGTAAGGGTCAACGCGTCGATGAGATATTCCTCAAAAGAAGGACTAACGATCTGTAGACACAAGCGAAGAAAGCAAAGAGAAGTCTAGACAAGCACTCAAGGAGCTCGGAGGCGAAGACGCATTCTACGGCAAGCAGGGTAAGGGCGAGTAAGGCTCTTGTACTCTAGTTTATCAATAGGTGAAATCTCAATCATCTTCTGTCCAACAGAATTAACATACTTTCGTTAACCACTATCTCATATCATTCTTCTTGCTTCCAGTCGCCTCACCTCGCTACCTTACGCAACACTCCCCCTCCCCAACACCCTCTCCACAACACTTCCCACCCCCAGCACATCCTCAAACACACTCCAATGCCCCACGCCATGGAGCACCTCCATCTCCGCCTTCTTCCCCAAAGCCTCAAGAATCTCCTCACAAGCGTCAACCCGCGAAACCCCATCTTCACCCCCAGTAACAAGTACCACCTTCGCGGTCACCTCCTGCCACCGCGGCACCTCAGCGTCCGCTAACGCTGAACACGCTTTCGCATAACCCTCCGCGTCTTGGGTTTGTAAGCTCATGCGGACGGCGTTCACGGCGAGCCGGTTGCGTGCTTGGCTCGTCGCGCTCGTCGCCGAAGCCGTGATTTTCTCCGCAATGTCGAGCATGCCTTGTCTCCTGACGATCTGTGCGCGCTGCCACAGTGCATCGACACCTTCGTCCGGGAACGGCAGGCTCGGCAGATTCAGCAATACCATAGTTTGAACGAGATCAGGGTGTTGTGCAGCGAGCTCGAGCGCCACCAGGCAGCCCAGCGAATGCGCGATGATGGTTGGGTTGTCATTCGCTTGGATGCCGGCATGGATGAATACGCCTGCTAAATCGGCGACGAATGAGTGGATTGAGAGAACGCTCAGAGAGTGCGTAGGCGATGCGCCGTGTCCTTCCAGGTCGAAGAGCGAAAGCGAGTGCGTGTAGGTGAGGCCTAGGGTGTGGATAAGAGGGCTGAAGCAGTTGTGTGTGCCGCCGAGGCCGTGGATGAATACTATGGGTGCACCTGATGAGGGGCCGCAGGTGCTGTAGTACAGGGGCTTGTTATTGATGGTTGAGAGTTGCGACAGCGGGACGTGGGTGTTGTTGTACGGCAGGCATGTTTGGGGTGCTGTCGTGGCGGTCGGCCTGGCTGTTGAACCGGACGCGATGCGGTTTGTCAACGTTCCCAGTCCGGTCACGGAGATGGAGATTGTGTCGCCTGGCTGTAGGTAGACAGGAGGCTTGAGACCGAGACCGACTCCAGCAGGAGTGCCTGTTGCAAGGACGTCGCCGGGTTGCAGAGTCTGCCCTTCTGACATAGTCTTAAGAAGGTAGGGGATGGAGAAGATCAGGTCCTTTGTCGTGGCATCTTGTCGCAGCTCGCCGTTCACATGCGTTTGGATGCGCAGGACACTTTCAAGGTGTGATGCTGGGACTGCGATGGGACCCATGGGACAGAACGTGTCCGGACTCTTGCCGATGTAAAATTGCTTATGGTCTCGCTGTCTTTCTCTAGCGGTCATGTCCTAGACACCTCAATATTAGTGATTAGGTGCTGATACAAGTATCAAAGTCGACAATCAAGACGAACATACGTTAATGATGGTATAGCCCCAGACATGGCTCATTGCCAGCGCTTGCAACGGTCGATAGTACGCTATCGCAAGGCTTATATTTGTTATTTATTGCTCGATTTTTGGTGTCGTTATCGATCGATCACTCGAAATAGACAGAATTACGTATAATAAGCTGTAGTGCGGCAGTAAATTACTACAAATAGTTTAGCGTACAAATTAGAGTGAATTAAATTCTAGGGAATCTGCTTCTGCTTCTGCTGCTATCTGCTCTCTGTCCTTTCGCTCAATTTGAGCACTGCGTTTGATGAGAGGGCACTCAACTACACCATTCTTGAGCCAATTCTTCTGCAGTTGAATAGCCTCAACAGTTGATGCTGATAGACTATTTCAATCGTTGGTGATAGTGCGGCCGGCTGTACTGAAACAGCGCTCACATTCACAACTAGTACTTGGGATAGAAAGGAAATCAACAGCCATCTTGAAAAGTACAGGGTACTTGCTGCGGCCAACTTTTAGCCACTAGAGCCACGGGTTAGCTATCAACTCCTGATAGGCTTCGTCCTTGTTGAGGTTCTTGTTGAGATCGTCGATATACTCGTCCAATTGAGAGCTGCGTTTGTGCTGTTTGTGGCCGTGGTTGCTGTGAAGGTACTCTTGATTAACCTCTATGATAGCTGCAAGCGGATTGTTGGCGTAGCTAGTGGGTAGCTTGCGTCTTTGAGGTTGCTCCTTGTTTTGCGTTTTGTCTGATAATGCTTCGACAGTAAGATACTCCCTAAACGTGTTCTGGAAAGAATTGTCAGCCTTCCGCTGCCAATCTTGGTAATCACGCTAGTGGGATTTGAACTAGTTAAGGCGAAGCCTAGGGTGGAGAGCTGTAGCAATAGTATAGAAGCTTGGAGTCGGTTCTATAACTAGCTTCTCTTAGTAGGTGTTGAGCTTCTCTAGGCCATAACTAACAGCTGATTTTAAGTAGCTTGTGTCATTGTTGTTAAATTTACTAGCTGCAGCATTGTAGTGCTGCCACAAGGCTTGAAGGTTGATAATAGTTTGCTATAATAAGCCGAAGCCTGACACTGTGTTGCTGCCTTCAAGTGCTTTGCAGAGGTTGTATGGCACCTTCAAAAAGGTGACAAGATTGTTAACCTCTAGCTAATTGTTGTTGGAGAGAGCGTTAAGTATAGGGTTGTAGTGAGAACTATCACTATTATTGTTGGCATTAAACTCCTTGTTGTTCTTGACAATTTGTCGATATTTGCGTTGGAAAGCTTTGATTGGCTCACGCAGCTCGCTGCAACGGAGAAGCATGAGGTAGACTGAGTGCTAGCGTACACCGCTGTTCTGGAGTAACTGAAGCTTGACAAGCTTCCATGTAGGGTCTCTATCACTAAGATCGCGAAATACTGAATGAAACAACGTACGACGTTTGTGCGAGGCACAAACAGCTCTTACAAAGTTGTGAAGCTTGCTAACAACCCTATGGTTTTGATATAGTTTGAATTGATTGATAGGAGCTGCTCAGGCAAGCTCTTCTTCAAACTTTGAGACTCCTTCACCGTACAACGTTGCTTTAACAATAAGGTTAATAATATAACCTGCGCAACAAATGCGATGCTAAGCTCTAAGGCAAAGGGTAGTAGACTCCCTATTTAGGTGTTTAATAAGTTTCTTATTGTTGTTTGTAGCGTTGTCTTCTACAAGACAATTAAAGTTTGACTCAAAGTTGTACTCCTGCATAACGTTAAGTATTACTAAAGCCTAAGCACTAGCTGTGTAATTACTAAGGAGGTTGCGGAAACCTACTAGGAGGTCTTGCTAATTGTAGTTAGCGTCAACAAAGTAAGCAACTACCCCTAAGAAGCTAAGATAATTGGCAGACGTCCAAACGTCAACGCTTACAGCGATCTTCCTAGCAGCTAATTAGATGAGTTAACAAACTTTAGCCTTTTGATCCTTGCATTGCTTCCTAATGTACGACGATAGTGTGTTTGACGAATTAGGTAAGGCGTGTAACAGCTTAGCTTAATTCTAGGTTAACAGACCTTAGGTTAAAGGGCTTATAACATCTTAGAAGCTTAAATCTCTTATAATTGTCCAATTAACAACTAAGGCTTGGAAGCTACCCTCTTCCTAGGGCACATGTGATGGCTAGGTTAAAGAACTAGGTACGTGCGCAGCTGCGGCGAAGGGAGATTCTGGTATAGGTACAGGCGTACTAGGGATACGCTAGCTGGTTGATGGATTAATAGAGTGCACTTTCTGCACGTAATCTTAGATGTGTGTAGTGCTGTTGATAGCTATTGCGTTGTTTGTCTGACGACTTTGGTGACAAAGCTTACACAACCAAAGTTTAGTGATACTGTTGTCGTCCTTAATGTACTGCAATTGAAGCCCAAAACGCTATATATTAGAGAGCGCACGACGACTGGATATATAGGCTTTGTACCTGACAGCATAGCCTAATCAGGAAGGCTGGAGACGTTTATCTTTCTAATATACGTGTTGGAAATTGACGTCAAACTTTATGCTGCACACAGCTGTCTTATTAGTTGGCAATAGGTAATTGTGAGTGGGAGCGCCTTTAGGTAACAGTAAAGGTGATGACGATGGAGAGCTAAGATATATAGCAGATGAGGCTTGAGAGCCAGATTGGGAGGACGATGATGAGGCTTGGGAGGCTTGCGAGGCTTGCGAGCACTTAGAAGCTCTTATTTTGCCAAGCCTCCAAGAACTGGGCCTATAGTAGTTTAGCGAAGGTGTTGCTGGCGGCAAGGCATTGTGCGGAGTGTTGTTATTAGCCAAGTATCAACGCATTATTGAGAGATACAGATATATAGTAGTATAGAGGGTTTTAATCAATCGCGTGGCAGCTCGCTATAGGTGGGTTAACAATTGACTATAGGCGTACAGGCGTTGTAGTGTATTAGAATAATGCTAAAGGCGTTGCTGTTAGCTAGCTAGCTGCTAAGACTTGTAGGCGAGGTCTCTATTGTCTAACAAGAAATGCAGAATTTAGCAAGCTTAGGCTTAGCCGCCTAAGAATAGGTCCTTTGCACACGTTAGCGTTTAAGTATATAGAAATTTAGGCCTGTAGAAGAGCTTTACGCATATAAGAATTGTCTGTACGCGTTAACAGAGCAGAAAAACAGAGATAGTCGCGTTATAGCGTAGAATTAGAAGAGGTGGTAATTCTATTAATCTTGCGCGCGAGGCTAGTGTTAAGACGCACAGAGGTTACCCCACAAAAGCTGCAGATTCACACTATACCTAATTAGGTCGAAACACCATTTGAATATTGCGATTACCACAGTATTACGGTAGGTCTCAATACTATCGATCAACTACGGTATCACCTGCCTTGTCCACTATCGATCGATCGGTCACGTGACGATAGACGATCGATAGTACCGACGATAGTACGGACCGTTGCAAGCGCTGCTCATTGCGTCCTCTTCCTTGATCCTGAACCCGGATTTCCCAATGATCACACCAATCTCGCCCTCATAATCGGCAGTCTGAGTAAAATCAGAATGCGGGTATATGTCTTCCCCATCCGCAATGATCGACGTGTATCTCTTGGTAAAGATTACTGGGTGAGATGGTACATCAACTTTATCTGAGCTGTCAAAGCCGGAGTTATTGAATTCTTTGGCGTGGTCGAAGTAGTTCTTGCCTACACAGAGAACGTCCCGAGATGCGAGTGGACGCAGTTTGCGGACTTCTGAAGCGGGTACCGGGTCACCCGTGCTAGTGATGTTGGATCCGCCGGCTTCGATTACTTAGTAAAGACTGGAGATTGGAGTCCCTGATTTGAAGCTTAAAGGTTGGATTGTTTTCGTTTCCAAGTCATAATGGCCAATGCGGTCTTCCTGCATTTGTGGGTCATGATATGCGACATAGTTGGTGAGCGGCTCAGCTTTAATCTCTGCTGCCATTCTCGGTGGTCTGAAGATGGAAGTATCTTTCATTCAACCGAATGTTACAATCGCAGACTGGATGTCAGCACAAGCAAAAAGTCTCAAAGGCCAATAAACCAGGCTGTCGCGCACTGCCGCCTTGCAGCGATGTCGCAATAGTGGGAAGGGTGGGGAGCCCGATGCGACAAGACATTATGTCAGCAGTTGCCTGCCATATCTGACCCTCACATCTCTGCTCATTGATTGTTCTAAAGTCTCTTTATCTGATTCTCTCTTCATCTGATGCTTCTCCATTTCCTCACCATGATTGCAGGCACCCCTCGGACGCACCAGTTCACCCGGTGCCTCCAGCTGGCCGCCGCAACCCGGACATTCTGATTCGAGGCTTCGTCGCAACAACGTTTCCGATAAGGGTGACGTCCAAAGACCCTACAAAACATGACAATCACCTCCAGGCCGAGATCGAGCACTGCGGCATACTGAAGCGGTGAAAGGTGCAATCCTAGAACCAGCGCGTCCTCATTCCCTCTTCAGCCATTAGCCTGGAAGGCACCGTACGTTGATGAGCTTCGCCACCACAGGACCAGAGATGAAGGCCCGAAACTGTGATCAGAACGACCGAAGTGTTGTCGCAAACGAGGCTGTTTGTAAGCAGCGCGGAGATTGTTGCGGTGTTGGAATTGGAAGGCGCTTCCCCGGGCGTTCCTGGACCAACTGCAAAGACCAGCGGGCCAGTCTGGCCTCTCCCTACGTCCCGCCCACGATGATCGACCATCAACGACATCGGTTTTCCAGCTAAGCCACTCGCTCGATCATGAGGTGTCAGAGTGACGCCAAGACTAGACAATCGCATTCTTCGTGCCCATCGTCAACGAGAAGTACACGCGTACAGCGCCCAATGACGCATGCAAAGGTGCCATGCCACCGCTACACGTCCGCGCAACTCGGCCGCTGTCAATTGCTTTCATCACGACCTCATACACGAAGCAACCAGTCAGACCGTACCATTTACATATCCATGCTTGAACCTCGTTAGGATCGCCGCTTTCATGATGCGCGCTGGCTGGTCGTGCCCGGGGTTCATTCCGCTTGCTGCCCCGCAAACGGCAGGTTGTATGGTGGTACCAAGCGAAAGTCTACTAAGAGCCACGCGGTGCCCGTGTGCTAGCTGCTATTTGCATCACGATCCATGTTGTCGTTGATCTTCTATCTGGAGCAGACTGGTATGCCTTTCGGTGGTGGTCTGATCAGTAGTGTACCAAGATTGCCAATCAACAGCGCCAATGTTGTAGGGCAACGCTCCGTCTGGGTACAGCCGACGGTCGATGCGTCGATGCTCAGCCCCATCATGGATGATGTTGACAATGGAGGATGGCTCGTTATTTGCGCCGAATATAAGTCCGTTTTCAGATTATAAGATCCCTCATTCCCCTACAGGAAGTCGATCAAGACGCCTTCTTCAACATATCTGCACCACATCGGAGGCCCCCTAGAAGTGATCCCGCGGTACTTCGAATCCAGCTCTACAGAACATACGCCATGCGCTATCAGACAACAGCAACGTTGCTCGCAAGCTTGGGCCTTGGTACGTAATAGTTCGCTCGAAGAATGTGTCTAGGACTTACAGTCTCAGGTGCCTTCGCGCAGACGAAGATTGAGCAGACGTGCGTAACCAATGATGTCTGCTACAAGCTGAACATCCCCCAAGAAACTGTCCAGAACGGCCAGAATGGCGGGAATGTCTTCCTCTCGCTCAGCGCACCCACAACATACAGCTGGGTCGGCCTTGGGATTGGATCGAGCATGACGAACGCGAACATGTTTATTATGTACACGGATGGCAATGGGAATGTCACGCTTTCACCGCGCTTCTCGCAAGGGGAATCACAACCGCAATACATCAATAACCTTGACGTGGAGCTGCTCAGCGGATCCGGCGTTGCGAACGGTGTGATGACAGCGAACTTCCGTTGCGGTAATTGCTCGCGCAGTGGAAACACAAACTTTGGAGCCCAGAGCGGACGCTGGATCCACGCGCGGAAAAGCGGAGCGGCCATGGACAGTACAGACGTTCGAGCTAGGTTCTCACAGCACGACGAGCAAGGCGGCTTTACGTGGATGTACACCAATGCGATCGGAGGTGCAAGCGCAAACCCTTTCACAGCTTCAGACGCAGCCGTCTCCGGCTCAGCGCCTGCAAACTCTAGCGGTGGCGGCGGCAGCAGCAGTCCTATGCGCAGGAATATCCTGCTCGTCCATGGCATCTTCGCCTCGCTCGCATTCCTGGTCTTCTTCCCCATCGGCGCCATCTTCATGCGTCTTGGCAAATTCAACAACGTCGTAGCAGTACACGTTGCTACCCAGGTTTTCGCTTGGCTTCTCTTCATCACCGCATTCGGACTCGGACTGTACTATGGCATCACTGGCAACTATATGTCCGAGGCACACCCCATCATCGGTCTTGTCTTGGTCGCACTCTTGCTCGTTCAACCCCTTGCTGGCTGGCTGCACCATCGACAGTTCTTGCGCACCGGTCAGCGCAGTGCTGTGTCCCATGGACATATTTGGATTGGTCGTGTCGCAATCATCCTTGGTATGATCAATGGTGGACTCGGACTGCAGTTGGGCGGGGTGGAGACAAGATATGTGATCGCATACAGTGTGGTTGCTGGAGTGATCGGCCTTGCTTATATCGTCTCGATCGTATTTGGTGAGATCGCGAGGAGTCGTCGCGCGAGCGTTGCTGGGAGCCAACATGAGAAGATTCACTCCTCTCCGGAGCGCACCCCCGTCGGTGCTTAGGGACTGCAAGCTGTGTACGCCGTTGCAGACAGGGACATTTCGTATGTAGTTGCAGCCTTTATCTTAATCTCAAGCGCTAATCGTTCAGGCCTGTCGGTCGGTCTACTTATAGTATTTTCAATTCTCATAGTCCCGCGTGATTTACGGTAGTACCCCAGTAGTGCCATAACTTCCAGCTTATACTGATCAACGGCGGCGGTATGCATGCCGTGTGTGCAGACATCCAGGCTTATTATGCAGCGCAGAGTAAGCCTTGTCAGGAAGCCGCAACAAAAGGCTTCCTCAAAAGCAAGAGCCCACAGCGAGTGAGTCCATTCAATCACTGGGTAATTGAGGGTTGGCATCACAAAGGTAAAGTTGGCCCACAGACCATGGATAATCGGCACGCTGAAGCATCTTAGATGGTGTCGCTCCCGCTGGGACTTGGCCATATCTGTCGAGGAGCGTGATCGATTGTTGCGCTAGCCGAGTTAGGTCGCAAGTACTGATTGGCTGCATGACTATTGGCATGCACGACTCCGCCACCATGATCGGAGGACCCGGCTCCAATAGCATTCTCCTCACATGTCTGACAAGAGAGGCTGAGCCATTTTGAAAATGACTGCCTCAGCCCACCTCGCTCTTGCGCACAAAATCTGCCAACAAACAACAACCACGTCCAATTGATCTTTTGTTGCAGTGCTCATTCACGGAAAATTTGCTGACATCATGATTTTCGGCGGCCTGGAGATAGTAGCCGGCGGCTACTTCGCTCATAAATACTACAAGAACAAAAACGAGAAGCGAAGACTTGATGAGGAGGCTCAATACCGCAGAAACAACACGTTTCCGAGCAATAGGCCATCATCCAGCTATCCACTGCAACCGCATTTCCAGCACCAAGAGCAACACCTACAACATCAACAGACAACCACGCCACCACAAAAGTATGCTTGCCATGCACCAACACCACCTCGACCACAATGCCTGGCTCAGCCTCGTCCACAGCAGCTGAGACCGAAACCGAGCCACGCCCAGTCCTTCACAATACCGCGTCGCCCCGTACCACAGCGTAAACCCGAGATAATCATCCAGCCTAGTCTGCAGCGCGCAGACTCCATGGCCACACTATCACGCATGCCCATCGCCAACGGGTACCGACCTTCGAATCCGGCTGAGTCGACACCAGCACCCCGACCCCAAGCCAACGGCCTCTCGCCTGTACACCAGTCACCGTACGGCAACGCAGCATTCTCGGTCTCGTCACCGGCTTTCGGCGCAACAGCCACATCACCGCCGATTAGCTATTTCATGGGTCCTCAGGGAGGTGGTCACTCGATTGACGAAGATTGGGAACCGTATGAGCATGGAGTGCAAAGGTACTCAGCGTATGCGCCGACGGAGGCGTCGACGCAATTAGGTGAGCGAGATCCTCCGCCTCCTTACGCGCCTTGAGGACTTGCAAAGTTGGCTTGAGAGTGTTGCGAGGTATCGTGAGCTTGGACGCGGGCGCTCGAGCAGTGGATATTCTTTGTTCTTTCGATTCTTAGAGTGGACCGGTTTGCTTGTATTGTATTGCAGTTGTAATAATTGGAGAGGAGATTTGGAATGACACTAAGACTTCTTGTGAGATCATGACCCTACTATTGTGTTGCCACTAATCTGACCATCTTCAGGCTGCGTAAGATGGCATTTCGAGCATAAAAATGGAGGTAATTTGCAAGACTCTTTTTGGTATTGCTGGTTGGCCGTAGGATGATGAACTTTGTGATGAAGGTGAAGCCAAGTCTTGTTTACATACATAAACTAGGCTCAGGGCATCCACGATTCGCACCTGTAACGAACAAACAATCTCTCCCCCCACATTCTTGGAGTCATTGCATCACCGTGCCGCAGCCGCACTGCCCTTCTCTACCCACCGAATTATGGAGCGCGGCTCTCCCCTATGTTGATGACCTTACTCTCTGAATCAGTTGCCTTAGAGTCTCACGGGCGTTTCGTGCTGAAGCTGAGCGCGGAATTGCCCGTCAAGGGCTCGGTCGCCTATGATATATTTGTTACTTGTGGATTGACTATCTTAAGGATGACAATGCACATCAATTCACGGCTGTGGCAAGACTTAAGGACCTTCACGCTTTCATTACCGAAAAGCGATCGCGAGATCTTCAAAATATTGTTCTGTGTCAAACCATATAGCTACGAGTTTTCGGACAGTATCCGACATATAAGACTCGGCCAACCGCTTTCAGAGGTTGGAATCGGTTGTCAGGGACACTTTCGTAGTGTGGACGATAGCCGACAGTTTCGGCTGGGTCCCTACTTCAGATCTGTATGGTTTCACGGATTGTAGATCTATCGCGAGGCCTGAGCATTCTCCATCGATTATAAATCGTTCCTAGGACAAGCTGTTCTTAATCTTGCCTACGTTCAGCGCATTCAACGCACCAGACTCGCCATGTTAGAGCTTGCTGAGCAGGCCCCCTTGGAAGTATACAGTAACAACAAATTATCACTCAAAGCAGGCACGTAGATGCTAGCGACCATTTTACATGGGTCACCGGCTGGGGTGCTGGCAGGAGCAGAAAGAGTAGGAGCAAAGCTATATGGTACGCATAATTCACGTACATTCCAAACTCGCGGGAGTCTGCGAATTCCGAAGCAAAGCTTTGCTCGATCTGTCCATACAGAAGCCTGGCATGGGTCACGAGAAAAAATAATAATTGAGACCTGGCGAAAAGGTCCAGGCTCTTGTGACGTCTCAAACTTTACGAGCCTGCAGGCGCATGGAGACCCAAATTCGAATCTACATTGAGAGCAACAGTTGCGGTTTTTGGGGCTTGGCTAGCCTGGAGATATTCAGAGTATGGGCACCACGGAGGTATTGATACGGTGATTTCGGCCGACCGCTCACCTTCAATACGGTAGCCAAAAGGCGTACCAGAAGCAAACGAGTGCCGCATGGCTTGAGAAAGAAGATTTGTATATGATTTCGGTGCAATTTCCCTCAGTTGATCATATTCTGCCCTACGGATGATGGTCCGACCACAGAGTGACCGTCAATGCTTTAAGAGCGCTTTTTCTATAGCAGGCTTTTGCCGGTACATTTCGCAGTCGAAGCATCGCTCCACTGTCACTCCAGTGCCTGAGCAGCTTGTGCAGGCAACTTGTGGATCACTGTCGATGCGTGAGTCCTATGCCCATGTCAACGTATTTTTCGACTCACGGATTGCCACCACAGCCAATGCAGGTGGTGATCTTCAGTGCGTGAGGATGATTCAAGTAACATGGAGGCGGTGTTAAGAGTGCTGTTACTACGCTGTTGTGGTATTTGAACGACATCTTGAGGCTTGTTGGATTGGATGATGACAATGGGTAATGCTGAAAATAGGTTCCGTTGACGGTGAAGAATGGGGCGGGTGATCTGAAAGGTCAAGTAACGCTAAACCGCAAAGGAAGATGATGTTGGCCTTTTGTAGGCTGGAAGTGCTGATGACATTGATCAGTCCCAACGGCCTTTCCAAGGCAAGGACATGATGTTGTGTGCCTGAGTGAGGTTCCTCGAACAGGACACTGCGCATTCCAACAAGGTTTCCCTCGCGATCTGGTGGAGGGCCAGGAGATTGGTACGCCTTGGACAGGCTTGGGATGGAACATCCGTCGCCGAACCTTTCATCGTGGCGGTCTACCGGAAGAGATCCGTTGTTAATGATGAATCCGAAGCGTAGCATCGACACTTGGCGATATAGACTCAGTCGTCGGGATGGGGGCAGGTCCAATCGACTTAAGTGTTGGCAAGGAATTCTGTCGGAGACCTTTTGTGACCATGGACGGGCACGCCAGCCCAACGTGGACTTGTTGCACGATGACTGCTCCGATTGGGGTCCGTTGGCATCGGCACCCTGCAGCGAAGGGGAAGTTAAGGGCTCGTGGTAGCCGCTTGTGGGTCCTGAAGGGCAAGGGCATGACGGTGAAGGCAAGCTTATTACGAATGCGTAGCTTGCTGCATGAGATGCATTCGCTTCGGGAAGAGCTGGCCTACTGTCATCTCGTTTCTGAGTTGACATGTGTCTCGTCAACTAAGGCGTAAAAGCTCGGTGCATCCCCTTCTGCGGGATTGCTGATCGCGCAGCTCTGGAGGTGATTTCCCAATGAAAAGGATCGTGCTCATCGGTGGAACGAGCCGCCTTCCGTGGACCAGGCACTGATGATAATGGACCTACATCGGCACTGCCTGAAGCATGCCCCGATGGTTTCAATAGGCCGGAAACTTCTTCTAGTTTCGTTGAGCGTTGACCTGGTCTCAAGGGTACATTTCAAACGTGCAGGTCATTGCACAGCTGCTGTTGTGGCACACTTGAGCACCACAAAGGCGCTTCCGCAGGCTCGGGCCAGATGTACCACCATGAGATCAGAAACAATCTGACGGCTGTCTTGTAAACATAACAAAGCCCGCAGGTTGGAATGTCAATCCTGCGGTCCGAATCTTCGAGAGAACGTTTCCCGGGGCCAAAGGGGTGATCGACTGCAGAGCTGATGCTGCCAAGGGATGGCTGATCCTACCTCTCGCGAAAAGCAACACTACGTCAACATTAGGATTCATGAGGATTGCGTATGCGCGTGACCTAAGACTGATCAGGTGCACGGAAAGAGTAGGCGCTAGTTGACCTGAGCAGAAGGGCAGGTAGACATTTGTGCGGCCGATATATGCCTTGCAGGCTGCGCATCCTTACGTTGCAGCGAACACAACGGTCCATGCGTGCTTGCAAGCGTTTTGGGTTTTTGCGACCAAGATTTTGACTTCCACAAAGTTGCTGGGATGGCCGTTATCACACAAGTTGGGCAGCGAGTCGTGAGCAGGAGTCAGTAGCAACACCAGGATCATGCTTTGCCAAAGGCGAACTATATCGCTTGGAAGGCTGCGGTCAAAATGCATGTAAAGGATGTGAGTGTGAAAGGCGACGCTGGCCCATAAACGCCTGAACACTTCCTGCCACGCGAATGCACTCGCCCAGATTCGGGATTCGGGAACCCCCCTGATATGGGCAACCAAACAGCAACGTCCTTGTGTCTTTTTGGTACAAAAGACCTCGGAAATTGAGGATCGAACAGTTAGAAAGAAAAAATCCAAGCGCGTTCCAGACTGCACACTGCTCAGCGCGTCCCATCGCGGTGCAGAGAACGTCGACTTTACGCTGCAGACCCTGGAAATTTTGGAGACAATCAGCACCTATTACAGCGTGTCTCATAAGCAGTTGAACTATCTTGGGGCTACGATGTTCTGTGCTTGTGGGCGATTCTGTTGCAACGCAAGAGCGCTTCCTTGACCACAACGTACCTGCAAAAGATCTCTTTCTAATGTTGGAAAGAAGAGCTGACGTTCCCTTTTCCAAGAGAAAAGACCAAGCCGGAACTCTCACGTTTGTACTTGCCGTAAGTTTGACATAGTGAAAAACTGGCCAATCCGACTCTCCACCTTTCCCGCCACAGCACTTCCACGACACCGAAAGAACGCCTAGGAGAGCAAAAATGACCTAACTAGGGGTCGAACCTGGAATCTCGCTGTAGCATGAAGGAGCATAAGCTATGGTCAGGGCAGCGCGTTGTTCACGTTTGAGTATATTGTCAAAGAAAGGAGAGTAATTGCTAATCCTAGATGCCTTTAGGGGTTTAATCTCTTGGAATCTCCTTCTTGGCTTAGAGCAAATAATAGAAGAGGAGCATAGAGCTATAGGTTAGAACAAGAAGGTGCGCAGCGTCACAAAACTGCCGTAGAACGCTAGCTAGCCAGCTGCGCGCCCGCTTAGGCGGCTCCTAGAGGAGAAGAGGAGAGAGAGGCCCGCTAGAGGTAAGCACAAGCTATAGCAAGCTTGCTATTTTAACCTACGTTGTTACTAGTAATAGAGTAAAGAGCGTTGTAACATATATCAGCTATGCAATGCACGTTAGCATTATTGCATTATTTGCAGTTAAGACAGTAATGCAGCGCTAAGAATAACTGCACACGAACAATCTAGGCCAAGCAACCTATCAGACCAATTGCTCAGCCAGCCTAAGTAAAAGATAGGGCTGCCCACACTGCTTTTGCTTCAATCCATTCACCGCACATCATCTCTAACGCCTTCAACATAGCCACTTAGGCAGGCGCGTAACATCTAGCGTTACTTTAGCCTGTATTCTACCTTTGGGTCACCCAACTAGACCGCCTTGAGCAGAACGCATGACGTTTTCGTATGTAAAATGCTGTTTGAGTAAATTAGAAGTAGATGGTGATGAGATGACGTAAGAGCTGTCCGAACCCAGCGCGTGCACAAGCCTCGTGCTTTAAGGCGAACCCTCAGCCTCCATAAACCTCGCCTCAGATCACGAATAATAGTGGACTTTTCCCGCGTAACAGCACACTGTCGCCACGCCTCTTGCCCTTGCTTCTAAGCGGCTCAGAAGACCGCTTCATACGCTTGAATCTTGCCCGCACCTCCAGACGCCTACAGCCTTGTGTTCAGGCGCTGCAGCGCGCCGTCCTCCCCGTACCCTACGACCACCCTGCACTGCCTGCCATCTCTAATCACTGTCTCGTGCTAGACGTATTCGATCTCGCCGGTAGTGCAGGACTTGAAAGCGCTGTAATACCAATCTTCTGGGTCGGACAAACCCTTCGACCACGCGATCACGTCAGCCATAGAGTACGAATCGGGCCTCTTCCAAGTCGTAAGCGTCTTGACGTTCTAGAACATATAGGGCTCCATAATTTCATGCGTAGAGATCTTGCGGCCCTTTCTGTCAGCTTCAACACAATCCTCAAGCGGCGTAAAGCCTACAGATGCGCCATAATCATCGGCATCGAAATACCTATCGCGCCCTTTAATCTGACGCTCTCAGATACCTGCCGTCAACTGACTGTCTCGTTCCTGATACACGTTAGAACAAAGGCAAATCCCAAAGCAGGAGACTTACGTATCGATTGACCATGGCGGTCAAGATGCTGGATGAGTGCTCTCGCGACCGGAGGAAGGTACCGATGTTCTTGCGGCAAGCCTGCGCTTGAGCAGCTGAGTCTAGCCCGTCCACAATCTTCACGATGTCTCCGACTTCTTTTTCTCCAACCCCGCTTTCCAGAGACTCGGCATCTAACGCTAGGTCTTCATCGCTTTGAATCTCGAACGCCAGCCTTTTCTCCTCTCCGTCTTCTTCATCATTCCCATCCTCGTTTGCGTTCTTATAGCCAGACTCGCCTTCATCTTCTTCGCTGCTGTCAGCATTGGCGTCGGCCGGGTACTCGTAATCATCAAAATAATTTTCAACGTCGTCCTTAAACACATAATCAGGATCATCTTCGCGATCTCTATTAGCTCTAGACTGTGCCTTCTGTCAATTAAGCGGCTCAGAAGAGGTAAGCAAGACTTACAGGCAGCTCTATGTCCTCATCATCTTTGGACCCCTCCTCTTCTAATTCCTTGTTCTCCCCCTTTTCCTCAAATTCCTCGTGCTCGTCTTGCAGTGCGGCCAGCTTGTCAATTGGCTGGTCTGCGAATCGAACATGAGACCCTAGCTCCAGGTCCGACATTGTCACGAATTGTGGCAGGAACAGAGCGCCAAATCGTGTATCCATCCAGTCAGGTACTCGATCGTTGTTAGGATCCATACTGGTGTCTGAGCAGCTCGGAATGTGGTAGGATATAATGTGAGGTGTGAAGATTAGAGCAATTGGATAAGATTTTTTAGTGACTAGAGTGTTAGTGTCTGAGGTGTGCAATGTAACAGCTACTAGAATACCTTTATATAATATATATGTATGCTTTCAATAGGCGCAGGCTCGCAGGCCTAGGTGAGAGAGCGTTTACAAGGTCTCTATTTTTTGCTAGAACAGTCTACCATCCCTCCCACCACAACACCCGCGCAAATTTGACTACAATACCACAACTGCTAGACTTCTTCTAACTGCGCGCAATCACAAGTTCTCCACCATGTCTAACATTCAGCAACGTCCGCCTCGCAAGCTCCTTAAGCTGCTCACCTAGCACGAGAAAGCTGTTGACGCTATCACCCTTGACCTTAATGCGCAGCGGCTCGATGCTAAGTCCACGTCCATTGTCAGACCCCACAAACAGCTTCTTCCTACGTTTGTTAAGGATCTCACCACCGGTAATACTATCGTGCTCTCTACCAGAAATTCCCTTGATAAACTCTACAACAATAACTACACGCAACTTCCCATTAACATCTATGCCGCGCTACCCCGCAAGACCAAGGCACATGCTGGCAGTGAGACTTATAACGCAGACAAGAGAGAGAAGAAGAAGCGCCGCTTCAAAGACTATAATAAGCGCGAGACAAGGTAGACAATTGCCAAAGCAGAGGGCGCAAAGGATGCGCTACCTAGGCGTAGGCTCCTTGTGTACAAGGACGGCACAGCGGTGCTTGTTCACGAGTTCTTAGGATCATCGCGCACAGATCTAATCGTGAGTTCTTGTACCTCTATCTAAGCAGCTTAGTGCTAACTAAGTAGCACAAATTACACAATCCACAGCACATTCAATCTATTGTCAGCCTTCCGCACTTAGCCTCTAGCGCTAAGCGGCACGCCTAGCAGGAGACTAGAGCTTAGAAGATAGTAACATCTTGCTAGGGCCCAGTCTGTGGTGTTCTTAACGCTAGCAAAATAGGCACAGGCAAGACAATAGAAACCTTAATTGCTCTCAAGTATAAGAGAATAGTATTGAAGGTACCTAGTTCCTTTAACCTAGTTCTAACTACGCTGTTATGCATAGGACAGTAAGTTAAGGAGGTTAAGCGCACTTTTGCTCTAGTAAGTCTAGCGCTTATAGCTAATAATTTTCACTACTAACACTTGAGAAGGGAAAGCAGCCACGCATCTTTATTCTGCGCAATCTGTCATTCACTGCACTTAACCTAATACAAAAGGACATTAACATTGTTATCACTACATACGCCTTCCTGTTCTGCCAAGCAAAGAAGTCTAAAGACTTCTTGCGCTACGTCGCTGCTGTGGGGAAGTACAGACGAGATGACGCTAACCGTCTGGCCACAGAGCACCGCTGGCCCACGAAGAGGCCGATCACTCCATTGTACTCTTCCATCATGAGGGAACGCCCCTGTCACGGGGTGGCACATAGGAACCTGTACGCGCTAACCCGCTGCGCTAAGCAAAAGACTAGAACGTGAAGTYAGCGACTTYACGCGGTTCTCGCATACATATACTTGTCAGGACAGAGCAGGACAGAGCAGGACAGAGCAGGACAGGGCTCGTAGCGCCGTGACAGCCCCCATCGTCACGTCGTAATACTACAGTTAGTTAATTCTACTACTAGTTATTAAACCTCTTAAATTGCTATATTAGACTTCGTCTAGACGCAGTTCACCTACCGTTCTAGAGACCGTACTCCATCCCTGGGAACCAACCGAACTAGTACAATATAGGACTCCGTCCTGGTACGACTTCAACAGCCAGGTAGTAGAGGGCTAATAGAGAAACAGATCAAAAATGCTGCTAAAAGATGTTAATTAAAGGGCAGAAAAAAAAACTAAATTAGTAGCTACATAGCGCAGCTAGATCTAGACACTAAAAGTGTATTAATGCGTAAGATGTCTAGACAAGACTTAGCCATTATTATTATTAGTCTTATTGCTAGTAACACTAAAGCTAGACCTAGACCTAGCCTTAGACAAATACTTTAGCGCTTTTAAACTTCCTAAGAAAATGCTGCAAGGCAGCGTTAAGATGCATATGCAATACAAGAACACACAGTAGCAAGTATTTAAGACTAGTAGAAGCTTTAATCTAAATAATACTTAATAGAGTTATTTGCAGCTTAATATGGTTAGTGTTTATCTAACATACTAAGATGCTCTAAGAATATCTAAACTTGTGCTAACACGTTATTATGTCTAGAAGAGCTAAAGAGCCTAAGAACTAATATTATCTATTTTTTATTATTACGCTTTTTAATATAACGCATAGTAGCGTATCTTGCAATTCTTTTTGCGCAGTAGATTGTACTAAAAAATAAGATAAAAAAATGTTATAGTAACAGGCAATAGAGTAATCTTAAACTTAGAGCGCAATTAAATTTATACTTATAACCTAGATAGAGGAGCATCAGCTATAGTTAAAGCAAGAAGGTGCGCAATAGCTGCCTGTCGCTAGGCGCGGGTACGTGCAAAAAAGAACTCTATTTGTGACCTAACCAGGGGTCGCTAGGAACTGTTAGGACTCGAACGCTGGATACGATCTAGCGGATACTTACAACCTGGAATCTCTTGATGCCGAACAGATCGTAGTCAAGCGCCTTGCCATTGGGCCATTAGGCCAGATGTTGATCTGTTTGATGGAAGAGTTGCCGAAATTATAATTTATATTCTGATAAAATTTCCTCGAATCCTCGTGCAGAGGTTCCATTTTCCCTATCATCCATGTTCCACTTCTTAGAGTTGCAATGGCAGAGTTTTCTGCAAGCGGATGAGCCGGCTATAGCTCGGCGAAGTGGGGCGATCCACCAGCCATCGATTCCCAATCATATTCTGAGCGTCGAACAAGTCGATGGCAGTGCCACTCACATTGCACAAATCACCGGTCAAGCCATATAATACATTGAAGCCCCCTGGGCTATTATTTCGTTGTAGACGATGCATAGATTGACTCTGCCGACATCCTGTTATCTCTGGCTTCTACTTTGACAGACGGCTTTCCCGTTGAGTTCAGCACTAAATGCCTCCCATTTTGGTGAAAATTCGAGTCGCTTGACCTCCTAATTAAAATAGCTTGATTGAGCTGGGTAGGTCAAGCACGTCCCGAATGAAGTATTCGGTCACTGGATATGTTGCAAATGAGTTGTCGAACAGTATGGTATTACTCATTGGAAGCGTTAACATGCATTGAGATCGTAATTCTCCATCCAAGCTATGCGGATATCATAGGTACTCTGTTACATTTTGCCCAGGTGCAGGCATTTATGTCTTCGAGCTGGGCTGAGCCAGTGTGTTCCCACCGTCAGGGTACAGGATTTGCTCATTGTAGAAAACACCACCTGGACCTGCCAGCATGAGGATTGAGGCAGCCATGTCGGAGTCCTTGCCGGGTCTGCCAGCAGGGTTGGACATGCCACCCTCGATGACGCTCTTGTTGTCCTCGTCAGATGAGCCAGTGGTCATCTCAGATGGGAAGACGCCAGGCGCAATGACGTTAACACGGACCTTGGTGCCAATGAATGTTGTTGCAAGCATCTTAGACAGATGTGTTGCAGAGGCCTTGGAGCTGGCGTACGCGAATTGTCCAGAGCTGGAGCCCTTCATGGCACCAGAGATAGACGTGACGTTAACAACTGAGGAAGTATAGCCAGGAGTCTTGTTTCCGCCCTTGGCGAGAAGAGGTAGAAATGTCATCGACATATAGAATATGCTGCCGACGTTGGTCTTGAAGGTGTCGGCCCAAGACTGTGGAGGCGACTTCAAGAAATGGTCTGAGACAGACTGTGCATCATCCCATTTGGGCTCGCCGTTGCTGGAGAACTTGGTGTTGTCGTCACGTGCAATGCCAGCGTTATTGACGAGCAACTGGATACCATGAGGCTCCTTCTCGCTGATCTCCTTGTACAGGCGCTTGACATCCTCAGGGTCGCTGCATCGAATGAGTCAAGGTTGGCAAATGCCTGCGGATAGTACTTACCTAACGTCGGCCACGATGGGGATGATCTGGCCGTTCTCGTGGTCGTGCAGCTCTTCCGTCTTCTTCAGGACCTCCTCACGTCGGCTGGTGATGTAAACCTTCGCACCGTTGGCGACCAACGCCTGCGTGATCATAAGACCGATGCCGGTGCCTCCACCAGTAACGATAGCTGTGACATGAGAGACATCAAACAGCTTAGTGTTCTTGAGCTCATCGGTGTTTGCCTTGCCGGGGGCCATGTTGCTTGCGAATTGGTGTGTCGTGCTGGGTTGAAATTGAGATCGTAGTACGGTTGAGCTTCTTGAAAGCGTTCGTGAGAAAAGGCGAAGCATGCTGGTTCTTCTATGCTGTGTTGCACGTCTTATATGGGACGAGCTGATGGTGTTGTTGACGTAGCAAGGGACGATATTGTCATGACGTCCTCACGACGCATCGGTAAAGACGGGCCCATGACATCGATGCGGGACGACGGGAGATAGATCCTTTAACCATTCAGTGAACGTTTCTTTGCCCCTCGCCTTCATCACAGCTGTCAAAAGATGAGATCTCAGTGCAGTCAAAAGGAGGGAACATTGTTCACGTCGTTGCTGTTTGATTGGGACACCTGATTGTCAGCCTAGCAAGGAACTTCTCATCTAAGCTAGTGACTGGGCATCAAGAGGGCCACCAAATCGCAACGCAATGTTCAAAATTTCGCGTAGCATCTCGAGCGTTGACTTCAAAGTCCATGATTGAATGTGGAAACCTCGTGGTTTTGATGCTCTGGGATTTAAGCGGTTCGTAGCCGCCAGCTTGGTCTGGCATGCTTCCGTGCTATGATTGGTTGTGTAATCTTGGATGGGTCGTGGCTACGATTTTTGTGGATATCTGAGGCTGGTGGATTGCAGACAGAGTCGAGAAGGTGGACAGCTTCGATAAGCTAAAATGACGAGTGCCAAGATTAGGCCGACCGAGCTTCTTCCGGAAGCGCGCGTTTCTTTCGCGTTTCTCATCTACGGATCTCCAAAGCTTTGCACCTACCAACATTGATTTCGAAATCTTGGAAGTCTGCAGCACGGAGTGTACGATAACACGGAGATTAATAACGACCACTCCATGTGCACCTTTGTCAGCAGGCGTTGCTAGCAAAGCAGAGAGCATTACTAAACATACAACGGGAATAACCGATGGCATCATCGCCGCTTTCCCCCGCATTGAGCCAACCTCGACGGATGAATGGCTGACACTGTCAAATGACCGAAATAGCCTTCTTGAGCATTTCTAATCCTGAACTACAATAGTTGTATATAACAGCGTTGGATGCTGTCTTCAGCCCACCCCCTCTCCTCATCAGACCTCACATCATCAGATTTAGTCAGGCACAAATGACTATTGGTTGCCTTGCCACAATCAACCGCATTACATCTGTACTTCCACCATCTCTCGCACGCACCGAATTGCATACGAATACGACCGACTTGATCAATTCTCTCTCCGCCGATATGACGACCGCCGCATCGCGACCGACTCCGGCTCATCAGCTCTCAGGAGCATCCACACCGAACATCTCTCAAGCGAAGCCAGACGATATAAACTTTCAGGGTCTACGCATTCCGCGTGGACCTGTCAGTGCTAAATTATCATTCTACAAGGCTCCAGAAGATGGCTCACCACCACACAACTATGTAGAGCCGCTTCCAGGCGTTCCTCAGCGCAATTGGGGCGATGGCTGGGAGGAAGTAAGGTTGGATGACTTGCGCGGTCAGGAGCATAAGTTCAATCTTGAACACAACGCGTTCGACACGTACCAGAACATCAAGAGTGACGAGACAGACTTCAAAGATGACGAGCGGATACGCAACGTCTACTATCCTGAGGTTGAGAAGCTGCTGTTGGACAACATCCCCAGCGCAGAGAGGGTCATTCTGTTTGACCATACAATCCGGAGACCAACTGGAAATCGCAATCCTGTACAGCGAGTGCATGTTGACCAGACACCAATGTCTGCCGCCGAGCGAGTCAGACTCCACGCGCCAGAGGACGCTGAGCAATTGCTCCAGGGCCGCTACCGTATTGTGAATGTGTGGCGCCCGCTCAATGGACCAGTGATGGGCTTCTCACTGGCTGTTGCTGATAGCCAAAGTGTGCAAGACGAGGATCTCGTGCCAATCGAGCACCGATACCCTCACCGCAATGGGCAGACAGCAGCGGTCCGTTATAATCCTGGACAGAAGTGGTATTACTGGTCCGGCATGAAGAACGAAGACAGACTGTTGCTCAAGTGCTTTGACAGCGACGAGACAGTAGGGCAGTACGGAAGGGTACCGCACACTGCCTTCGTGGACCCAAGGACTCCCGAAGGAGCCGTTGGCCGTGAGAGTATTGAGGTCAGAGCTTTGATTTTTGGTTAGGGCTTACCGTATATTGTAGATTGTAGATAGCATGAATCATGATTTTACGACCTTCGAGGTGTGACTTTAAAGCGACAGTCCGTTCTCTGTGCCCGCCTGTTCCAGCGTCCGACCCCTTCGATGAGAGATTAGACGCACCGTCTGTTCAAGTTCCACTGAGGTCACGGCTCGTGCACAGAGGCTAGGCCATTACAGCAACCTGCCTTTCGCAGTCGAGCGTGGATACACAAGATCGTCATCGGTGCTTAGCCGGGCGACTTTCACAGCTTGGCAACGCCTTCTTCCACGCTTCATTCCAGAAACACTGAGCGCGGATTTGCGGGGGACATGTCCAAGCGTGCCATTCGCTTTTGCTTACAGATAACCAGCTCGGACCTGCTGCTATCGTGAGTGCTTTGCGCGGGCCAAGCGCGCGGCGGTCTTGGAAGGTTGTCCCAATCAGGAAGGAGGTTGCCCATACTGACCAGAATCACGTCGGTCGCACCTCAAGTATAGGGAGGTCAGGGAAAGAATGACAGACCCCTCGTTGTATAAATCCTGTCTGGTGGCACTCGTTTATGCTACGCAGGCCTTACCTTTCCACCTCCGCCAAACATCATCATGAAGGTCTCCACGCTTCTCGGTTTGTTGCCCACTACGGCTCTCGCACACGACCTATTGAGTGTTGCTTTCTTTGCGAAAGAGAAAACTCAATTGCTAGAGTTTGTCTCGGACAACAACCACATCGACTATGGCTGTCGCCCTGTTGTCATTCCCACCAAGGATGAGCATAAGCTCCACGCTATGCTTACTGATGAGGAGCTTCAACACTACAGAAGGAGTCTCGACGCTGGTGTCATCCGTGTTGAGGCACTAGATCACCTGAATAAGCGTCAGGCCGCAAGTGCACCCATTGGAAAGGGCGATCGCTTCAAGGGCGGCAAGATTGCTCCTCGTGGTCTTGGTAGCCAGAAGCCGGACGTTTACGGTTCCTATCAGAGTGCTGGTATCTTGAACGCCGATGAAGTCTACACAGCATTGAAGGGTCTCGAGAAAGAGTATGGTCTTGAACTGTTCAAAACACCTTACACTACCTTCGAAGGCAACACAGTTTGGGGGGGTGTAGCTAACAAGGCGCAAAAGATCAAGAAGGACAAACAGCATATCTACTTCACCTCCGGTATTCACGCCCGTGAACGTGGTGGCCCGGACAACCTGATCTACTTCATCTCGGATCTGCTTTACGCCAACAAGCACCGCAAGGGCCTGACCTATGGTAACAAGACCTACACCAACTCCGAAGTGAAGAAGGCTCTTGGCGCTGGAATCGTTTTCATTCCCATGACCAACCCCGACGGCGTTCGCCACGACCAGGCCAACAGCAACCTCTGGCGCAAGAATCGCAACCCTGCTTCTGCAATCGCCGGTAATAACGCCAGCATTGGCGTAGATCTTAATAGGAACTTCGACTTCCTGTGGAACTTCACCAAGCACTTCGATCCCTCGACTTCACCCGCATCTACCAATCCCGCCTCTCAGGCTTTTTATGGCACAGCTCCTTTCTCTGAGCCGGAAACCCGCAATATGAAGTGGGTGTACGATATCTTCCCCAAGATCCGCTGGTTCATCGATGTGCACTCTGCAGCAGGCACACTTCTGTACTCCTGGGGCGACGACATCAACCAGTCGCAAGACCCTAAGCAAAGTCAGTTCAACCCCGCCTACGATGGTGTACGTGGTATTGTAAACGACACCCTCTATCGCGAGTTCATCGAGGAGGAGGACTGGTACAACATCGAGCTGCAAGCAAACAAGACCACTGCTGCCATGCAAGCCGTTGGTGGCCGCACCTATATTCCCCAACAAGCGGTGGGACTCTACCCAACCTCAGGCGCGTCTGATGACTGGGCGTCAAGCCGCTGGTATGGAAACAAGAAGTTGAACAAGGTCCATGGGTACACCCTGGAGTTCGGCTACCCTACAAACTTCTACCCAACTGCAGAAGAGTATGTACAGAACATCATCGACACCAACGCTGGTTTCATGGAGTTCATCCTTACTGCGGATGAGATCGGCCTAAAAGGTTGAGTTTCCCTGGAGGCTTCAGTCGACATCTGACGAGAGACGAGATGATAAACCCGTAGAAGTAATAATAGATGTCAGAGCACTACTCAAAAAGCACATGAGTATCTCCAAGCTCCTGACCAACGTCAAGCATGACAAATATCCAAGTTTGATCCATCAAGTGTCCATCAGCTACTTGCACCGGGTGACTGGCTTCTGAGGAGGTTGTGGTGGCCCCTTACTTCCGTCATTCGCTTCAGCTCCTCTACCTGCATTTTCTTCCTGTGCTTCAAGGCCGCTGGCTGTCCCCCTTACTTTGCGCTCCTGATCTGCCTTCAACTCGTGCCCAAAATTCTTCCAAGTTAGTTTTACTTTCTTCTTGACCGGCTGAGAAGCACACAGAGCATCGTGCCACCCCTTATGCTCGCGATTTGCACCTCTGACGGTGCGCGTCTTGAGACCCTTCTCAGCGTATCCAACGAGGTCGAAAACCTTTAATGGATCATCTGACTCAACACCCGATCGCATGATCCAATCGCCATCTGCGCAAACAATCCGAGATAGAAAGCTCTCGTCAATAGGTCCATTGAAGACATACCAATCCACCGCGTCTGAACCGAGGTCGCTTCCTACGCGTAATGCAAGTGCAGAGCCGTATCCATGGAGAACACTGGGCATGTACGCTGCTTCGATACATCCTGATGGAACCTCATCGCCCTTGATGACGTCAAAGTAACGGATAGGATCGTAGCTGGTCAGTCTGTCACGGTACCTTTCTTGACCCTGCAGGGCCCGGCGAACAGCCGATAGCGGGACGAGATGAGTGCGCACATGATAGATGAAGATGTCGCGTTGGTACGAACGATACTGAATGACTTGTAGACCTGCGACGGTGTCATGTGAGCGACCGTACCCATGAGACTCATGAGACTTGACGTATGGCGATTCGCGGCGCATCGACATGTCGTAAATGGAAAATGCTAGATCGTTCGTGATTTGGTAGGATCGACGAATTCAGTGGAAGGCAATGATTGAAGAGAAGGAAGGATGCAGGGCTCGTGCGATGGATATGTGTGCTTGTGGCGCTAATATGAGAAGTGAAGGTGAAAGTGCTCCTTCACCATGAGCAGGCGGTTGCAAATAGGCATCCATGCACTGAGTCGATAGTGAGGTGCTCTGTCGATCGAGTCAGTGTCGATCTTCTATCTCAATCCCAAAGATTCATTCTCAGACTCTGGTAGAAAGTCTTTCTCGAATGTGGTCGTGAATCAAGGGTGCTGTGCATTACTGGCGAAGGCGAAGTACTTTGGAGGGCCAATACGTCTCAAGTCCAGACTCCGACATAATTGTACGGCAACAATTGTCAGTTCATTATGTACAGCTCTTCGGAGCACACTCTCTCATTTCTGTCCTCGTACCACCCATCTTCTCCAGGAATTCGACGATGTAGTCCTGCGAATAGGACCTTCACAAATGTAATGTCAAAGAAAACCTTGGGCTCCGAGCGACATTGCTCAATAATACCGTCCAAAAAGCCGATCGCCAAGTCCTTGACTCTTCGAAGGGATCGATGGCAATCTCCTCAAACAGTAGCAGGTCATTATCATTCAGCTCCTCTTGTCAGACGCCAGCGCCTTTCTCGTCCGGATCATAGCAGTAGCGGTCTTTGAAGTGTCCGTGTTCATCGAATCCCTCTATATTCATGCCATAGATGCCGTCTGAACATCTTTCGAGCTTTTATTGAAACTTGTTCGCAACCTTTCTCCGTTAAGACAAGTTGGCATCGCAGCGGCCTACTACCTTGTCATCAACCACTACTACAACATCATTCCGTTTGATGCTAGCGACTGCATTTGCACCTCTGCAGTATTTAGAGGTTACCAAGGCCTTCGCGTTTGACGTGTCGCCATCGCGGCGCTTGCGTGCATGGTCCAACTGTTGCGTTTCCCGTTGCTCCGGCTCAGTGCTCGAGCACTGCGCTCGTGCCCTCTTCCCCGTGACATCGAAGTAATGGCGAGACCACAACGAGGCTCTCAGATATTCGGGGTAACTACAGTCGCCAATGAGATGCGACATTCGTGACTGCTGCTTGTCGAACGAGGTGAGAGCCTACACGTCTCAGGCATGCCGTCGCGTCAAGCTAGTCTCGGTTTGGTTAGATCAGTGACGGACTGGCCAGGAGCGAAGGATCGCGGAGAACGTCATCTCCGGACACAGGAAGAAGTCGACATGTATCAGATCAATCATCTGAAATGTGTTGATCAAACACATCAAACACTCGTCGATGCATCTGGCGCTGTGGTCCGATGACGACACTGGCCACCGTAGCGTCCGTTAGGGTTGACCCTGCTGCGGGTAGCAGCGAGCTGAAAGCTGGGTCAGAAAGCGGCATACTTGCACGTCAGCTTCGCTCATTTTGAGAACCTTTCGTAAACCCATCTCTGTTCAGATTCGTATTAGAGGAGATCTCCGCGCAACGAAAAGTAATCGTCGCGGTTGAGTGGGTACAAACCACCCTCACCAAACACAGAAATTGACAAACCACATACCGCGATGAGCGCAAAGTACAACCTTCACATCGCGGCGTCGATACCGGCGCACCTTACTCCCGCAGAAGTCGTCGCTGCGCTTCAAGATCACAGCACCACACTCTCCCTTCAAGCCCTAACGACAAAGCACGAAAAGCTACCGAACACCGCGCCTGATGTGCTGAAAGACACATACTGGTACCCAATCGATCTCAATCCCGTCGATACGTACAGCGTCACCGAAGTCGTCACCGTTTTACCTGGCTTGGGGCAGTGGGGAAAGAAGAATCTCACTTTCCCTAGCTGCTACCAAAACATACCTACAGGCATCAAGACGCGTGCAGACGCGTCAGGTGTCATAATACGCGCGGACTACCGTGTCATCAGAGGCGGTGCTGATGCTGAGGTTGACGGTGAAGGCCAGGGCATCGGCGACGCCGAATGGGTGCTTGTTGAAGATGTGGAGGTCAGCTGCTCGTGGTGGCTGATGCCATTCGTCAAAGGCAAGATGGAGCAAGCACATCGCGATATTTGTCGCAAGGTCATTGAGAAGGTGGAGATGCAGAGACGGCAGGATAATCTCGCGCAGTCTGTGGGAAGAGGGCAAGAGCTATCGCGCGGGCCTACAGCCAGTGCAAGTGCGCCACACGTCGAGGCTGACGCGAATGAGTCGCAGAGAGTTGAGCTGCCTGCACCAGGCTCGCAGAAGGTTTTCTACGCATGAACCACAGCCATCCATTACTGCTCGCTCAGTGCAAACCATATTTGGTGCCCACGCAGCCTGCGACTGAGCTGTACACAACCCCACCTGAAATGTCGGGGCAGCGGAACCTCTGAAGTCTCATCCGCCAAACGCACCTTTCTACCAAATTTCATCCGCAATGCTCTGCAAAGTCTTTGAGCAACTGTTCACCTGCACTTGCTGGAAGTTCTCAGAGTAAGACGACACTGGGGATTCAGAAGACCCCCGTCTCGTTTTCGCCAACCATCACATATCATTGGGCAACTTACGCACATCGGCTTCAAACTCTTGTTTTGTGTGCCAAAGGGTCTGGAAAGTACTGCTGGAAATACTTCCTGCTATCGAACAGCCGGAGACAAACGGCCCAAAAGCTCGATGTACCATTGCACATGCGGGCGCTTATCATAGAACGCTAGTGCATCTCATCGGTATCGACCTTTCTATCGAGCGGGAGGACCTCATGCAAGTGACTCGGAACTGGCCTCTGGAAAAGATGGCCTCTTCAGGAATCTCGAATCTGTCTAGACACAAGCGGCAAGTTACCATCCAGGTACGAAGCAGTGAGCTCGTCGACTGGACCACAAATTTGCAGGTCCGTTGCTGAAAATGGGTCGATGACTGCATTCGGACCCATCCCCGTTGCGCGCACGACTGAGAAAACATGATTGGGTTCCGACTCAGTTGCTGAATGGCAGTCGTGCAGGTCGTATTTGGCTAGTAGAGACGGAACGCCTGAAGCTCAATGGTCCATACATTACTTTGAGTCACCAATAGGGTAATCTTTCTGTATGCAAGTTAAATGGCGGCAATCTGGAAACGTGCAAGGAGGGCTTCACCTCTACGGACCTTTCGCAGACACTCAGTGACGCCATCGCTGTAGCTCGGGCCCTCAGCGTTCGATATCTGTGGGTCGACTCCGTGCAGGAGTCTGCCATTGACCGGGCATACGACGTACTACTGATGTCGAAGGTCTACCGGAATTTTCATTGCAATGTCGGAGCTTCCATCACAACTGACACTGTTGGAAGTTTGTTCTGTGATCGAGATGTCAGATCTATACACACCCACCATTTCAACTATAGTGGCGACAGTCATCTCATCCCTCATGCGACCTTGTTCTACGAAAGCGTCAATTTCCCGTCATTATCTAAGAGAGGCTGGGAGGTTCAGGAAAGATGGTTCTGCCCTTGGACGTTGCATTTCGGCGCAGAATAGATCTTCTGGGAAGGTCGAAATGCCACTGCGTCTGAGTCATTGCCGGAATTCGCAAACCACGACGTACAGCTCACATCAAGTAAGATTGGGGAAGGGCGGCCACTACCAGAACGCACCTACAGTCTCGAGCGAAACGGTTGTGAAGGCGCATACGTGGGGCACCCCGCTGAACAGCCTTGTCCAGGTTTATTCTCAGGCAGCCCTGACAGTCGAGACTGATAAGATGGTCGCCTTTGCAGGTATAGCCAAAGCATTCAGTATGGAGCATCGGGAAGACGGGTATGTCGCAAATTTATGGAGAATCAATCTCGCGGTACAGATGTCATGGCGAGCCGCAAAGACGAAATCGTAGGATCCCGGAATCAGACCGACTATTTACTCGCGCGGGTCACCTTGCGGCGACCGAACATGACTGTGCACAAGAGGTCATCAGATCACTCAGACTGGAGTCTTTACCGCATCTTTGGTTTAATCACGACTCGAGATTTACTATCACAATCGTGTGAGTCGAACAGGGACGATGACGATCATTGCCTCCTTGATAGCTCATATTTTGGCCTTCGCCAGTATTTTATCAGCTCTGACATACACCGCTGACGGAAATGTCTCATCTTCCGCTGTCCAAAAGCCTTGCCCAGTGATCACTTTCCTCCGATATCTTGCAAGATCGCGCTTCAACAACCCCTCAACCTGCAATCGTTCAGCGCTGCGCTTTGGCCACTTCTGCAGCAACGCGTTGAAGTCGTCTCCGAACAAAAACTGCACAGTTATCGCTGCTCTTTCGAACAGCTGCTCATAAGCCTCCAACGTTAAGAATGGCGAATAGACCAGAGTCGTCGGTGATATGACCGATGCAGCTTCACCAAGATCCGACCCTGATGACGTACGCAATATACGTATACCGAAGGATGCGAGGAGGGCTTCGTCCTGGCGCGTGAAAGTAGGGTCTTGCGCGTACACCTCTATCGATTCCCGTCGTGCTTCCTGGAGTTGATCACGGATCGAGAGGAAGACTGCGAGCTGCTTCAGTCGCCGCGACTGGCCTTTCGTAACAAAGAGACTGCCAAGTCCAAGTGAGACAATGCGTGCGATTGGTTGACCAGATTTGGGGATTGTGTGTAATTCTCGGGTGATCGATTGTGACAACTGCGACTGTGCATATAGCTCTTGCAGATCGAGCACTTGACTTGTGAGCTGGAGAAGCTCGCGCGGTAGCGCTTTGTTCTTTGGACGTTGATGCGCTTTCTTCTGCGGGAGGATCACTTCGACGTCTTGCACAGAGTGAGGCATAATGGAAATGGTAATTGAGCACGGATGAGATTGTACTGTCTCTTCGGTAGATACATACTTGCTTGAGGTTTCATACTCATCTTATACAGCTTCATAATGGTGCAGACAGATGTTGATCGCTCAAGCGTTCTGTGTGGTGTTGCAAAGCCAGCGCCGTAAGCACGTAAACACCGAGATGAATAATCTGCTTGCTGAGAAATCGACGCCGTCTCGCACAACCGCAGCATGTCCGGGTTTCCATGCAAACACGTACAGATGGGGGACTCGTTCCCTGTCATAGTCTCAGTCAGTATGAGAAATGTCGACAAGCGGCCTGTTCGAAAGCATCTGAAATGTAAGGAAGAGGAAGGCGCGAAGGTTTGGGCGCAATGGGTGGATTCTGCTAGCTTGATTTGGTTAGTAGCATTAAATGGATCGCAAGACCTCGGGATCATGGAGTCATCCTCGAGGCGTCCTTTCTGCAAATTGTTGCTGCATTCGAACAACAGCACTCGGCCTCGCGCTTCGTACAACAGCATTCTGGTCGCTCGAGCTGCATGCGCTGCCGCGTCTCCCTTTGCCGAACGCGGCAACTGGAGAAACCCCCCTTTTTCCTGACTGACTTGGGGAAGCAAACCATGGACTCGCCCTGCGTGACTCCTCATTGCGAGAGAGTCTCTCGCCTTGTACTGCTTGTCACATCAGTCGCAGACTGCTGCTCAGGGCCAACGTGATCGGTCTAGAGACGCACAAGACACTCTGACCATGACTGCTCGCTCCCTTCATTGCCATGATCGAGATGTCGACACCGTCTCCCCTGTCAAACACCGTCAGCCTGACTATCACATCTGCAACACTCACATTGACCGGTCTACCTCGCGAGATTCGAGACATCATTTACCTAAGCTTTCAAGCTCTGTAGGAACGAGACGATCGCAGAGCTCAGATTGATGGTCCCAACAACGTCATACATAAGTTGCCCAAGGTCACTCGCAACTTTGTTTCCACCAGTGACTTCGTTGCTCGCGAAATGTTTGAGACGTGCTATAGGCAGCATGAATGGCGAGTAACAATCATCGTTGACTTCATCTAGACCGGCACATGGAGGATCCCAAAGAGGACCGCTTGACTTAAACTAGACGATGACAATATCCAGATCCGTGACAACCACATAAGAACAGTCCGCTTCAGCGTACGACACGATTTTTCAAAAGCGGGTAATGTGCTTGCCAAGAAGACTTTCGGTGGGAACGTCGCTAATGAATGGCGGAACCAAGTCGCCGTGGCTCTTCAGCTTGGTGTATCGGCGCAGTGTCCGTTCGAGCCGAATGCGATGTGACTGACGATGCTTCAGGATATGCAAGGCGCGGCACTTCATTGCGAGCAGCCTTGCAGTCCAATATTCGTGAGGATGCACCGCGCCACGCCCGCCTTCAGTCTCAATCGTAAAGTCGACTTGACGGTCGCAGATTGGAGGCAAATCATTGCCTACACCAGTAGTACAGTGTAGAATTGGATGTTACATGTTCCGAGAGGCTGGGTTTCTCTAGAGAAGATGTCATAGCCAAAGCACGTATTGTGGTTCGTGCAATGATTTTTTGTTGCGGTGTAAACAGCCGCTGAAAATGATGGAAAACTGCGCTTAAGTTGCTTGCTAGCTAGAAGGCGTCGATATATACATGCTCTGAGATGTGCTAGTCCAGAATCGTCACAGGAGTGACGATCGAGGCCTGTAGGGCCGACTTGCACCGCAACAGTTTTCGATGTTGCAATTGATAGATTCCTGGTAAGATTGGCTGGAGGGCCCGTTGATGTCCTGACGGGAGTCTGACAGGTCTGCGTCGCCGCCAGTGGAGTCCCAGCCAAATTAGCATGGCATTAGGTATGTTGTGTTGCGACATTTGAATAGTAGTATATATAGTGTGTGGAAGCAGTTTGAGGGGGTTGGTTAAATTGCAATATAGATGGGGAAGTGGTGATAACGGAACCTTCTATATGAGTAACGCGTTTCACGCGATCGACGGACAGTGAAAACGTGTACAGGTGAAAAGCGGTCTCTTTGAGTCTGTCACTGTGCTTGAAGAGTGCGATCGCTTCACAATAATGGTACCAGCATGATAGCTTTCACCCTCAAGCTCTAGACCAGAAGTCAGTTGTGATATGGATCAGTGAAGACGAGGTACTTACAGATTGCAGAGCGGACACAAACGTGATGGGAGTGGCCCTGCTATCTCTTTTTTCACCAAGCTTTCCATGACTGTCATGAGCCTGCCGTGCACATATAATAACGTTCTGTTTGAATATCCAGAGCGCTCATCACATCCAATCTGAATTGCCTTAAACCGACCGACTTACTTTGTCCAAACATTAAACACCACACTTCAAAGACACAAACAACAAGACAATGTCACGCTACTCACAGTACGACACTTTCGACGACGGCGACGACACGTACGACTCTCGCTACGACGCGGGCGAATTCGCCACATACGGCCGTTCCCGTGGTCCATCCACAGGCACCTACTCGGATGGGGCACCCATCGATCGCTCTCGATACTCACGCACATCATCATCGCGTCAAGGCATGTACGACTCGTACGGCTACCCGATGCCAGGCGGCTACGCAGGCGAGCAAGATCTGCGCCGCCGCATCTCGCGCTACGGTGAGTCTTCTTCAGCATCGTACAGCGATCCCCGTGCTCGTCTAGGCCGCTTTGATCGCGGCGGTGGCTGCGAGGCAGGTCGCCGCTCGCGACTCTCAGAGCAGGTGTACGCTGATGATCGGCAGGCGCGGCGGGAGGCACGTGAGCAGCAGCAGGCGCAGCTCGAATACGAGATACAAGAGCGTGAGCGTCGCCATGCGGGCTATAGTGAGAATGGTGGGCGTAGCGGCCGTCGTGATGCTATGACGTCGGCGAACGATGAATATCTTGCCTATGTGCAGGCGGTGCGCGAGCAGCAGCAGCGTGAGTATGATAAGCGTCCTGCGAATGCGCAGCGTTATGGGCGTGGGTACTTCCCAGCTTATGAGTGGCGTTAGCGGAAACAGTCTGTGATCTGGTAGATAGTGAGTCTGGCTCGGGATGAGTGACCAGTTTCGATTATTGTCTTATGGAAGGGCAGCCCTTAGCTGGCCGATGGATGTTCGCGGTCGCATCACATACGAGCAGGTGCCCTGTAATCTTCCTCGACGTTACGGAGCAGGTACACGGATCACATTTCATTTCATCACTATTCGCTCTCACAGTAGTGTGTCTGTCTCGAATCTGCATCGCAAAATACTTGTCGCCAAAAGCACGAGAAGGGCGTCGATAGTGAGTTGCTTGCACAGTGAGACGAGATTTTCAAACGTAAGATTTCCATTGCTCGCGTATACGTACACATCATCCTCCACAGACATGCATCTACAGCGCCAGCTGCAGCTAACATGTATTCATACCGACCCAGCCTTACTGTACGCCGCCATTCCCAACCATATTGCTTAGACTGGCAACAGGGCACGAGGGAGAAACGCTGATGCAAGACACCAATCATGTTGAGAATACACCGCCACCAGAAGAGAGCTCGAGGCCGAAGGAATAGCACATACCGGTAACGCCAAGCCAGACCACCTGGCTGCACCGTTGGTGCGTAAAGGAAAACAGAGAAAGACCGTGTAAATGCGCCACAACACCAAGAAATGAATCAAGTCCACCGTGTATATACGTGTGCGAAGGAGAGGAGGACCGCCGAACATCGACAAGATCGTGATCGCATTTTTGTTGCCGACTTTCCGCAAGCCCAATGAGGAGGAGCCTTTTGTTGACCGGGGTGATGTTGCGTTCCTTGTTGTGAATGCCAGCATGACGTACGCCAAGCGCCAGACCATGCATTGGCGCTACACCATGGAAGGAGAGGAAGGATAAGGTGCGTGAAATTACAAGTTCGTATGAGGAGGGGAGGGAGAGTGGAAAGGTGAAGCAAGTCTAGGAGGCGTCGTTGGTAAAAACGACTGGGGAAAACCCAGGTAGGCCAGAATTCTACCCAGCCACCTCAGAAGACATGTTTACCTGGATGGCTGTAAGTAGCTATTCTCGAGAGACAGGATGATAACGTGCGTTCTGTTGATCATCCACGCCTGACTGGTATGCATACCGATTCATCATCTGACCCTGCATCGGCATCCCCATGTGGTGGACGCCGTTATGTTGCAACTGGGCGATGCCGTATGGGTTTTGGTGGCTCACATCGCTGCCAAGGAAGTTGTTCATGGCATTGCCGTGAAGACCTTGAGCTTGCGAGACCGGGCAGTCCTTGTGAGCGAGTAGGAGCGTCTTCAGGTTTACGATCTCTTCACGCAGCTGAGTGACGGTCGCACTAAGAGCATCGTTCTCTGTGCTGAAAAGCTCAACCTTGGCTTGCAGGTTGGCAAGCCACTGCTTCTTCCTTTGACGACACTTGAGGGCAGCAACACTACAATTCGTTAGTATGAGTACGTGGATAGAGTAAAGTATGACCATACCGATTTCTTTCGAGGAAGTTCTTACGCTTCTCCTCGTCAGTCATCTTGCGACCCTTGCTGTCGAACTCTTCCTCCTTCATGTTGGGGTCTTCGTCTTCATCAGACTCATCGTCCATGGAGGCAGCGGCACCCTTCTTGCGACCACCCTTAGGGGCGTCATCGGCCTTGCGCTTGGTACCGGCGGCTTGCTTGCCGTTAGCAGCACCTTTCTTGCCTCGTGTGCGAGTGCCTTTGTTCTGCTCACTTTGACCAGACTCTGAGAAGTCACCAGTATCAGCAGAAGCCATGCTGTTAATAGAGCCCTTGGTGTTGCGACGGTTGTGGTCGGCGCCGACTGGTTGTACAGGCATGTGACCAGCATTCACCGACTGGTTGTTAGGCGCCATAGAAAAGGGTGGCTGGTTATTCCTAGCACCACCGCCGTTTTGACTTGCGAATGAGAGCAGGTCGTTAGCGGCGCTGCTGACGTCATGATGAGCGTATGGATCATTTTGAGACCTCTGCTGCTGTTGCTGGGCTTGTTGGTAGTTGTTTTGGCGATCCATTCCTGCGGTTGCCGTGTCTGGCTGTGAAGTGGGTGCTGCAGTAGTCTTGTTCTGGTTAGCCTGGGCGGCTGCGCGCATAGCAGCCTGCTGGAAATCACCAGTTCCAGGGGTGACACCAGCACTTTGGAGGTTGAAGATGGCCTGGGTGTTGGGGCTGGGGGCAGGGAACATAGACCCGCCGCCGCCAGGTGTCAGACCAGTGCGCAGGGAGGACTCGTTAGGCGTTGGAAACCCTCTGAATGATTCGCTGAAGTAGTCGGTCTGGCCGGTGGGACCACTGAGCATAGCAGGGCTCAAAGGACCAGCGCGCAACGACTGCCAGCCAGGGGTGATGCCAGGCAATGGAGAGGGTGACGTGATGTTCGCGACAGGCGGCAGGATAGTACGGCCGCCGGGCGTCTCTACAGAACCGTTACCGCCGAATGACTGCTCAAAGACGTTGGGCTCCAGCGAGAAAGGGTTGTGGACAGTATTGAAGTAGTCGGGCGTGTCGCCTGTTGTTGTAGGCTTCGGGGGAGGTGCCAGCGGCGCTGCATTGGTCGTTGCAGGCTTTGCGTCTGTGTTGGCCGGCTCAGATACGGTAGCTGGACGACGCGTTAGCCAGGTGCATTGTTAATGGCGATGACGACGCACGACGAGAAGATCGTCGGTCGCGTCGAGGAGGGCAGCACTTACGAATTTCCTTGGTATCTGTGTTGACCTCTGCAGGTTCTGGAGACGACGCGGTCAGCGGTGCTCGCCGTAGCAATGATATTTAAGGATGACGTGATGCGCGCGCAACAAATGATAATGGCGGCAGCAGCAGCAGCGTACCATTGATGTTGAACGGGCAGTAACGACGCGCCGTAGGGCTGCAATCGCATTGCGTTGAAAGATTAGGGGCACTCACCTTCGGTCTTAGTTGCAACGGGAAGGGTACCTTTGCTATCCTTGGGGGAGGTCATCTTGGAGTTCGGGGGGGAGGTGCGCGCAGTTTGAGTTGCAGCAGCCATGTTCGGGGTGGTGACGTAGCAGTCGTGGGCAGGGTCGATCGCCTGGTGTTACTCGGGCCTAAGTTCACACTTCACTCTCCACACACAACGTGTCTCGAGAATGCACCAACGCGCGCGGTGGTGACAGCAGCCGCAATACTCCTGGGTCTTTATCACACAGTGTTAGCACGCTCGCGGGCGGGTTTGGCGATGCAGCTGCGCAGGGCACGCTGACGGATGCTGGCTGGCGGCGAGAGGGTGGTTGCAGGGCCTGCGGTCGGGGCGAGGCGTGCGGCGCGCGCAACAGCAGCAGAGCAGCAACAGCGCAACGACGTACCTTCAGCGAGACAGCAGAGTGCGCAAGTGCGGGGTAAATCTCTGCGGTCCGAATATCGATATCAAGCAGCGCAGCGAGTGAGGATGCGACTGTCTGAGAGATCTCGAGGAATTTCGACGGTGACGTCAAGCCCCTATGAAGACACTCCCGGCCGTCGCAATTTGCGGTCACTGGTTGCGCGATGTTCTACAAACCCAAGCAATTTCCGGCAGCTTGGTTCGAACGTGATTCTGTTCACTGGGATCTCAATGAGGCTCTTCCCTGGGCGGAGACGGGGATTGTTGCTCGTGGTGACGATGACAATGGAGGCGTTCGCGATGAGGTCAGAGGGCAGGACAGCGAGCAATTTCTGGAAGTGACGCAGCTTTGTGCCAAGCTAATAACGTGATCCAGCGTCTCCCGGGCTAGAACCGTCGCGTCCGCGGGTATGGCCATTCACAGCGCCAGGATCGCTGACCGCCTCGCCGCCATGCTGATCATTGCCTCTTTGGCCTCGCCTGCCACGAGAGGCGCGCTGGATCCCCAGCGCAGAGCCGTGCAACCTCTGCGATCTGGTCGGCATTCCGTTCCTGCAGGATTATCTCGTGATATCATCCCTTGGAACAGATGTCTAGAATGCAGCAGAAAGCAGACTTCCTTGGAGCGGCAGAGAAAAGGGTGTTCAGTTGCTCTCCACTGTCGAGCCGTCGCGCAATCGACATCGATGCCGGAACCGACTGCATCTCGATCCTAGTGCATCCGGAGCATCGATGTCGATCGACGAGAGCATTCGCGCTCTCACTGGTGCTCGATATTGGTCGATAGCATCAGCCATTCCACCAATTGGGGCTCATCCATACTTTCTAGCGTAGTTCCAATGATAAGCTGAGGAGGTGTTTGCAAAGGGTGCTGATTTCAAAGCAGCTGGAATTGCCGGGTATGTCGTGAGGCGGATGATGTTAAGCGAGGCAACGCCGCGGAGGGCACGACGTGCATTTCATGCCTCAGGCCGGGGAACGCAGATCCGAGGCTGCTGTTAAGAGCTCAGCTGAGGCGGGCTAGGATAGACGTCCTGAAATCGAGAAGACTTGGCTCAATTGATGTGAAGCATTTGAAAAATGAGGCTCTGGAGGGTTCAAGGCCTTGAAATTTGATTACGAGTGTGCACAACGACAGGACCCTCGGGGGTTCCTATACCGTGAATCCAAGGGATTTGCCCGCTCCATTCCAAAGCGACTGTCGGCCAAATCGTAGAACAGTGGTAACGATGATCAAGTCCACAGTGATCGCCGTGTCCATTTGCATGATTGTTTCACCAACATCTCCTTCACTGTCAAGTCCCGCAGTCCCTCGGAAGGTACTTCAAGGTGAGAAATCACAATTGGATGTGGTACTACACAGCGAAATATGCAATCACTGCATCTTGGACGTTAGGTCTTATGACCATGTAGGTTGTAAACAAGCTCGGTCGTTATGATCTGCGGGTACAGTCGAACATGATGCAGTGAGTACAGAGCCTCTCACTTGACTCAGACTGCATGCCAACGTGACTAATCCCAGGCTACAGCTCTGAAACACAGCCAACTGGTATGACACCTGCAGTGCTCTGCGCAGTGCTCGGATACTATCAAGGTAACCTCAAAATGCAATTTGCTGAAGAAAGCCTCGATGCTTTGGCTGACGTCTCAGGATCGGGGCAGAGCATGTCTCTCTTCTTCACGAGCTTCTCCAAAGATGTCCTTATTTATTCCTTGTCGAGACTCGTCACAAGAAGATACAAGCCTGCAATCCGTCTCTGATCCATAGTCCTTAGCACTGCCATCAACTCCGTGAGCGCAGTCCACAGCGACATCCATCGAGACCTTCAACGATGATGAAAAGCTGCGAGACCTCCGTGGCCATCTGCCGCAATATGCCCAGAATCCTCGAAGTAGCTATTTGTTACTGTCTGCTAGTGCCGTCACGACGTGTAAATAGAGATCCTAGGCTCGATGACATTGGAGTGCAATGCTGCATCAGCTGGCCTCTGGTCGACCGCAATATTGCGTTGACGAGCCAAGATTCTTCTTCGTACGGACCATGTTCGCACTATATAGTTGCAGATAGGCCAAAGTAGTAATGCACAGGTACAACACAAGGACGCGATCACAGAGTTGCGATAGGTCTTCGAGGATTGCAATGCAACGCTTGCTGTTCGTAGATCTATAATGCTGACGCTACTTTCTTCTGCCATCCGACATATTGATCGCTCCTCGGGACCCAGAGAGGAGCTCTATTCGAGCGACCTCGATGTCTCTTCGGCGCTGTAGCTGGGTCGATAACTTGCAGTCATTGGCGCAGGCTGGAAAACTTTTGTTGAAGCGTAACCATGCTGCGTTCTGGTCTGCACTTTCGACGATCTTCCTTAGGCGTCTCAAGGCTTTTTCCTCCCTTCGCCATAGAGAAGGGACATCTGGACTCTGAAGATGCCACGGACGCGGTAAAATTTGTCTTCTGGCTCTGTCGTCTGGCGTGCTGCTGCCCATGAGAAGCGTCCGTTCATATCAAAGTTTTGTAGCGCATAGTTGCAAATCTGCTTTTCTCCATCGCTGTTGTTGAGCCAGCCTTGAGAATTTGCATGGCATCGCTCGGCATTCTGATACCAGCGGAACGTAGACTTGATCGCCTGGGATTCATCTGTCAACATAGATGACCTCGTCCAGGTCTCAACCATGAGATAGAATAGCTTACGGTGATTTGTTGCCATTGTCGGGTAGATCCTCTCTGAAGCTCAGCTCGCCATCGTCCGCTCGATGTAGAAGTCCCATTGCGTGCGTAGAGCTAGGCTACTCGAGTCGTTTGGTTTCCAGATCTCCAGAATAATCGAGAGGATAAAGGTCGTGAAATTTCCTTCACAGGGCGCCAAAAAAAGTACGGAGCAAATCGCGCTGTTCAGTGTTGGAAGTCAGTCATGCTGAGGATTCGAACGGGATAAAATTTTGGGTATATATTTCGGCCTTCATCATCCCTGCCCGATTCTCCTTAACATATGTGCTCCGACACTTTTTCCAATTGAACCTGCTCAGTCATACATATCCCGCCCTGCCTACGAGCCGCGATAAGTCGTGTATCCAAACGGCCCCAGTAACACCGGAACATGAAAATGCTCCCCCTTCTGCTCCTCCCTCACCACAAACTTGACCTCCACCTCTGGAAAGAACGTCTTAACTCCCCTCTGCCCAAAGTACTCCTCAGTGTTAAATGTCAGACTATACGCCTTATCTCCCTGCTCACGAAACACCTCCTCCAGTCCTTGACTCGAGAACGGGCTCGCTGGCGCCCAGGCAATGACGCGCCCGTCGCTATTCGTTGTTGCGGTGAACTTGAGAGGAGAATTGCTGGAGGATGAGGAGGGGTTCAGTAGGGTCAATACGACGGGTATTGAGGCGCCGGGGCGCCCGATGGTAGTGTCGAGGACGTGGCATGTGATTGGGGGTTTCTTCTCTGTCGACATTGCGGATTGATTTGTGGATGTTGGAGCTGTTGCGGACAGGTGATGTGCGAGCGCTTCGATGCGATGGGTAGCCAATGAAGGCATAGACTTGCGGTCGTGGCAGAGGGGGCTCGAGGAAAGCGGGTGAGTTGTTGGAATTGCGCTTGTAGCTCGAATGCTTCTGTTGCTGTTGGTGTTCGCAGCTTTGGGAGCTGTGCAGCTGGGTGTAGCTATGGGGGCTGAGTGTAGACTGAGAGCTGCCGAGTAGGGATTCGAAGTGTGAATACGTGGATAAGGCTTATAATTGAGTCCGCAGCAAGAAGAAGGATGAAATGTTCCCAGGGTTAGATATCAACAAGACTCGCTGCATCGTGGTCGTGCCTGCCCCTCCGCACCCCACATCGGCCTCCTCCGAGGCTCCACACGCCGATCACCGTTGTGCACGACCTCACGAAGCGCAGCAAAGGGCATATCGAACGTTTTGCACAAACATGCACAAGTACCGTTAGCCTAGGAACATCCTCGGCAGGCAAGTTGTGTTTGTTTCAACGCCTACCTCGGCAACGATGAGTTCTACTTGCAGAGTATTGAAACGCATGATCGTCTGTCAGGCCAGGGCAAGTCGAAACAAACGTCCCGTGGCCGAGCTCGATCTCAATCACAAGCTAACGGGAAAGTCGCAAATGCAGAGATTCCCATGGTAGGGCAGAGCTGTCTGAAAATAGTGGTATATGCTCATGAGAGTCAATACATACATACATTGAAGCTAAAACGTGCTGCTCGTGGCACACATAAGGTATCCAATCCTTGAAACGAAGATCGCAAAATGAGAAAGATGCCGTAGCTGGCTGTGATAGAACCGTGATATCTCCCAAGTGAAACGCAAAAAGATTGCCTGCCCAGTCCGCTAGACTTGGGGGCTATGCACCAAACGCCTTGCCAAAACCCACCCTATCCGTCCCTTACAATCACGACCAGCGTTTATTTCAGGTCGCTCCTGAAATTGTCGCCAAAGGGGCTCTGGTCCCGCTTTGACATTGCGCTTGTGCGGCGCTCACTCTCTTCGACGATGGGTGTCATCGGCATGCGCGAGCGGTCAGTGTCGTAGGATGTGATGCGCGAGCCTATTGCTGGGCGGTCGGTTCGATCAATGGCCAAGCTGTCGCTAAAGGGACTGCGAAGATCGACAAGGCCGGTTGGTGTGGCATCTTGGATCTCAGTCACGCCCGAGTTGCGCGAGCTCAGAGAGTTGCGCAACAAGCTTTGGCGGGAGCGCTGGTGGTCTTCTTCCTCATCAGACTCTGAATCTGAGTCTGCTAAGCTTACTGCCTGGCGTGCGCGTGCGTGTGAGACACCCGAATCGGTAGAGGCAATCGAGTAGCCAGTAAGTGGTCGTGCAGGAGGTACAAGAGCCTCGGGTGTTGCCACTGCTGTCCTGTCGCCGCTAGTAAATGAGCTCGATGAGCTCTTGGGTAGTGTTGTGTCGGAGCTCTTCTTCTTCGTGATGTTCAAGGCGCGGACAGGTCCTAGTGTTGCAGTGCTCTGAACAGAGCTCTTGGAGCTGAGACCAGGCATTTGAATACGAATAGGCTTCACCTGCTGCGCGTGCTTGGGATCAATCTGGGGTACCGGCGGTGTGCTCATCATGCTTTGCGCATCGTCAGGCGTGTTGGAACCGTTCGACTTAACGCTAACAACAGCAGCCTTTCCGCGCACGATCGTCTGAGCCGGTAGAGGAGATACAATAGCGTTCTGGCGGTACATGGTGGAGGCAACGCTGTTACGGGCAAGACTGGGTGCAATGCTCTGGCGGGTACTGTCTGAGGCCATAGAGTCGCGGAAGTCGGGGACGAAGAAATGCTGGTCGGCGTTGGAGTACGGACTGCTCATGCCAGACGAGGGGGACATGGCGGGAATCGGCGGTACAGGAGGGACAAGAAGGTCAGGCGATCCAGGTCCGGAGCGATTAGTGACACCGGGAATGTAGGCGATCTGAATAATGTTGGAGGCGCGAGTGAGGACGGACGAGGCCATCGAAGCAACGGTGTGGGTGGATGCTCGTGCGCTCCGCCGCGACGCGAAGTCATCCTCTGCCTTCTCTTGCTGCTCCAACTCTTCCTGCTCCCAGTGCATCTCTGATATCGGCCGCCTCTTGCCCTTCAAGCAGTACTTCCAGATGACGAAGACCAGAATTGCGATCACAGCGATACCTCCAATGACGCCTCCGGCAATGGCACCGACGTTGGGCTTGTTTGGTGCAGATTGCGGTGCAGTGGGGTCGATTTGGCATGACACGCTCGCGCAAGCATCGCAGCTCTTTGGTGTCAAGATACATACTTTCCCTGACGGGCAGTCCATGTCTGCACAAGACGGCGCAACGCCGGCCTGGCACTCAACACATCGCTTGAAGAGAACATGCTCGAGTTCTGTGTTCATGTTAGCAAAGGTGGACCGATATCAGTCGAGGCAGGCGCACCTCTGCGAGCGTCGAGCTTCATGGCTGCGGTGGTGATGGTTCAGCGGATTGGCAGGTGCAGTTGGTCGAAAGGCCAGGCGTCAGCAGGCAGGCACACCGACCCGGCGATGTGGCACGCTGGCTGGCGAAGGGATGAGAGCTGCTGTGCGACGGCGGTCCGCGGTGCTGATCGAAGGACGGACAAAGAAGGAACGCTGGTCGAGGAGGAAGGTGCGCCTAAGGAGTAAGCGGAAGGAGGAAGCGGCGACGGCCAACGGAGCCTGAAGAGGCAATCCAAGGTGAACAGCGAGTGACGGAAGGTGCGATACGAAGAAGCAGAAACAGCGACAAAGAGCAGCGAAGACGCCCGTGTGGAGAAGGGGACGGCCTCAGGACAGGCGTGGGAGATGAGGTGCCGGGCGCTGTTGAGCCAGGCCCTGGTTCACGCTGTGGAAGCCGCGCGTGTTTCGTCTCGCCCCGCTTTGACCAGGGACAGCGTCGTGCTCGCGGATGGAGGATGCAGGTAGCGAACACAAAGACGGTGCTCAAACGCTTTTCTGCTCGCTTGACGATGGTGTTGCAGCCAGAGGGCAGTGTCAAACGCAGACGATCAGCGCGCGGGCGGGTAGAGGGGTCTTTGCGTGCTGGAGCCCGTCTGCACCCTCTTGCCTCTTCCGCGCTGACTGCCCCATCCTGGATCGTGGCGTTGAACTTAATCTATTCTTGCATGCACCCCAAGCCGTGCCTGGCGAACTGCTGCAGCACACAAAGGACCCTCGGCGCCCTGCACTACCTCAAGTATCGCCATGCAGCAGCAGCCTTTCATACGTGCCTGCAAATATGTCGCACTGCTCGATCAGCCCATTGCCGCCTGTGTTGAGCGTCGAAGACCGCCCTGCGTCGCAAGGCCTGTCAGCCTGGGGTGTGGGGCTCTTGCAGCTCAGCCAATATATCGATTATCAAGCTGTCTTGGTTGCTCACCACGTGCAGCCTCCCGCAGTGTCTTGCTGCACCGTTCCACATTCCAGACGACCTTGTATGCGTGCAATTGGATCACTGACACAGCGTGCAGCTGAGCTCTTGTAAAGCCACAACAGCTTCAGCAACTCAACAGACAACGATCCACCCAGGTCTGGAAGGCACACGGGCTCCACCGCACTCCACGAACGGTTCACGAACTGTCGTGCACACGCATTAGCCAGGCACATCTGCGTCAGCGCCCATCACAGCTCACCACAGTTCACACCAGAGGTTTCTGTGCCTGTCGAGGCCGTCAAAATGCTGTCGTGTTCCTGCGCAATTTTCATTTTCTGTTCTCAGCCAGTAACAAGTCCAGGACGGCTAATTACCACAACCTTTTCGTACCACATCGTCCGCCCACAGGATCTCCCTTGCGGTCGGAGAATTCTAGACTTCAACACCGCTGATGATCTGTGGGTCAACGCTCAACAACATGCGCCTGCCCGTGGTTTATTTCCGAGATTTGCTGTCTGCTTGTCGCACAAAAGATGCTTTTTGTCAGGTGTAGGCGCTGTCACTGAGACATGCCTCTGCTTGTTCGCTGTGGCACACAAGAGCCTGAGCCTTGGAGACCAAGCCATGAAACAACGACTAAGAAGTCCTTGGAATTGCGGCTGCTGACCAAACAAGAACATTAATTTACGCAAAACGTCCAAGCATTATGATCTGCAGAGGCTGCTCCTCCACGTTCACCGGCTGCACCTCTGAAACGACCCGCTTAGCTTTGTTGCGGCAGCCGTTGACGATCGAGATTCCTACCGCCTGGTCGATCCGGGTGCCCAGAAGGTTGGACGTTCATCAAGGGCAATCAGTATCGTCATCAGCCAAGGACCTGATCTGCGTGGGTGTTTGGCGGTACGTAGACGGGGTAGGAGTAAGAGACCTGCACTGCGACATTTTCACACTCATACTGCCATACTCATACTGTCTGACAGAATGTTTTCTGACGTAGTCGTAAGCCCACAGGAACTGCGACTTTGTCACCATACTTCTCACACTCGAATGCCGTGCACTCCGGCACGTCCCAAGCCTCGCGCATCTCAATGGCTCCCACCTGTCCATCAATCCCGCTCACGTTCTTGAAACCTCTCCTCTTACACTGATCTCGATCTTCCCATACGTCCTCTCTGGCTCCTCAGTGCTGTCCTCCGCTCCCATCACCACCTTCCACACACTTTCTTCCTTCCCAACAACCACTGGCTTCACCTTCCAATTGCCCTTGCCCAGTTCATAGCTATACCCTTTTTGATTACTCACAACTAGCTTTTTCCTCTCAAAACCATCTGTTTCTCCCTCGTCAAAGAATTGACAACTAAAATGCGTATGTCCATACGCCCACACCTTCACGTTCGGACTGCGCCAACACTTTTCCTCACTCAAATCTGTACGAAATGCACTGTTCATCGCGCGGTCAGGCGGGAACCTCTTGCTATTCGCCCTCGGATCTGTGGTTGGTGAATGATGCGTCAGCACGATGACCTCCCTTTCCGGCTCGTCGTTCTCAATGATAGTAATAGACTTGTTGAGCCATGAAAGATCGACAGCGTGGTCAGCATTGTGATCCAGCGCGCTGCGGTTCCAGATCCCATGCTTTGCGTCGACATCCTTCAGCGCAGCGCCGACTTCTTGTTGGTGCGCAGGAGGCACGTGGGACCAGAGGGTGCAGCCGAGGAGTGTCAGTGTTGGAGAGATGTCGATGCGAGTACGGTTCATTACGTGGAATCGTGGTCCAAACTCCTTGTTGAGCATCGCCTCCCAGCTATTGACTTTCTCCAATGCGCTCTCGAGTGTCATGTGGTATGCTTCGTGGTTGCCAAGGACGTAGAAGATCTCCAGGCGAGGGCTTCTGCGGAGTAGAGAGCACAGGAAGGCGAGCAATGGTTGGGTATGTGAGATCATACCTATGTCGCCTAACAGGAAGAGGTGATCTGCCTCGAGGGGAAAGTCAATGGGTGAGGAGAAGTGTGAGTATGCTTGAGACGAGAGTGGTGTTTCGAGATGCAGATCGCTGATAATCTGGAACCGTGGGCTTGCCATTACGAAGTTTGTGATCATTCGTATGGATCTTGGCTCTAGCTCTAGATTGCGTTGTCGAGCTTTAGCGAGTACAAAGGCGGGCACGGAAATGAGTTGAGTCCTGAAGCGTGCAGTGGCGATGCTGGAGGTTTCCAGCCGTTTTAAGTTGGTTGAGGAATGGAAGAAGTGTCGAAGTGGGTTTGATCTGAGCGTCTTGTGCTTTAGCGTGCTCTGTGCAACGCGGTGAAGCATCCTATTTTGAGTGGTTTCTCGATATGAGACGATTACCAAGCTTGGTTCACAAACGGATTGTGGAAAGAGCAACGAACATCTGACTGCCTCTCTGGTTGAGCACCGGACCCTGGAGGCCCTCGTAAACGTGAGTGTCGGTTCGGCCCCTGAGGTCTAATATCTGTCTGATCTCATTGGCATACATCGAAGGTGCAACAATGGGAGAAAATTCCAACCATGGATGCCTCCAGGTGGCGCAGTCAGAATTATTGCATCAGACGCACATAAGAGATCCTTCGCGGGCAGACATGACCATGCAAATCAAGACCCACCACATCTTAACCAAGATGGAATCACTAGAATCCTTTCCTGCGTGCGAACAATTCCTCGAAAGTTGTCTGCTTACTCCCATTGTGACCGATGGAGAGCCTTGCACAATCTGTCTCGAGGACTACGAACTCGCTCCTACTTTATCAGACACAATGGAAGAAGAAAATCGCCTGTGGCACACAATTTGCGGAACCCCATCTTGCGGTCATAGATTCGGATTTTCTTGCCTATTCGCTTGGGCAAAAGAGCACAACACCTGCCCCATGTGCAGGCAGGAGATCTATCAATGCGACGAAGAGGAGGAAAGACCCAATCGCTCGTTGCAGCAAGAGCTCATGATTGGTCCTGATTTTATCTTCGATACAGAAGACGAAGATTGGAACATCGCTGCTTATTGGACTTCCCCGGACTATGACACGGACGATGAAGCTTCAAGTATGGTGGTTTATCTTCCTGAAGGAGATCACAATGATGAAGATCACAATGTGTCAGTACAGGGCAATGGAGAGGAGGTCGCTGGTGGTGTCCATTTGGTTCAACATCTCGAAGGCCTTGCCATCTCATCGTCTGCACGGACGACTGAGGGAGGAGAAGATTGGGTGTCCAAAGCTATGAAGGAATTTGAGGAATCACAGAGAGGGTATAAAGACGTCTGAAGGCCAACATGGTGTGGAATAAATGGCACAGTATTTCAGTCCAACATGTGGACAACTTAGACACGGACGAGAAGTTTTAAATTGGGTGACGGATTATCACAGTGTTGAGACGTACGCCAGCTCCGCACGGATTGCAAATCTTGCTAATGAACTCATTTAAACCGGCCCCTGCCCACCCCTTACAACAATGAATCGTGCCTGTTCGTCCCATCATTCAGTTTCTTCGCTAGTCACTTGGAACAGGGCCATCCGCTCATCGTGACCGAGTTTTAAGCGCCTAGCACCTCTTCTCCTCGCTGTATAGGATAGCTTCCTTACAGATCGGTCGATTCTCCGAGTTATGAGCGAGCGTCTCACTGCATCTTATTCTCACCGCATTCTCTTCTCAGGCCCACTCAAATGGGTGTTCGTTCCGCTAGTAGTACATTTTGTGTGACTTACCCCTGAAAATAGAGTCAGGAAGGAGTATAGAACACGGTGGTGGCTGGTTCGGGAGTTTAATATTGGCGAAGATGAGATGAACCGTGGTCGTGATGGATATCTCCCGAGACATCATCTTTACCTGGCAGTCATGGTGCTGCACACTTCGGCGCGTAACTGTACCAAGTCCTGGAAATGCAGCTGCGCAGTTCAACGGAGGGGCAGCGTGATTATTTTCCAGAATCTGTCGCGAAATCTCAGCGGACAAAGCCATCGCAAGGAATCACTGTCGATGTCTCAGAACTGGTGAATGGGTACATTGGACAAAAGCTGGAGGACTTCGAGAATTCGCAATACCGAAGGTGCGGCCATGGAGAGTATTTTGTTGTTGAGCGACAACGAAGCAATACACCTGGATATACCTCGATCTGTGCTGTTGGCTACAATTGCTTTCAGCATGCGACTTTGGAGTTTCATGAGCGATGCAATGATTGACGTTCGTGTGATAGTACATCCCGTGCATGCATGCACAAGCTTGGAGGCGTTCAGAGCGTCGAGGATGCCTCGGGGAAAGCAAAATCACATTTTCGATCCACCCAAAGACTGGAACGCTCAAACCGATAGACTCATATGTCATGACATTGATATGGTCGAGCGTGGGATGTTGATCTTCCCGCTGTGCGCATTGACGTTATAGATGTTATACAAATGTTTTGGTGGCTACGTGGTAACCTATGACTGCAGCAGAGACCCCCTCCCCATTCAGAAAGTGCCTGAGGGTCTGCCAAATGTGGATTGGGTAGGATGCAGCAAGGACGAGGCATCGAGACGCTACATCGACACAAGTATTCGTCTCACCTGCAAACGTTGGGTCTGTTTCACACTGAAATTAGTTCAGAGTCTTTGTTCAGAGTCTTTGACCATATCGAACTGATTTGATCGACGATTTTCCTGAAGGGAAGAAAATTACTGGTGGGATCGACGTTATGCTATCATTGATGTTCTTGGTGGCGACAGTGAGCCTCAATTTATCATCAGAGTTACAAAAATTGACCGTAATGAGTGTATCACCGCAATTACCAGCACTAGTAGAAGGCGAGACTGTCACGTTTGCGACTAAGTGCCTCGTGCCATGGCGGTGTGGCAACGTTTCGAGGTGTGAAGTCAGAGTTGAGTGATATTCTTTTCCCACCATGCCGCATTCGACCTGGCGCTGCAGCAACACCAGCATCACCAACGACACCTCGATGCTCTTGAATCCGGACCCACATGCTCTCAGTTTTGCGCAAAACGTGTTTTCACTTTTCAGGTCCACAATGCACTGGAGTCAGAACCCAACCGTGCTTCTGAATCGCTGAGCGGCTTCCAGACCCCCAGCTGAATACGACATCACCGCTCAGCACACGCTCGTAACGCTGGCGATGCAGGGCTGACACCTGCACTCACAATTTTCATCTCACAGACCATGCCGTCGCGCACTTGTAGCTTACCTTCTTCGGCAAACAAGAACTGCAGCCTCGTTCTCGAACCCAAAGACTTTCGCAGTGACAGGCCCGCCAGCTCACGGCTCGCCATCTGGGTTCGGAGGCCGCCGAGCGCGCTAAAGCAGCAGCGTGCAACCCGAGAGCACCAGATCTCCAGCCAAGCCACCGCCAATCCGGTCAGTGGAATCCGGGGAAGGCTGCTAGCGAGGAGCGCCAAGTCCGACGGAGAACATCACTGTTTGACGGAGTATGGGGTAGTGAGTGTTTGGGTCAGGGGTGCTGTCGAGATGACACTGTAATTCGATTCGCATGTTATGATGACATAGTCGTGATTCACGGTTGCGCAGGCACAAATGAGAGTGAATTGTGACTGAAGTGTTTGGCATGTTTCGGTTGGTTGTTTGACTGATTGATTGATAATATGTGGTCTTTGACCCTACTGATTGGACTCTCTGTCCTTAGCCCTCGCCGGCACTGGGGTATATCCTTCGCCGCTGGTTGTGAAAACAAAACGCAATAGTGGCCCTCTTCCGAGCATCGCCTGGTATCAAACTTTTGCTTGAGACCGGCTCGACTCGTTGGTTGTGAAAATGATGATGAACTTTTTGTGGTAATAATGGTACAATCCGAAACGCCGTGCTCATGCTCTTGAATGGAGATAAAAATAAAATGTCGTGGATGCTGGGAGGGAATCAGGACCAGCCCTCAACCGTATGTGACATGCCGCAATAGGAGATGGTGAAGAGAAGATGGAGAGCGTATCGTCTAGTAATTGGAGACCTTGCGGGATAGACGGCTGCTCCACCTCTCGAGACTCCGGCGGACACCGTCCTTCTCGCTCTCAACGGAGCTGCTCGAGGATGCGGAGTTCTGACGCTGGCTCCTGGGCTTCATCTCGTCGACGAGGTTGCCGGCACCACCACGGCCAATGTGGTAGACGGGGGCTTGCTGGCTGCGAAGGCGCTCCTGCTGCTCAAGTTCCTCGTCGAAGCTGAACATGGCACGCTCCTTGTGTGCGCGCATGTTGCCGGCACCACCGCGACCGGAGGTGAAGTAGCCAGTGGTAGGAGGGGGAGTGAGCTTGACGCGGGATGCTGGGCCAGTTGCTGTACGGCCGTCGGTGAGCTCAGAAGCCTTGACGCGGGTAACATTGCCAGCACCTCCACGGCCAGAGTAGAGGTAGGACTTGGCGGAGGGGTGGGGCTCGGTAATGTGGAAGTTGACCATTTTGATTGTTGGTTGTTGATTCGAATGTGGAGAGAGAAGTGTTTTGGATAGTGTCTTGATGGTGAAGTCGAGTGACGACTATATAGCTCTTTTGGCTGAGTCTAGAGGAAGGCTGATATGCTTTACTTAGGTAGATGGTCAAGTGATGGGCAGATGAGGCACTGGGGTGGCTCTCTTATATGGGGGATGCAAAAGGTGGCAGCTCAGGTGCTCAAGCAAGGGGCCGTCAAAATTCTCTGACCCACGAATCCAAACACAATTACATCGCACGAGCACCAGCATGCTTGGAAATAAACCAGCACTTTGCAGTTAACGGCAGTCTCTCAGTCATGCGGGCCACGCACACGCAAACAAAGCAGCACGGTCGCCATCGGTCCTCAGCGAGAGGCGTCGGAGCCAGCTTGGCCTTGCATTCGATAGCGTAATAGCTCGGGCGCGCCATGTCTGAAGTGCACATGACTTCGATTCAACCAATGAGAATATTTCACGGGGGTAATGGAAAACTTCGAATACCGTTGCAGAATTTTAACAGACCTTGAATGAGACGAAGACGCCATCACTTGGAAGCTGTGCGCGAGATGATGTGAGGCAGCGTCCGTCGCGACCTGGCAGAGTGTGGAGGCGGCAGATTTTTCCTTCCCGCGCAGCCGCCGTCATTGCATCGTGGTGCCTGTTCCGGAGGGGGGCCGCGCTCCAAAATCCGAAGTTCACGATCGTGATTCACAATGTTTTGATGATGAGTCCCCCTGACGACAGCCTTGCCGCTATTGTCACGATGCGCAATTTCCCTTCAGCTCTGCGCTCAGCTCTCCCCGGACAAAGCGCTGCACATGACCCCGGACATCGTGAGTCCAGATAGCTTGAGGCGTAGTTTGCGCTCAGGTACCGGCCACGAGACAAGGCCAACACGTATTCTCGCCGCCAGCGACTCAGCGGTGTGCTCATTTTCCCCTTTGTGAATCACGACTGAGAGGCGCCTCGGCCAGATCATCGCGCAGCAGGTTGTCATTGCGCAATTTTGTGCAATTGCAGTCGCATATGGCCAAACAAGTCACACCATAGCAGACAAGAGTTCACGATACTTGGCGTTTGCAATCTGTTCGACCAGCAACGCGCATTGCAACTTCGCACACCTTGAGTTTGCAGCACCTGCCATTGCGAGCTTGGCCATGCTGTATGTTGTATTGACTCTCCATCTCAAAATCATTTGGGTATCGCTATGCGCTCACACAAACGCCATGTATGATGCACCACCTCTTCACAAAACCCCTCAAACATCTGTGATGCCCATGTCAGGGTTAAGTAACAGAAACACGCCCAAATTGGAAACTCGCTGGCAAATGCGGGGAAGCACACTACGGTAGCACTCCCGTCACGAACCGGCTGACACGTTGATCCGGGCGATGCCAGGCGCGCAGGGTCCTGTGATGTTCTGTGGACATCGGTCGTGCAGTCCCGGTTTCCATGACTAACACTCCGGGGAACAAGCGTCATGCAGCTTTCTCGAACCGTAGATGAGCCTTTTGCGGAGGCGGCAGGAGCTGTGGAGAAGCGCAGACGCGCAGGACGGCAATTTGTCTGCGACCGAGGTCATAACGCCTCGTCTAGGCGAATCTGGAGTGGATGATATCCGGATTCTCCTGCCACTCGTCTTTCTCGACCCACATCTGCAACACGTGTCAGTCTAAGCTCGTACCTCCTGCTTGGGGCCAGGAACCAACCTTTTTGAAGGTACTCAGACCAGCGAGAATGCTGCCGCCAGTCCACGTAGTGTATATGCGCTCTGGCGGTGCGAGAATCTTAATCCTCATGTCCTTCACCGCTAGTCTCTGCACTTCGTGGAGTAGCCTGTTACCGAATCCCTTTGTCAACGTGGAACCACCAGAAAGCACAATGTTGCCATAAAGCGACTTGCGCAGATCCATGTCTGTTCTCTGAATAGCCTCGACGACAATCTGGTGCACGCCAGGGTACTCCAGACCAATAAGCTCGGGGTTGAAGAGGATCTCGGGTGCGCGAAAGCGTTCAGCGCCAATCTAGAATCGATCAGCATATGACCAACCGGGGTACAGCATTCAGCTCACCTTCAGCTTCTGTCCATCAGGCAGTGTGTAGTCAATAGCCTTGCCCTCTGACCTGCTGCCGGACCAATCCTTCTCCTCCTTTGCTATGTCCAGCGCAACATAGCTTGTTGCCTCCTTCATAGCCTTGACGATTTCCTTCTCCGCGCTTGTGTGGAATATATGCCCTCCTTTCCGCAGCTGCAGTTGCAACTGCTCTGTAACATCTCGTCCAGCTACATCTATCCTTCTGATGCTGTTCGGTATGGCGAAACCTTGGTAGACTGGGACTGCGTGCGACACACCATCACCAGAATCCAGAACCAGACCTGTTGTCTTTCCCGAGGCATACAATGAGAGGACAGCTTGGACGGAGGTGTATAGCGCTGGGACGTTGAACGTCTCGAAAAGTATCTGTGCGGCAACTTCGCGATTTTCTCGAGGGTTCAGCGGCGGTTCTGTGAGAAGTACCGGGTGCTATAAAGCAAGCCATAGTCAGCGGGGTACCCCATGCGCGCTCTTCGAGCTGTTTATTGTATCAATCCCACTTACGTCCTCGCTCATGGTCTTCAATCCTTCGTTATAGACATACTGCCATATTCGCTCCATGTCATCCCAGTCTGTGACAATGCCGTGCTCCAATGGGTAGTTGATCTTGAAAAGCCCCTGGTTCTCTTTTGCTGGCGGCCCAATGAACACATCACCCTCCAATGCGCCTGCCATTGTTCGAACGTGCTTCGGCCGCCCCACGTATGAAGGAATATATATCTTGGGCACATCCTCGCCCGCGAAACCAGCTCTTATCGTACCGCTGCCGTTGTCGATAACAATGGTGGCATTGTGAAGTCGCGAGCCCATTGTGCTAGGCTGAAGAGGCGGCCAGAGGTTGAGATCGGCGGCAAGGGAGCGACAACAGGGGAGAAGGATCAGACTGTCGTGGCGGGCGTTTTCGTTATGGTCGTAAATGCATTCAGTGCCGTAGCTTCCTCGAGTCGCGACTGCCATAACACGGGTCGCGAATTGTTGACAGGGGTCCGGCGCGCTAGCCAGCTGTCACGTGTGGGCAGGCTTCACCATTATCCACATCGCTGAACGACTTACTCACCATTCTTTACTCGTCATGCAGCCGTGCGATTAATTTGATGAAGGGCATGAGTCCTGCATATGCTTCGCTCCATGAAGTTCTTTCTCCAAATAACTGGCCCGCGGCTGTAAGCTCAGCACACCCCGCAACCATCGCTGTCCGCAGGTGAGATGTCACGGTACATGTCAACACTGCTGACCAGGCGCCTCAATAAGTCATCCGAAAATCACTGTTTACTACTGCGCTCATCTTTCATTTCATTGCCAGCACCATATCGACCTTCGTTTGTTCTAGCGGCGCGCCAGATGTCCACTTCAAAGCAAACATCAGTCAGAATAAAGTCAGGACGAGCACAAAAGCATGATGATGACTACCACAGATCCATACAACAACACTACTTCGTCTTCAACCACGACCAAATGTGGGTCCCAGCGCGATCTCCGCAGACCACCCTATTTCCTCAATCAGCTGTCAGTCCCAACATCATTCGTCTCATATCTTGGAATATTGACATGCTCGTTCCATTTGGTAACGAGCGCATGGCCGCCGCTTTGCGACATCTCGACACCCTCGTTACTTCAACACCACCAGACATTGCCATCGTAATCTTCTTGCAGGTAATGACGCCTTCAGATCTGGATATCATCACATCTTCAGCTTGGATACAAAAGCGCTTGAACATCACAAACATAGACGGCTCCTCCTGGCTGTCACCATATTATGGCACTGTGACCCTTATCAACACCCGATTGATCATCTTGTCCGTCTTCCGCGTACCATTCTTTTGCAAATTTGACCGAGACGGACTGTTCATAGACGTCAAACTCGTTACTTCCATACCAGCGGTCTCCCCTGGTGACTCATCAAAGGTGCTGCGCCTCTGTAATGTACACCTCGAGTCCCTCGTTGCCGACCCGCCAGTGCGGCCGCACCAACTCTCCGCCGCAGCTGCCCACCTCCATGATCCGGAAGTCGCGTGTGCCCTGCTCGTCGGTGACCTGAACGCCATCTAGCCGTTCGATCGGACATCACATTCTGAGAATAAGCTGCAAGATGCGTATCTGAGCCTTGGTGGCAAGGAAGATAGTGAGGAGGGATATACCTGGGGCTACCAGGTTCCGGCGCCGACGAGGTTTGGATGTAGTCGAATGGACAAGATACTGTTTTGTGGTAATTTGAAAGCCAGGTCACTTGAGAGGATTGGTGCTGGTGTCAAGGTTGAGGAGGAAGTGCGTGAAGAGATCATGAAGGTGAGCGAGGAAGGATGGGTTAGTGATCATTAAGGGGTCATGGGAGACTTTGACCTCTTGGAAAATTCGAGTCTCGAGACTGCTGGCCAGGATAACCATGCACTGGGTCCGAATTTCTCATGATTGTATGACACTAATGGTATCAAGTCGTTGCGGCTTGTGGTATATCCATCGCGATGAGTGATGCTCGTGGGTTTTCATGGTGGTACTACTCATGATGGAGAGAGCCCTGATACGACACAAAACCTAGCTTTGATCGATCTTCCGGTGCTCTTCAGCCTCATCTCGACGCTTCAAACTACAAGCTTCAGGCCACGAAGAACAGTCGAAGCATGTCCTCCTTGCCGCCTATTCACTAGCCGTTTATTCGATCTCAATCACCTTCAACCGCGGCTACTTCAGATTCGACCAGCCCTTGTCAGGCATGCACTTTTCGACATCTTACTGAATGCGCCATTCGTGGCTGATGGCATACGCGACGCCAAGCAGCAAATATTTGTCCAGTCCAAGCGCTCGCAGTAAGAGCGACACCGAAGAGACCAATCGACAAATTTCCAGTCTCGATACGATTGGCGAGCGGATGTTCGATCTCCCAATGTGTTCCGTATTTGTTGTGAGCTTTGGTTTGCCCCGGAATCGAAGCCCCTTCCGAATGGCATGCCACCATCCTTAAAAAAACGCTCAAGTCCTTCCGTCTAGTCAATAACATAATGGTCTGATGAACTTGGGGCATGCCGCCATTTTAAGCAGGAAGGCGTGGTCCATGCCATAATAGGCAGGTACTAGTGTTTAGCTTCGATATCTCAAAAGCGTGAGTCAATGACGTGAGTATCACCAACTTCGACGACAGGATGCCGTCCCTTTGTATCTTCACTACATCTCGAACAGCGTTGCTGCATAGTAGGCTGTATGGGTGCGAGTCCATCTGACCCAGTCCTCTTCGACAGCATCCACCATGGCCACCAGCCCATCGTTCTCTGAACCTACCTTGTACACGGTCTCGGCTCTTGAATCAGATCCGACTCTGGTCTCGCAAATCACCGATCTCATCAACGATGCCTTCACTCGCTCCAAAAAGTCAGATCCCGTGAAGTGGAGGCAGGGGGAGCGAAGAAGATTCCCAAATAACGACCTTTACTTCGAGATGCTCGGCACAGAAGGCGTTGCAGCTGTCATCTTCGACAACACCGATGAAAAGCGCAAAGTCGTCGCAGTCGCGGGCGCGATACCGTGGCAGGGTGGCTGGAAGAAGGAGGGAGCTGGTGTCGAGGAAGGCTGGGAGATCAAGGCCGTGGCAGTTGATGGTGACGCGAGGTACCTACGTCGGGGTCTCGCTGTGCGACTGTACACTTTTCTCGAACAACATCTCATCTTGAAGTCGAAGCAGCTGGGCATCTCGACAACAGGGAGGAAGTTTAGCTCGATAGATCGACTCACCCTCTGGATCTTGGCAGCAGAGTGCATCAACGGCCCTTATTGGAGAAAAAGAGGATACGAGCTGGTCCGGAAGGACATCGCCGAGTCACCTACCTGGGGCGTTCTGACAACCTTCCAGATGATCGTCCTACGGAAAGATATACCATTCAAGCTCACAGAGACGAAACCCACATCTATCGCCAAACAGGTTGACGAGCCAGCAAGATTAGAAGTAGCGGTCAACTGAGTCGCATTGGCACACTGCGATGACTGCAGCAATCGGATTACTGCGCGATCAAAGATCGCTGGAAGACAGCAATACCTGCCATACTCCATGGATAAGCGTCAATGCAGTAGTGATCCTGATGTTGCCGCCTGAGTCATAGGCTAGCCTTTTGAGGTGCAAATTGACGCCGGCGAATCAGCGGATTCCGGCGCCCGCGCGTTACCGATCAGAGTGGCGGTGCGCAGTGTTGCTTGGACCATCACAACCACCAGGGGAGTCAGAAACTGCACACAAAATTGCTTCAAGATGCTGCCAGTCAATGTATCGCTCTTACTAAGTCGGACACCGGCCTGCAATGAGTCATGTTCCATCATCTTTTTAGGTGGCGCTGAAGCTTGGACGCCAGAAACTCTCTGCATAGCGCTTACCGCAGAACCAGTAGCTGAGTACATATACAAGATGCGCTGGAACTCATTCAAAAGTACTACGCCAATCTTGCAAAATCATGCCACTTCAGTTCTGGCGACCACCTGGAAAGGGCTCCCAAGACACGGACCCTCTTCTTGAGGCAGCCATCCCTCCACCTTTCGATGATGACAATCCCAAGATCCCAGACGACGACAGCGATAGCGATAGCGACAGCGATGACGAAAACCAAGATATCAAGGAGGCGCGCGCCCAGCGACTCCGCGAAACAGGAGGGTGGTACGGCTATCTGAAAGATTTCAACATTTTCCTGCCTTATGTCATTCCTCGTCGAGACGTCAAGGTCCAATTGTGCCTTCTCATTTGCATCCTGGCGCTTGCTCTCGAACGTGTTCTGCAGGTCGCGATTCCCTATGCCCTAGGAATCATCGCTGACAGAGCCACACGTGGTTCCATACCTATACGCGAGCTGCTCATCTTCCTTGCACTCGACGTCCTCAATAGCGGATCCGGTATCCCCTTCATTCAAGATCTGGCAAAAATCCCGATCAAACAATTCTCGTACAGAAGGCTTACCAACCACGCCTTTACACATGTCATGAGCCAGTCTATCGATTTCCACTCGACACAGGACTCCGCCGAAGTCATGAAGGCAGTCGAGCAGGGCGAGGCTCTAGGCAACGTATTGGAGTCGGTGATGATCGATATCGCGCCGACTTTCATAGATGTTATTGTTGCTTGCGTCATGTTCTATGGCAAGTTCAACTCTGCCATCGCAATGGTGTTGGCCGGTGCATCGATCCTCTACCTGATCGCAGAAGCGTCATCTACGCGGCTCACTACGGGCGACAGACGTAACTTGACCAAGGCTGAAAGAGTCGAGACGCGAAAGATGCACCAAGCCATTCAAGGATGGCAGACAGTCAACTACTTCAACCAATTCAAACGCGAAGCTCGGACCCTGTCGAATGCAGTCGCTGACCACATGAAAGCGAAGACCCGTTTTGAAGCTCGCCAGGCTTCCGTTCGGGCTTTCGTAGAGCTTTTACCGCCCACCACGTTCTTTATCCTGGCGTACCTTATCCTTCAGCGCATTGCTGCTGGAACTGCGTCATCTGGAGACTTCGTGTTCTTCTTGACTTATTGGGACTCCATCATCTATCCGCTGAAGTTCTTAACGGAACATGTGCGCTGGCTGGTCAGCGACTTTGTCGACGCCGAACGTCTCCTTGTACTACTGAAGACCATGCCATCGATTGTCGACTCCACAGAAGCATACCCACTTGCAATACGCGACGGCGAGGTGCGGTTCGAGGATGTCTCTTTCAAGTACGACGAGGGCCGCTACGCACTTCATCATGTCTCTTTCACTGCATCTCCTGGGCAGACTGTCGCATTGGTGGGCGAGACCGGTGCTGGGAAGTCTTCAATCCTGAAGCTTCTGTTGCGCCTGCACGACGTGACAGCTGGCAGCATCACCATCTCACAACAAGATATCCGCGACGTCACGCTCAGCTCTCTCCGCGATGCTGTGAGCGTAGTGCCTCAGACACCGATGTTCTTCAATACTTCAATCTTGGAGAACGTACGCTATGCACGCAGCTCAGCGACGGACGAAGACGTGCACGAAGCATGCCGAGCAGCTGCTATTCACGATACCATCATGCGGTATCCTGATGGCTACAACACTCAAGTCGGCGAACGTGGTGTCAAGCTGTCAGGTGGTGAGGCGCAGAGGCTGGCCATTGCGAGGGCGCTTTTGAAGGACGCGCCAATTGTGTTGTTGGATGAGGCAACCAGTGCTGTGGACACAGTCACTGAGGGCAAGATCAAGGGTGCTCTTGAGAAGTTGAGGCGGGGAAGAATCGTAATCGTCATTGCGCATCGGCTGAGTACCATCGTGGACGCAGACCAAATTCTTGTACTGCACGAGGGACGGGTAGTAGAAAGGGGCAGCCATGATGAGCTTTGTGGCCTCAAGGGAAGATACTGGAAGCTTTGGGAGCAATCGTAGATCTCAAGCCCACATTCATGAGCGTATGGACGCGTGACCTTTATCCCATAATTTGCCCTCCCTGCCTGGCTGCCTATGGCATACGCTGATTTGCCCAAGAGCCGTTTACCTCGTCCCACTGCATTAGACAACGGCTTACGACAAACCGCACTCGATCCCCTCTCGCGTTTACTAACCGCGCAGTCATGTCACACATGGCTCGGACTTCCACCTCTGGTACTACCCGCACGCACCGCCATCCCCACCACAGAGACCACTGGATGGCATCGAAAGAAGAAGGCGCTCATCTCATGAATGACAACGCCGCAGCTCCAAGGCCGCACACACTCCTGGAAGCTCATGGCGTGTACACGGTGCTGAACATACTCAAACACAATTGCCATGTTGGGCGAGGAGCAGGGCAAAGAGAGCCAACAGCTGCGCGACTTGAGGGCGAAGTCAAAACGCACCAGGATGCAGAAGGCTCTTCGCCCGAGATGTATTCGTGCCTGCTTCACGGCGGCGTCGGACTGCGTGGATGCGGAAGATCCCGCCTAAGGACGCATCTGCCTCGCTGGCACTCGCGCATCCTTTAGTGCTGCGTTCGAACTTGTGTCTGTCGAGGGGCCGGCGAAGACACACCTGACAAGGACACAGCCATTGAATCAGCTACTGCTGAACAGGCTGCGGGAGATGGCCTGATAGATGAACCAGACAAGACTCTGGCGGACGCGAAATAACAGGCACAATCACGGGGGGTCGGGCTACCGCGTCTCTGGGGAGCATGCTTCAATGTCCGATCCCGTGTCAGATCGCGATCGAGGGTAGCACGTATAGATGGGCAGTGATGAATTATTGTGAAGTGATGAACATTATGCATTAACATGGAAAGGCCTCAGCCGCTATATACGACGTCTCTAGCTAGTCGAGCGGCAAGTAAACGGGCTATGCGCGCTGCCATTAGTAGTAAGCTTGATGATATCTGCGATTGTCGCGTACGATCCGGCACCCAGAGTGACGATGCCAATGACAAACGCCAACAAGCACGCCGCACTGGTCAACAGGTTCTCCTTCGCAAAGGGACTTCCGACGCGGAGCAGGCAGAACCACATGACTGCGGGAATCCAGAAGGAGAAGCCAGAGACGAAGAGCGCGGAAGCAAGCGACAGCAGATCAGAGAAGATGGGAATAGCCTCAGCGATGATCCATGCAATGATTGTGAAGATGACGACGAGCACGATCCAAGACGCCCATCCGGCGACGGTGTTGATGTACCTCAGGACAGAGTTCTTGAACATACGGCCGTGGATGTAGCGCAGCGCAACGGTAGTGTTGATGGAGCCCGAGATGAAGATGACCGGCAGCGCGATACCGAATGCGATCTTCGAGATCAGAGGGCCAGCGGACAGCAACGCGGGCGACTGGACATCCTTGCCGATGAAAGCGTAGCACAACGCACCGGTGAGCGTGTAGATACAGATCTGGATGGTTCCTGAGGCCCAGATGGACTTCATGTAGTCCTTGGGGGTGTGCATTTCGTCCATGAACGAAAATTGACCGATGGCGAAACTGAATGCGAAGATGATGTTGGACACGGCAACGAAGGCTTCGGAGAAGCTCAGGTCTTCCTTGGGCCACGCAGACCAGTCGACAGCAGACATTCCGCCCGTTTGGTCACCGGCTTGGATACCAGTGGCAATGATGGTGATGCCGATCGCGATCAGGATGGAAGCAAAGTCGATATAACCCAGGATCGCCACTTCCGAGAAGGAGGGCGGGATGGCGAGGATCAGGAGGATGATGGCTGAAACGGCGGAGAAGACGATCGAGCAGACGTGACCGCCGTTGATGTTGATGAGCGCGATGCTTCCAGTCAGGGCGTGCGAACCAACAACCATGACGAGTTCGAGAACAAGTGCGGCACCGAAGAGTTCGTAGCCAAAACGGCCGAGAAGGAGACGGCCGGCATCTGCGTAGGAAGCGACCTCGGGGTGCTTCAGCTTGACCTGACCGACAATGTAACTGGTGAAGATGGAGACAGCGCCGAGTCCGACTGTGAGGAGAACACCAGGGAACATGCCGAGCGTTGCGTATGCCTGAGGCAGGGAAAGTGCGCCGAGGGCGATAGCCTCAACGATTGTGACGACTGCGAGACGCTTCCAGCCCAGGCGGTGGAAGTGAGCATCACCATCTTTGGCAATCTGCTTCGCGCGCGCTGTCTGCTCGACCTCACCCTCGCCGAAGACTTGGTCGTCGGACATGTTCGAACCCTCGTACTTCTCGTGCTTAGGAGCTCCAGAGATTTGGTCGTTCATCGTGGATGTGCAGAGGGATGACAGTGTGACGGGAAACCGCGAGCCTGAGGACTTCAGGTCGTAATGGGGTCCTTCGTTGGCCGGTAACGGGGACTGTTCGAACCGAGAAAATCGGATCGCGAGTGTGCAGAGACTTCAATCGGGCAACGAACGAAACAACCTATCTCCCTCCACATATCAGAGGTGCCCCATGGTACATATACAGTTGCGCAATCTATCCCCGCAACCTACCGGAGTAATGGAATTGACATAACAGATTCCGTTATCTCTGCCCGTGGAGACGAACGCACAGGTCGGCAGTGCGGGCTCGCATTGCAGTGTCTGAGCGTCTCATGGTCGGCCTCACTTCCTGCTCACGATGATTTCGGTGTTGTAAGGAGAAGCCTTCGAGAAGCACTGGGCCTGACTAGGCATGCAGACCCTTGTGATGCGACGCGGCAGCCTTTCCTTGAGGGGTCAGCTAGACGAGAACACCAAGCCCGAAACAGGAAAGGCGACCCGCTCAACGGCTGCACTATCGGCTAGCTTGCTTGGAAGAAAACTCTTAGCAAATTCGATCCTTGGAAGGTGGATTTTGTTTGTCGTTGATTCTTTATTTAATTGCTTGCTTAACCATTCGAAGCATAAGCTTGGCCGTTCTTGGCCGCAGCGTCGCACATTTGGCGTCCATGTTACGTACCTTCCTCCGAGATGCGACCTTCGATGTGTGGCAGCATGGAGTGGCTGGATGGTTTGATTGAGGCGATTGATCGTTCGACCCTGCATGATTGGATCTCGTAGTTGACCGACGGAAACGGCTTCGGTATGGAGCGGTTTATGGCGGGTTATAGCGTTTACATGCCGCGTTCGGCACGCATCTATCGGACAGTTTGACGTAGCCAAGGCTGGATTGTCGGCTTGCTTGATCACAAGTCGCTGACAGGGCGCAGCATTGACAAGGACGACATGCAGCGTGGGCGATCCGGGTCCATCTCGCCGTCACGACGGGAGATCCCACCACTGCTAGCGATGCCGACTTGCGAGAGCCGTCGAACGTGATTTGCGTCAACTCAATGCTTGTCAGCAAAGCTCCAACATTCCTCGACGCTGAAATCATCATGTCAGATAGAATCCGACCGAGATGGCAACGTGCCTGGACGGTGCCTGGACGGTGCCTGAAGGTCGTTTCATCCTTGTCTCTGGCTGGAGCCTTCCGAAGGATCTAGACGCCTTTAGAAACGTGAGAAGCATTGGATGTTCCAAGAAGCCTTACTCCAGAGCCAAGAGCCGAACCCAAGAGCGTCAAGTGCGTTATTGCATCTATGATGGGCCGCCTTGAGGTATCCAGGATATTGGGATCGCACAGACCTTGTCAAGCCCGCAGACAGCACAACGTCGAGAAGACCGAATGCAGTGCGCAGGAACACCCCTTCCGCTCAAGCACCAGTGAGTAAAGAGTAACATTTAGCGACTCGAGGCCTCTACCCAGCCACCACCGGTATTGGATCCTACCCACTGCAGTCCACGTGCGGCGATCAGTTCTTTGAGGCGCACACTATCTCTGTACTGGTCAAGATTTTTGAGCTGGTCATCAATGCTCCTCCAGAAGAGGAACGTCTCTCGCGATGCGAACCCATAAGGCTGTTCGTCCGGCGGCGCAAGGTGTCGATATCGGCGTCTACGTACTTCGGTGCGAATGAAGAAGTCTTCTGTTCTATTGTGCTGATGTTCGCGGAGGAACAGCGCCCCAATGACGATGGGGTACTTTGTAGGCAGGATCAACATAGAAGGGGACGTAATGTTTTTGGCTGCTTTCTCAACAGAGATGCGATACATCTCCTGGTAAATGGGAGTAAAGAGTGCTTTCCACTCGAAAGAGACGCGCTTTGTGTCTGCATGAGTCCGCAGTGCTGGAAGAGCGATGTCCGTCATGTAGGTGTTGTTCGGCTGTATGCCAATTCGCGTTACTGGCATGGATCCAAACTGGCGTTCGCCTCGTCTGTTGATCTTCTGCGTGTTTTTGGTTTTCCTGTACGTGGCAACCGCAGCTTCGAAGTCGCAGAAACTCGGCACCTTGACCGATCTGATATTGTCTTCACCCATGGTCACTTCGAAGTAGACAATATCGCCATTTTCCGGCGCCATGTGTGAGAAGCTCAAGCGAGCGAGGAGCGGAGAAGTCGCGATCATGCCGCTCAGGGGCCAGTAAATCATACATTCCTTCAGCTGATTGGATCGGAAAAGGAAGTCAACCTCAGCGCGCATCTGACGTGAGAGCTGACGACAGACGACCCAAACAAACGCATCGTCGTCGATATGACGAAATACAAGGTTCATGACTTCGGTTGGTAACACCTGTTGGGGTGAGGGGCCTGCCCGTGTACGGTGTACCTTCATGGTGCTGGCACTCTGGTTGCCTCTAGGCTATGTCAGCAGATTTGCAATACTAGAATGGCTGTTGTCAGCACAGGTCTCGTCCCTCATAATTGCCTGCAGCTGCAGTCATCCCGGAGGTCTTCACATACTTAGGCAGGCTTTGTGGTGCACTCGTTGTCAATCGGGAAAGCTCCGGAGCTTCAATATCGCTGAGGCACGAGGCTGCGCTTGGATGTCACTGAGTCGTGTTTTGAGAAGATCAGTGTAGCGGTCAAGGGAGCAAAAACCGGGAGAGACAATGTAAGATTTGTTGAATCTGGTATAGTGGCTGGAGATGGTTGCTGTCCCTTCACCAGGTAAAGAGCAAGGGGATGGATCTGCAAGTTGCATTCGTGGTCTTGCGAGCTGTGTTGCTTCCAGGTGACGCGGCCTGCGTGGTATTGCTTACGTCACGAAAGCAGCGACCATTCTTTTACCAAACACCAAATATCGAATCTTGAAGTACAAGCTACGCACCTGAGTGGGGTCTCGAAGGTGTGTTGATGACTGCACATAGAGCTGCCTTATCCTCTTTTCACGAACACAGCTGGCCATATTTGCCGCTCCCTACGAATTTTCCTCATGCAGTACTATGCCGTTCCTCGACATCGTGCTTCGACGTCCACTCTCGCATAGCCTCAGCGATGATCGCTGTACGACAAGTCAAGCTGGAAGAAGACAAGTCCGAGACGGTTATAGAATATGACATAGGTCCAGAGCCAGGTATACTTCGAGGCATATAACCCTCCTGTGTCGCGCCTGGAAAGGTTCCCGGGTCCACCACATGGCAGGGACGGTGGCCGGCGCCTGGTCTTACGATTCTCATTGTGCAGCTATGAATAGTAGTCGAGGTCTCTCTTTTGGCATTTTGCAGCCTGAGCCAGCAACGACATGTTGCCGAACAGCTGATCGAGTGACTCGGCCTGAGTATCGCGGCCTATCAGCAGATCCAATGCATGCGAAGGCGACATGGACATATGTTTCTCACCGTAGAGTGGTCATGGTGCAGAGACTAGGCTCTCGTCGATCTCGCGCAGCAAGAGCTGGACATGCTGGTGCTCAAACAACTCTTCTGATAAGTGGGTCGGCACATCCGTAACCCTGACATCATCCATCGGCGCGACTAGTAAATCTTCTGTGGCATTCCTCTTTTCGTCTCAATGTTGCTTCACCTCTGTGACCAGACTCTTGAGCACGTTGTAGGGTATATTGTCGAAGTAGCTGTCGAATGGACGAGCGAGCAGACAAGGCGGCGGTCCTGGGGCAGGTCGGGATGAAGTGAAGCAGCTACTGGGTTCATTTGAGCGGGCTAGCAGCTCTCTCGACAGGACTGCTTGTCCTGCCTGCACCAACACCTGACGCTAGCAGCTCCAGCCTGGACGCCTGCACTCGGTGCTTCTTCATGACTTCGACCCACTCTTCTTCTGCATCCTGCTGCTCAGCTGTTGCGTTATCATGATCTTGCAGCTCTGCCTTGAGGTCCTCTTCTAGCAGCGCAATCATCATGCTGAAGTCGCCACCAAGCCTGCCGAGTGAGCCAGCGCAGTATAATACTTGGGTTAGGAGTGAGTCTCTCGCCGAGCGGTCTTGGACGTTGGGAAGGTACTCGCGCAATGTGTCGAACAGCATTTCGACCAGATGCAGAGGGAAGGTCGCCAGAGCTGAAGGAATGGGCTGCAGTAGATTCGAATCGGCGACGGGCTTGACGGCAGGCGCAGCATCGTCTTGGCCTGGAGCTGGTAGAGCAGACGGGAAGATGCTCTTGTACATGGAGATGACGGCGAAGCTCTGTTCACGGAAGACCTCGAGGTACTTCTTCAGGTACTTCTCCGTTTGCTGGCCAGCAGACCAGCCGCCGTCAGCCTTCGTGTTGCTATTGTGTCGTCGCTCAGATTCCTGGTCCGCGAGCTCGCGCAGAGGATCGAGTGCGCCGAGCATGGACTCAAGACAACCCAGTCGACAGACGAGGAACAGCGCACCTAAGCTGCCCTCACCACTGCCAATGCCCGTCTGCTTCGTCGACCACGCCTCGTCGAGCTCTGGGGCCACACGCCTCAGCCAGCCGATGGTGCGCATAGCGCCTGCCAGCTTGATGCCCTGCGACTGCAGCGAGGCTACGAGGTTTGTCGTCATGGTCTTCATCTCGTGCTCGGCTTGGGCGGTGAGAGAGGATACCAGCTGCGAGTCGGGGTACAGGGTGTGCAGGCGTTTGATGTGGGCGTGGAGGTCCAGCGCAGAGGCATAGTTGGCGTTGGACGTGACTGAGCTGGCACCGGCAGCGGTGTGGGCAGCGGCTGTGGACGAGGAGATGGCGGACGACAGCAGCGTGGGGAGGTCCAGCACGTCAGCTACACGGTCCATGTTCCGCGACAGCAGCATGGCGTTGCGCCGGCGGTCCAGTATGGCGTTCTCTCGGCTCCTGCTGTACTTGTCGGCGAACTTGTGGGCGGCCGACTCCAGCTTGGGCAGCTCGGCCTGGACGGTGCGGGCATTGTGGCCAAGCTGCGGCAGTGTGTCTCTCAGATGCAGCAGGTGGTCGGCCGCGGCGATGATGGGCTTGTGGGAGCGCTTGGCGAGGGCCTGCAGCGACCGCAGGGCCGACTGGGAGCTCTGGGACAGCGACTGCTGCTCCGACGAGGCGAGGGCGTCGAGCGGGAGCGTCGTCAGGCGGGCGAGGTAGGCATTGGTGGCCGCGTCGGTGGGCGAGGGCCGGTGGAGGGCGTCGGGGGCGTCGGGGGCGTCGTTGGCATCGAAGTAGGGGACAAGCAGCTCGTAGAGAGGGTCGGCCATGCTGGCGAGCTGTCGGCGAGCTTCTTCCGTGAATGCCACACGTCAATGGCACTGCGCAGGCACTCGGGCGCTCCGCGTATCACGGTGCTCTCTCTGTCTGTGGTTCTGCGGGCAGGACGGAGGTGACGACAGGGTCGGCGGGTGGACTCGCTGGAGGCGCGCCATCCCTGCAGCACTAAGCCCTACGCTGGAAGCGAAGCGACGCGACTCTTCTTCACATGTCTTGTCGACGTCTGCAATGGATGGCGACGGCTCCCGCAGCACCAAACACACGCCCTCCGCCCGGGACCCGCACCCGCACCCCGACTCCGACCACGACGCGCCCGGCATCGTCGAGGGTTTCCTGTCGCGCCTGTTCCAGGACCGCTTCCTGACCAGCAGCAGCAGCAGCAGCAGCAGCAGCCCCGCAGCCTCCACGCCCGCCCCACCACCACCGCCGCCGCTGGCAAACAATCTCGTGCCCTTCTTCGCGGCCGCCAGCGTCTTCGCCTCGCAGCAGCAAGCGCCCCAGCACGCCCCCGACGCCGCCAACGCCTCCCCGCACCCACCAATGCAGCGCCCCCAGGACGTCGTGTTCTGCGTCGAAGACACGGTCGGCCTCAAGGACGACAAATACAGCGTCGGCGTCGTCGACCGCTCCTTCACCGACGTCGACACCCACGAGCCCCGCCCCCAGCGCGACTATGGCGAGGACATCGAGCGCCACCCCGACGTCCCGCTGGCCGAGTTCCACAAGTTCATGAAGACGGGCATCCCGCCGCGCGGCGCCGTGCTCGTGTCGTGGCAGACGCAGCTGAAGACGGAGCTGATCCCGGAGAGCCAGCTGCAGCTGCTGGACCGCGCCCTGTACGTGGGCGACGTCGTCAAGCGCCGCGCCGACGACCACACGAGCGGCACCGTCATCGGCACCAAGGCCGTCTGCACCCTCTTCCCCGCCACGCAGTTCCAGGGCGGCCAGATCACACAGGCCACCACCGACGACCTCTCCATCCGCAACGTCCCCGCCAACGAGCTGCTCAACGTGCACGAGTACGTCGAGGGCGCCATCGTCGTCTACGGCGACTGGGTGGGCCGCATCGAGAACGTCTACGACGAAGTCGCCATCAAGCTGTCCAACAACTCGGTGGTAGTCGTCGAGGACCCGGCCGAGCTGGAGCACGACGAGATCACCGTGGAGCGCCTAAGCGTGGGCGACACCGTGCGCACAAAGAAGGGCAACCTGCGCCGGGGCCTCTGGAGATACGGCGCTTTCGATCCCAACATCAAGCCCGAGGGCATGGTCGTCGAGACGAGACCCATCGAGATCGACGTCCAGTGGCTGGCAAGAAGTATCGGCGCCCAAGACACACAGTACGCTGCCGAGGAGCCACCAGCAAACCTTGGCCGCGACGAGTTCGAGAGCCCCAGCTTCTACCGCTACGATGCTTCCGCCGGCGCCGCCTCGACCCTGCCGCTGCTGTCGAATGGCACAGAACGCACATACCACGTCACAGATGTAGCCGTAGGCGACCGTGTGCGCTTCAAGGACCTCTCAGGCGCCGCCGCCAAGTACGACGGAACCCACACTCTACCTAACGGATACCCACAAGGCAAGGTCAGCAGACTACCGCGGACGGAAACGCTAGGTTACGACATGAACGTGTTCCTGGTCATGCAGACGCATACACAAGTCACAGTGCAATGGCAAGATCTGACAGTCACCGAGGATGTCAGCTCGTCGCTGATCCCCGATCCCAACGTTGAGGACGATGATGAGGTCTGGCCCGCCGAGATCATTTGCAGCAAGGAAGACAAGAGCAACAACACAGATCAGCAGGTCGGCCAGTGGATGAAGGAACCCGCCAAGGTGGGTGTGGTACAGGAAGTCAAGTCCCGAGACCGGATAGCGAGCGTTCGCTGGTTCAAGAACCACGACATCAAGTTCTTCGGCGCTGATCTCTTGCGGCCTGCGACAACAGGCGAGCTGTCTGAGACCGCTGAGGATGTCAGCCTTTACGACATCTACTCTTCTCCGGCCCTGACACGGCGGAGAGGTGACTTTGTCCTTGTTCATCCCAGGAGTCTGCCGCCCAACTTCTCCTCAAGCGGACCCAACTGGTTTGGCGAAGTTGTCGATCTAGGTCTCGATGGTAAGGTCACCATCAGGTTGGGCGCGGCTAAGCCCGTAGTCGACATTCAGGTTGTGTACGAGGACGTCACGCTAGCCTACAGCACCGACATGGACAATGAGTTCCTGAACATGCAAGAGCTGGATGGCGACTCGATCGAAGACTCCGAAGAGGACATGTCTGACTTTGACTCGGCCTCATTCAACGAGATGTGGATCGAGTACGAGGGCATGGAAGGCGAGCCTCCTGTTGGCGATGAGGCGGATTGGTCGACGGAAGATGAGGAAGAGGCAGAGGAAGACGACGATGACGACACATCAATGCCTGACCTCGAACCTGTCGATGGTGTCGATACATCCAAAACAACGCCTGATCCCACTGCAAGCTCCGGAGCGACAGACGCAGCACACGAAGCAACGAATGGCGATACAGCGCCCGAGTCGGAAGACAACGCAGACTCATCATCAGAAGGCCCCGCGCCGTTCCTCATCCTCGACACACCACCGCCCTCTAGCCACCATTACATCCAAAACACAACATCCTCCTCGGCAGCATTCATGCGCCGCATCGCCAAAGAGCATAAGATTCTGCGCGGCTCGCTGCCACCGAACATCTTCGTCCGCACCTGGGAGTCGCGTCTCGACCTCATCCGCGTCCTGATCATCGGTCCCAGTGATACACCCTACGAATACGCGCCCTTCGTCATTGACTTCCACCTCGGCTCGTCGTACCCCCAAGCACCACCAGAAGCCTTCTTCCACAGCTGGACCAACGGCAACGGACCTGTAAATCCCAACTTGTACGAAGACGGAAAGATTTGCCTCAGCTTGCTCGGCACATGGCACACCGACGAGCGCAACGAGAGCTGGAGTCCGGCAAAAAGCACGCTGTTGCAGGTGCTTGTCTCGATCATGGGATTGGTACTCGTCAAGGATCCTTACTACAACGAGGCCGGATACGATGTCCAGCGTGCAGCGCCAGAAACGAGGTTGAGCTCTGCACTATATACTGAACGCGCATATTTCCGTGCGAGAGCGTTCATCAATCACGCCCTTAGCAACACGATCGAGCCGTTCGCGCAAGAGCTGCAGTACCTCTACCGCAGTGATGCGCCGGATGCGCCGCACCTGCTCGATAAGGCCATTGAGGCAGCAAAGGATGTCGTTGAACGCAGTAGCAACGCTGGCGAGGAAGGCGAGCGTGATGGACTGCGGACCATCAGTTTGGGCGCTGTGGTCATGTTGAAGAGGCAGGTTCAAAAGTTGGAGGCACTCAAGCAAAACAATGCATAGGCAGCGGAATGAACATGTAGATTATTTTCTAGCATATAGCAGGATAGATACTCCCCTTCGGCTTTACCGTCGCCGCGTATCACCGCGAGAATACTACATTGTAATAACAGGTGCCGGTCTTCATTCGCGTCTGCATGAAAACAGTGGCTGCGCTCAACTGACAACAACGGCAAGAGCGTCCGCAATAGGCTCCCTCCTCAGACTTAACGATCATCTCGTCAGCCGAAGCCCTCAACCACCTCACATTCGCCTCACCTACGTCAACTCCCCAGCTGCTTGATAGACTGATCCCAGCCCATCATACGAACACACATCACAGCCTTCACACCACGAATTCCCATGCAAGCCGTCGTTTCCCAAATACAACCTGCTTTCCCGGCTTAGACATAGGTCACGACTGCCTATGACATCTATTCAAGCACCACTGTCCCATGCTTGTACTGATGTACGAGCTCGCCGGCCATGACTCCATGCAGATAGGCCTCCCCGACAAGCCTGTAACGCCCGCGACCTGCCGGCGCAAGAACGAAAGGAACAGTCGCTCCCAGGAAGATGCAACACACGTCTCTAACCTCCATGGCCGCCGAATTAGCCAGCCCAAACCTGCCAGACTTTGTCAAGAAGACGCTCTTCCCACGATGGTGTTCCCTTAACGCATTCGCGGTGCCGGTCGCAGACTGCAGGACGTTGTCTGGAAATATCACTGAGCCGCTGCCTCCAGCTTCGAGGACAGCCGCTCGTACAACGTGCCGGTAGTTCTCAAAGCTGCTTCGATGTCGCTCTAGGTCAGGATCAGCTTGATAGTAACCCTGCACTAAAGCTAACGTAAACGCAGTATCGTTGAAATCAAGGTTCCTCTGAGACGCTGCTTTGGACGCCAGATCTGTGAGCACGTCGATTGGCGCCTTGCCAGCTCTCCTCACAGCCTCGGACCAGCTCGACGTGTCAAGGGACCAATTCGACTCATACGTGGAGCGAAAGTTCGAGCCGTAGCTGGGGGCTATCCATACCACGGTGTCAATGACAAACCCATCTGCCTCGAGAAGACATGCGCTCTTGACGTCTGCTGAGAAGCGCGCCAGATCCGAGCCACCAGCTCGCAGATCGTAGGTTGGATCTGCGAGCATGTTCGTACTTCTAGGGACGTTCCACTGTGGAACCCAGGTCGGACGTTCACGTTGCAGGACATCCGCACGCTTATTGTTGGCCACTGCACTCAACACCCATGGTCCCTCCCTGGGATGCTGCAAGAGCGAGCAGGCCACATTCAGATATGTTTCCTGCAAAGACTTCGAATACTCCACATCAACGAATGGTGTTCCATCCGACCCTTTGGCATAGGGACTTCCTAAGAAAGCATACACATGATCTCGTGGATCAGTTGCCTTGAGGTACCAGGCGGAAAAGAGCACTAAACTCAAGCAGGTCTCTTGGTACCGCACGGCGTCTTTCCTGATACCGGGCCTCGAGTACTGCCACGATGATGGACTGCCGTAGTGCGCGTGCATGTTCAGAAACTTTGTATGGAGCGCGCGAATGGGTACTGCTGTTTCTGGAGCCGTTTCGATCAACTTTTCACCAAGGTCGTGATTCCTCTTACACCAGAGCGACGTTTCGAACACATCTGCGATATCGATGTCTCGCTTTCCCCAGAACAAGCGACACTCTCTTGCAAGTGCGCTTTCCTGCACTGTCCAGACTCGGTCAAACCACTGAAGTTCCGTGAGCTCTGCTACAGCCGCCCATTTGTGCAGGTCCATTGGTATTGGAAACGGTTCCCGCAGCCTTGGCATATCTCTGTGAAAGTGCCCTCCTCTCTCCAGCAACAACTTGCCGAAGTAAGCGTTGACAGTTCGGATCATGTCAAAACATGTTTCAGCACTGCCATTGTCGTCTCTTCCAAGCCACACCAGCACTCGCTCAGCGCCCGCATATACTTGGCCCATTCTCTTTACTTGCTGGTCTCTTTCATGCTCATTGGACTGGTCGATGCAGATACTGTCCGCCCATAGTCTTCTGTTGACTTGAGGGTTTCGAAACCGCCACAGAGCATCTCTCAGATTGGAGCTGATCGAGAATGACTGGCCGTTTACACGTATGGGAACAGTTTCATTGAATTTGCCCCAAACGTATGATATAGCCTCATACGCGTTGCTCCGCAATCTTCTATGCGACTGAATCTCCAAGTGGCAGTGGAGGGCCTCCTTGCCATGACCTGGGTGCAAAACGAGCACCCGGAAGAAGTCCCTGGGGGGTAAGGCATCGTACATGAATTCCGGAGTCGTTATAGCCGAATCTCTCCTGCACCGAGTCATGATCGTTACCGAATCTTGCTAGAATAAGGGATGCGTAATTGTTGGCACGAACCGGTGGGGCACGAACGGCTTTCTAGGTATTCAGGACCGCGATGGGTGTATGCATGTCAGCCACGTGCCTTGCCGCTGTTAACAGGGTTCTGGTGCATCCCGCCTTCTCCATTGGGTGTAACTGCCCGGTATCGACAAGCACCTTGAACATCGCGCCGTGCCGCTCTTCCCGCCGATTATCACCTCAAGGCAACCACTGGTACAACCACGGAAACACATAGCACAGTAGCCCTTTTCCCAGTAAAATTGTCGCCCACCACTCGATCCTCGCTTTTCTGCCCTCTTTCAACACGACACTGACGTGCTTCCCACTCCACCGCGCATCCGCATCAGCAACCTCGATCATGCCCGCCGCCAAGTCCAGAAAGCTAATGAAAGTCTGTTGCCTCTCGGTACTCAGCTCATGGCCCTGCTGCACATCATGCGACAGACCCCCAGGCATGACAAACGTCATGTCCAGCCAGTCTTCATGCTGCCGCAGAAAGACCTCGGCGTGCGCAAGGTCATCGTAGATGTGTGAATTGGCTGCGTACATCACGTTATGTACGAAGTTTGGGACGGTGCGCCAGAACTTGGTATCAAGGCTGGCAGAGCTGAGAACGACCAGGCGTGGCGGCTTGAAGAAACGGTCCCGTGCCTGCAACGACTGCAGGGCTTTGATGACGGCCTGCGCGGCGTCGACGGAGACGGTGAGACCGGGCTTGTTATCTGTGACGGCTACGCATAGGAATACTGCGTGTGTTTCTTTTAGGCAGGACGCGAGTGTTGGGATGTCGGAAATGGAGCCTTCGAAGACGTGGATGTTGTTGTTTGAGACGACGGGCGGATAAGACTTCTCCAGCTTGGAGCGCGAGCGCACGAGGACGTTGATTCTCTTTGCAGTATCCTCGCCCAGCGCTTGGAGGATGCTGCCGCCGACTTGGCCTGTGGCTCCTAGGATTGCGTATGCTGACATTGCGATTTTGCAGCGCTTACATTCACGACGCTCGCTCTGTCCAGGACCGTGAGGAAGGTGAGTTTGGATGAAGCAATTTGAAGTATCCCAGATACAGAGCTCACGTCCACGATTTGAGCTGGCAGGTCGGTGTGGAAGGATCGCCCGCTCTACGACAAGTAGCTTCGCGGACGCCGTGGAAGACCGGAAGGAGCACGATTGCGAGCATCACGTATTTCAACAGGCCGCAGCCTGTTCTACTACAGAAGCCAAGTCGCAAAGATCAAGTTTCAGGCATCCGACTCCGACGTGTCAAGGATGATGTTGAAGAAACGGTCGCGAATCGGAGAGACTCCAGACGCTTCCTCAACAGATCCACTACGTCATGTCGGCAATTCATCACTAACGCTCCGACAACGCGCTTCACGGAGCCCGAATCAACACTAGATGTGTGGGCTTGGACGTGAAAGATAGAGCGACTGTGCGATGATACAAGTCTGAGATGCGATGCCAGCTTACTTGAAGCTCATCCTCCCAGGGGCCTATAAAATCCGCTACTAAAATATAAACAATCAGTTTTCCGCAAACTCACACCCGTAACTGTTCATCATCGCTAGCCTTTGATCGTAGACAAAGTGTATTCCTGGCCATCAACATGGAAACCGACACCTTCACAACCCTCGTTCAAGTCTTGCAGATCACTACCGCGACATCGCTCATTTTCCTCGGTGGTACGCACATCTCCTTCCACCCCAAGTTCACCACACTCTCTATTTCCTCGTCTGCTTTTCTCAGCCCCACACACTGACACCCCATCCCAGGCCTCTCCTCCTGCCTCTCCCTCTGGCTCATCCCGCTCACATCCCTCCTTCCGCCCGCGCAAGCATGCAGGCAGTTCACGCAAACCGTCACATGGGGATTCCAGTACCTGCAGCCCTCGTCGCGGATCCTCGGCGCATCGCTCCTGCTCACTACGGTCCTGACATCCCGACTCGCCGACGCCGAGCACGCGCAGCGCTGGAAGCTGTGGGCCGTGGCATTGGGCATCCTGGTCCCCGTCGCGCCGTACGAGGCGCTTTGCATCTTTCCGATCAATGACAGCGTCAAGCGGATGGGCGAGCAGGTTCGCAGCGGTGCGGACGAGAAGCGCGTCGCGCCGGAGTTGGTCCGGCTGCTTGACCGGTGGCGGGTCAGGAACTACGGACGCGTCGTCTTGCCGCTTGTGGCCGGTGTTGTGGGGTGGTTGGGCGTTGTGGGAAGGTGAGGGAGACGGACGGTGAGGCGGGAAGGGGTAGAGGATGTGGTTTGCGAGACGGGGTGTGTTGGATGAGGGTTTCCCAGAAATGGGATGCAGGTTCTGCACTGCATGAGATACCGTGGAGGTATTGGGGCGCGCTGGTATGGCCGTAGAGCTCAGAGTGTCCGGCGACGTTGGCTACAGTGGAGTAGGGAATGCTTGCTCATTTTATTATCCATGTTAAGCAGCACTCTCTGACATTCTCCAAGACCAAATATCGAGCGCGGTTGCTCGGACTTGATCGTTGTGACTTTGTGGGACGCTGTTTGAAACGTGTGCATGGTAGTGGAGTGTTGTCGTGGTAGGGAGCGAAACGGTAGCGGAGCGTTGGAGTCAAGTTCATCCTGCCGTAGGGATTCGTGTAGCCCTAGGTCTGGGCCGGCATTCTGTACTCGCTCAAGTTAGATTGTAGCTGTCCGAACTCCCTGCAGCGGCAGTGCGAGCAGCATCAATGGGCCGCTGATGTCATTTGTCAGCGTTCTAGTAAGTGGGCTTCGCTCCGGCGATTCACTCATACGCGATACTGAGAGTGAAGAGTCTTCTGCACGAAAGATCTCGAGTATGGCTGAGGTCAAGCGCTAGCGAGTTAGCGCCACTGACGTGGCTGCTCAGCTGCTCAGCCGTATATGGAGGATGTTCTCCAACAACTTTCGATGAGCTGGTGGTGGTAAGGCCGGCGAGCGTTTCAACCACACGCAGCAAGACGAGACGGCCGAAGTAGGAGCATGGAGTAAGCGATGTCACTGTACGAGCCTCTTCCGACGAACAGGCACATTCGGATAATCCATTTGCAACCCGGCGAATATGAGGACCCCATTGTGTGTGGCCTGCAAAGTCAAGCGCAAGATTCGACATTGAAGTACTCAGCGATATCCTACGTCTGGGGCGATCCGGAAAACACAGTCGGCATACGCTGCAACGGCTTATCGGTCCCCATCACTGTCAGTCTTGCGGATGCTCTCCGGAGATTTCGGAATCCAAGAAAACCCAAGCGCTTATGGGCGGATGCGCTCTGCGTCAATCAGCACGATGAAGAGGAGAAGGGTCACCAGTTGTTGCACATGGGCGAGGTGTATAGCAACGCCAAATGTGTGCTGATATGGCTCGGGCGGACCCAGGAAGAATAGCCCAGAAGTGCTTTGAAACCATCACGTCGCTCAGTCGTTACTTTGGCGATATCTTCGTCGACGCTGGATGTTTTTTCGCGCGGTTGCCAAATTTGGAAGCCCCATTTATCAATTCTGTGGATCGCACAGCTTGGCTGCGCATACATACTCTCTTACACCTTCCCTGGTTCAAACGCGTGTGGACCGTTCAGGAGTGTGCTCTGGCCGAGCGCTGCCGCATGTTTTGGGGCGCTGCCAGCATCGACATTGCCGATGTGGTTGAAATCTCGTTCTGGTGCAAAACGCACCCCGATCTCGAGCCCCTTCTACGAAGCCTTCGACTGGGAAGCTTCACACGCCTTTCCATGCGTTTCTCAACGGCTTACTGCTTCTTCCGTAAGCAGCAATCCTGGCAATGCACACGTCCCAGACTGAAACATGCTTCCGAGATCTTTGGCGACTCCTGCCTAATCAAGGTGTTAGTCAGTACTAGAGGACTGCTAGCTGCTGATGCTAGAGACTACGTGTATGCGTTCCTCGGTTGTGTCTACGCCTAAGATGAAGATGGCAAGCCGATATTGGAGGCGGACTATTCGGCCGCAGCGAGCGATGTTTACTTTGACGGTGCATGCACCTTGTTGGAACATCCAAGAGAAGGTCCTTGGGTTCTCTGCGCTGTCACTTTTGGGTCGAGGGGCCGTATTAGAAGCCTGCCGCATCCATCTTGGGTTCCGCAGTGGCACATAGAGAACCAGATGTTAGCCGACCCATTGCACCTCTTCGAAACGGGCGGCCCTTCGAGGAGATTTCAAGCGAGAGTGATAGACAACGTCCACTTACGAGTGTCCGGATTCTCCTTTGACGAAATTGCCTGGAAGTCCTCCGAGATCGAGAGCTCGGACTTCCTACTCACACCCGAGAATGCCGATAAGTTGTTGCTCGACAAGCTCTGGCAAACCGTCACGAAAACAGCCTACCAGCTTGGGCTGCGCCTCGACTACGATGCCTTCACCCTGGCCTTGGTCCACTGTTACAACAATACCTATGTGTCTGTACCGGTACACCATACCGACGACTTCGATGCATACCGTAAAATGTCTCAAGCGCTCAGAGACCGACGGCAATTGTTGGGAGAGCGCGGAGTTACCCACGAGGAATATAGAGCAGCGACTTGGATCTCGAAAGTACTTCACACTCGAACCCGCGGAAGATGCATGTTCCTCACACGAAGCGGCAAGGTCGGGCTCGGACCTGGTCAGGCTATAGAAGTCGGCGACTTCTGCGCCGTGTTCATAGGAGCGCAGGTGTCGTTTGTACTGGCATCGGGTAACGATGATCGCTACAGATTGGTAGGCGAGTGCTACGTGCAGGGCGTAATGGGCGGCGAATTGCTCACCGAATTCGACGCTACCGAGATCGTGCTCGAGTAGGGAGAAGCTGAGACGAAGCTGAACGCACGACTCTGATCCGGAATCGACAGAGATACATTATACTCCAGAGTGATGACAACCACCGTGCTCATCTCTCGGTATTGCCATGTTTCACTGTCGTGGAGGTAATCCATTGCATGTAAGCGTGAGTAAAGAAGGCGGATCCTCGAGGAGATGAATGCATGTTTACATCATCGCGCACGTGCGTACGCGTTCACGCCTTTCACGCGTGCGAAAATTGGCTGTAGCCGTCACGCTCAATTTCGAACGAAGATCTGCCCTCTAGATATTTGAATCTCGCGCTTGACTTGCCACTGAAATTGTCCGCCTCTTCTCATTCGTGCTGTCCACGCCAAGGCCTAGGCAGCGCTGCCAATTCTATCGATTTTGCGCGCCGTTCAGGCCTCCCGCGCATCTTTGACCAGATCATGTGCCTAAGAATAGGATGCACTCACCATCTTGACGATCTTGCAAAGCGGCATGTTATTGCCGCTATGTCGCGCTCATATTAAACGTGGGTCTGTCGCATACTAGGTAGCTCTTACCAGATTCTCCAGGGGGCGTAGCGTCGCTGCCACCACGACTACAATGCGCACTGTTCTTCTGCTTGCGTCAACCGTCCTCCTGCTCTTCCCGGTATCCGTCCTAGTCTTCATCCTCGAGCGCATATCGAAATCTCTCCTCCTCGAGCAGACCGGCCGCGACTGGCGCGGTGGCGGATACCTTATCTACCTCAATGGCCCCAACGCGACCGACCCTTCTCCAACTGCGAGGACAGCCGTAAACATGGATATTAACAACGCACCTTCGTGGGCTATACTAGGCGTCTGCGCGGCAGCCTACATTGTTTGCGCACTCGATGCGTTTGGCATATGGGAGCTAAGGAAAGTGGAGGGCACGTATGGATCTCAGAGGGTCTGGGCTTGGACAGCTTCGGTTGGCAACATCTTCCTGTTCGGATTATGTCTTGGTGTTTTTGGGTGGGCGACCTCAGTTCAGAACAGCGAAGGCTGGCAGAGCTACGAGGACGTGCAAAGGCAGAACGAGGAATATACACGTGAGACTTGGGCTTGTCAGATCGAGCGCTTCTACCCTAAGGAGGGGTGGGCAGGAGCTGCGTGTGGAACAGCAGTGAGTTCTGTGCTCTCTGTTGTCTGACGCGAGAACAGTACTAACATGTCTGTAGAAAGCGACTAGATTCTTGCTCCTGCCCATGGCTATCTTTGCACTCCTCGTCCTCGGCAGTCTCTGGGTGATCGTCCGCCAACGAGGTGGTATCAAGTGGCTTCTGGGTGGCAAGGGTCGATACGCCGGTTTCGATAGTGCATATGAGCTCCAGCAGGGTGCGCCTCAAGGACCTTATGCTCCAGCGTCGTATGCCCAGGGCCCGCCGCAGTGGGCACCGCAGCCCTACTACCCTGTACAGCCTGCGCAGCAATGGGGATCGCCACCAGCGCCTTTGGCCGCGCCTCAGGTGCAGAAGATGGGTGTCGCGGCTGATGAAAGACCGGTGTTCAGATAATTAATGATTCTCAATATCTTACATCACTTCGAAGTCTCCAACACTTCTATCTTGTTCTGCATCAATGGTAATCTACATCGTTGAGAATCTTCAGGACCTGTCAGCTCGCAGGGCTCACAAATAAGCTCTGTTACAGATACTGTCCGTCGTCAAAGGACAAGAAGACGATGCAACTTTGCATGACGACAACATGTTTTTGCTCACTTTTCGATCCACTACATCTCGCTTTTGCGATTTGTCAGATCCTTTGTCTGCGAGAAAGCATTCTCGTTGACTTGAGCATCCGAGGGTAGCTTTATAGCGAACGCTTGGAGCAGCCAGCCAAGCAGAGCTTTTAGAGTACACCCAACTTGTAAACGATCGCCGGGTTACTTGTTCTGCTCCAGACTGTAGCTTTCACCTTCGGTCACCCATGTCAGCATCATTCTACTATCCTCGGTCTCTTCATTCGTGCCCAGTGCGAATTTGTACAGCAGGGGGATGGTCCAATTGAACCTCTGAGCACTGTGATTGCTGAGCGTATTCTCTCGCTTGCTTGATGAAGATTGCTCCGTTCTGGCGGAGACATGTTCCTGTTCTTTTTTTGTAGGCGGACTCACCATTCTCCTTCATGGTCTCGTCTGATTCGTTGCCATCCACAACGGCGATTCTGAAATCTTGATACCTGATCAGACCAGCGTCCTTGTAGGAGTGCGGCACCGTAATTCCCGTCCTCGCAACGTCATGCCGCTGGAGTTCGACCACGAAGACCCGGACAGGAAAGTCGAGATCGTCGACCTCAACATCTGTACCCGTGAAAGATGAATATATTGGGGAGTGGCTTAGGAGGCTTCAGAAGCAATGGTCGTAATGGCTTCATTCGCCTATCTTGAGGCAGTACGATTCGATGATGGAACCCTCTACATTATGCTAGGTTTTTACTATGGACACGGACGCTGAGCAGTGGTTGTGGAAGCAGTTCAAGGATGACCCGCGATACTTCCCTGTCACATGGGATCCCGAAGATCCCTCGGAAGATCCAGAGTACTAATGGGATGACCCGAGCATTTCTCCATAGCATTGTTCGAAAACAATAATGACGCAGGGAGCGTAGAAACGAAAGTAGATGTTTTGTAGAGCCCTGGCTTGGCGCTCTCAGTCATACGTGTGACTCAACTGTCGACAGCAGTATTCCGCCAATGAACCCCCGAGGAGATTTGCATTGCAAGCCATTTGATGTCAATTCAGTAATTCTAATCTTTTCGATCAGGGAACTACGCATTGTCACAGCCGGTTTGGTTGAATTTCGATATCGCTGACGCATCGGAGCCAAAAGCCACAGCACGCTCGATCCACGCCTGCACATCAGTGTCAGCATCCACGTTACCATTCAAGATGTTTTCATAAACCTACATCAATACTTGCAGGAGCAGGCTGACGCTCCCTGCTGAGAATGTACAATGTGCTCCAGTTCTGAGTTTGCACGATAGCCCAATCGACAGCGTAATCTGATCGCATTGTTAGCTTACGAAGTCTGCCTGCCGCATAATGGAATGCCGTACCTTGCACGATATAGTTCGGTCCCGGGCACTCAGCACCAGGTGTGCCAGGGAAGCTGACCGCGAACGCTCCGCCAGCGCCGTAGTCTGAAGCAACAGGAGTTGCGGTGCCAACGATGTTGATGGATTGCGGGCCTAATTTGGCTGTGTTGAGAACGCGAACAGTACCGTTGTCCTATAGTTTCATTAGGTCTCTTTCCATGATCACAGGGCACTCATACAACAGTTCACGCACGTTGAGCTGGTAGTTGGCAGTCACGCAGCTAGCTCCTGCTGTTGGTCCGAATGGTGTGCCGGCGACCTGATACCACGTGCCGAGGTAGGCTTCGAGGCTGAACTTGGGATCTGGGATAGGATAGAAACACGAGCTTCGATTTATCAGATCGATGTCAATCTACGGCTTGGTTCTCGGCTCACCCGTCATATTGCGCAGCAGCGACATTTGATGCAGTGTCGTTCGACTGACGAGGCATCAGAAGACCTGACGCGACAGAAGTCAGGGCTGCGATGGTAGTGTGGACGCGCATGATGGTATCCGTGAAGGTTTGATTGAGGTTTCCTGGATTGAAGTATGCAGTGGGAATACGATGCGGCTCAAGTAGAAGATAAATGCAGTTATACACATTGTTCGATGTCTACGTAGATCGACCAAGATCTGTCCAGGGTTCGTCCAGAGCAGACTATTACCCCACAAAGGAGCAAATTTCCCAAAGCGGAGCGAAGCGCGAGGTACAAAGTGGCTGGTGAACCTTTACCCAGCACTCACGTCATCTGTGCTTCGCATCAGAACAGGCTCACTGCTCTTCCAGGTTAAACGTTGTCATGAATTCACATCATGATATGCGCAGTGCCGACTTGCTGCCCGAGATTCGAGCAGAGACTGTGAGGGAGGAGCGCCGCCGCTGACCGCAAGCGGCGCCAAGCAGCGGGATTTGATCCTGTAGCAGTTTGTGGCAGCGGACGCTACCAGCAACTTGGGCGCGAGGATTCCGTTACGCGATTGTGCGGTTGCGGGCACCCGTTGGGAGTGTCATGGCGGTGTCGAGGTCAGGTCCGCGATCGACGGGACTTCGTAATGACGTAGCTTCCGGCTTGGCACAGGTTTCTCCAGGATGTAACATGTGCAACTCAAAGATAATGCGTGGCCTTCTTGTTGTCCAAAGGCAGCTGCAAATGTTCACCCCATTGTTTTCTTGTGCTGTCGATCGGCGTAGCTAGGCAGACTTCCGCTAGCTCCCACGTTTGACTTCAAGCCAGCCTCGATCTCTACACGTCTTCCAAGTACATGACCCTGGAAATTCCTCGTTTCGTAACAGCACTCGCTTCGGGACCGCCGAATTACTGTACCACTACGTAAAACGCTGGCGCTTTGAGTTGACCTTACGCATAATCCTTGCGCGATGCCGTGTACCCAACCAAGTCTTGGTATCCGCGCCGCGCCAGTCGAGAAGCAAAGTACAGAAGAAGCGATGCGTGCGCAAAAGAATAGTTTAGAGTTACGCGATCATTGTTCATGGAGTTGGTGGGTCTTCTAGGTTGCATTGTGTACTCGCTGTGCACAGCAGTTTCCCCGATTGGCCGATGTTCACAATGCAAGTGCACCTTCACTTACAATTTGCTTCCTCCTCAGTAGTTTGCTTTCCAAACGTCTCCGCTGCAACAACTCTTCACACTCCGTCGATTGCCCGTAAGCAGCCGCCGCCATCATGGCATCGCTCTCCAGCACCACATCTAGCGGACTATTGACGCCACCGCACTCCATTTACGGAGACGGATTCTGTCCTTATCTCCTCGGCAAAAGCTTCATCATAAAGCACCACACACCTCCAGCACCAACGGGACGTAGTTATGGTCGCTCTCCCACTTCCGAACCCGTTGGACCCGGCGAAATCATTCAGCTTCAATGGTGCCTCGACCACTCTCCGAATCCTGGCACAATTGACAACAACAACACACGTGAGATTCATCTTCGTCGACACAATCCGCGCCGGATGCAAATGTGGTGCTCAGATCATGCTTACTGAAGACGGGCTCGTGGCAAAGATCTACGATCCCCTTAAATACTCGTTCGAGGATAGGGATTTCACAAGTCAGTAAGTCGACGTCACCACAGAGGCCGACAATGATTACGCGATTGAGGCGGCCGCATACTCTGCATTCCGCGATACCATATTGCAGGGGACGATAATGCCGAAGTACCATGGGTCCTGGACGACTGAGGTTCCCACTACGTTTCAGGGACAGCGACATTTGCGTGAAGTGCGAATGATGCTTCTAGAGCATATCGCTGACGCCCCAATGATGAATCTTAATTTACAACATTTGGAGCCCGAGGAGAGGAAAAATATCATGTTCAAGCTTATCGAAGCGGATACTGATCTCAGGATCGCAGGTCTCGCATATGGTGATATGGCGCCACGCAACGTCATCCTGTCATTACCCGCATCATCTACAATACGTGAGTCGGAGTCAGATCGCACCAAGTTTGACGATCCACGTCTTCGCGTCTGCATTCTCGACTTTGGCCGATCCTGTGTGTTCAAACTCGCAGGCTCAGAGCCTCCCGCTCCAGCATACCACAATCCATTGTTCGAATGGGCCGGGTCCGACAATTACAGTCAGTATGGGTAGCTACCGCCTTGGAGAAAAGCCACAGAATGGATGTGGGACAATTGGGGCGACGTTGAAACACATCAAAAGTACGCTAAAGTAGAGCGAGACTCTGAAGATCTCTTGGGCAGGCCGTTATGCCCATGATCCTAGACAAAAAGACCTACCTTTGTGAAACAACGTGCTCATAATGACATCGAGAAACAATTATTGCATCGGACTCCAGCTTCAATGGCATTTTCGAGGCCCAGAATTTCCATGACATCCTATTCTAGACCATGCATGTACACCAAATAAAGCTATGGGGCCTAACATCGCCGTTCAAAAATCCAACGATACCGTAAAGATCCTCAAGGTGGGACGTTTCTGTGGGGATTGGTAAGTGAATGGCGAATGCGGTGTTAACCCCTACCATTCAGGTCATCCCTCACTGTCACCATGAAGTATGTGAAAAAAAAAGATAAGAAAATACAAGTGCTAAAGGTGCACTCAACAAGTACACCCAAAATCATGGGAATATTCCTCGCTTCCTTCTGCTAACCTAAGGTGCGTCCCTAGGTGAAGAGACACACCATGTCCCGAAACAAGTTGGCTGTTCAGACCTTCGGCGTCTCTGATAAGCAAATTTGTGGAGTCGCCATTCATCTTCAATGTTCATGAAACTATTCTTCTCCGCATTAGCAGGCTCCGACTAGAATCTCTCTAGTGTTGATCCTGCTGTTAATCATCCCGTCAACGCGAATAGGCAACCCTCTTGCAGTTACCCCCTGTCTACTCGCTACCTAAAGGGTTTTCTTAGATATCGGAGCTTCTGGGATAAAGCACGTTCAAAGAAGATCATTTCCTCAGAGTTTAGAGATCGCTCTAACGCAGGTGTGCGTATGCCGGGACCTCCGAAGTGTGGGAGAGTTGATCCCTGCAAAGGAACTCGGGCCATCGGGTCGAGTTAGCGCCTCACGGTACCGATAGACCTGCATTAGCGCGTCGATAAGGCAGCGGTATTCTATCGTAATATACTCTACGCTATGCCAGCCTAGCACATCTCTAAGAATAGATGTGGCGCATGCTCTTGGCTTTCTAGAAGCATCTACGAGCGTGCGCGGTGTGGCTGTGTGCAGGGCTCCCCGCTATTGATGTTCCTGGACGCTTCCCTCGCTCTAACGACCATTTCCGCCCCCAACTTTAGCCGCCGCTCCCCACTGCCGCAATCGCGTCTCGGCCTATGGCAGAGGCCGCCTTCCGTTTGCTGCTGGGTAGCCTGACCGGTCGAGTCTGGGATCGGTACCATTGCTCAGCCTTCTCGCGGTGCTTGCATCCCCTCTCATACTCCTTACACCTCTCGCTCTGGGGACACAGACGCTGTGCGAGCTAGCACGCACTCCACTTACCAGGTTTTTCCTACAGATCGCTTGTTGGTGGCCCCATGCTCCGTTGCGAGGACTACACCGTGGGATGGGTATGCGCCCTCTCGGTCGAGCTGGCGGCCGCGGAGGAACTGCTCGATGAAGAGCACGAGACGCCTGAATACGACGCCCGCGACACGAATATCTACACATGTGGAAGAGTGGGCGAACACAACGTCGTGATCGCTTGCCTGCCCGAAGGCCGGATAGGCACTAACTCAGCTGCAGCAGTTGCCGTGCAGATGAAGTCGACTTTCTCATCCACCCGCTTCGGTTTGATGGTCGGCATCGGAGGCGGCGTTCCCAGCGAGGAGGCAGACGTCAGACTTGGCGACATCGTGGTCAGCAAGCCGCACAAAACGCATGGCGGAGTGGTGCAGTATGACTCTGGGAAGGCCACCTTGACTAAGTTCGAGCGAGTAGGCTCGCTCAACTCGCCGCCTGAGATTCTGCTTGGCGCCGTTGCGAAAGTGCGGGCTAAGCACATGAGGGGTAGAGGCAAGCTATCGGAGTATCTTTCCAAACTTGCCAGCCTGCCCGACTTTGGGCGCGAAGCTGCTGGCCCGGACATTCTGTTCGAAGCAGAGTATAGCCATGAGGGGGGGAATACATGTAGAGCGTGCAGTCAAGACCATTCAATAGCTCGCGAGGCAAGACGACAGGAAGTGGTAGTGCATTACGGAACGATTGCGTCTGGTAACCAGGTCGTGAAGACCGCTGCGGAGAGAGACAGACTCAGCGCAGAGCTCGGCGGCGTGCTGTGCTTCGAGATGGAGGCGGCAGGCCTGATGAACAGCTTCCCTTGTCTGGTGATTCGCGGCATTTGCGACTATGCCGACTCACACAAAAACAAGCAGTGGCAGATGTATGCAGCCGGGACGGCAGCAGCGTACGCAAAGGAAGTCTTATCAGTAATTCCGTCAGACAAGGTAGAGGCCGAGCAGAAGATTGTCGATGTCCTCTCTGGTCAGTCCTCGGGTATTTAATAGTTTCTGCGCAGGTGAATGCTAATTCTTGCAAACATGTCAGACCTCCAAGAGACCGCAGCAAAGCACCAGCTGGTTGCTGAAGACCACCGAAACATTGCAGAGGAGTCCCTCAGATTTCAACAAAGGGTACGCCACCAGGATCTGTCCGATCGCCAGAAAGAGTGTCTCCAGTTGTTTCGCCTGACCAAGAGCACTCAGGACGCCACCTACGAGTGGTACAAGGATCGTGTGGAAGACCGGGTAGAAGGCACGTGCGAGTGGTTCCTTCAACACGCCCACTTTCAGGAGTGGCTCCAACAAGTCTCGGGGCCGCTACTAGTCTCCGCAGACCCTGGTTGTGGCAAGTCAGTCTTGGCAAAGTATCTAATTAACCATGCCCTGGCAAAGTCGGCGACTGTGTGCTACTTCTTTTTCAAAGATCAGGATCAGAACACAGTCCGTCAAGCACTCTGCGCGCTGCTGCACCAACTCTTCTCCCAAAAGCAAACTCTGCTCAAGCATGCTATGAAACAGCACGAGCAGGATGGCAAGGGCCTAGTTGACTCGACGAAGTCGCTATGGACAGTCTTCGAAAACGCCGCGCAGGACAGTCAAGCAGGACCTATTGTCGTGGTTCTTGATGCCTTGGATGAGTGTGCAGAGTCAGAGTTCGAGGATCTGATGCGCAACATTGAAAGCCAGTCCCGCAACAGTCATTCAAGTCGTGGCGCACTAAGATATCTCATGACAAGTCGCCCGTACGAGCAGATCATAGGAAAATTCCAGGGCCTACTCAAGACTTTTCCGCGCATCCACATACCTGGAGAAGAGAAGTCTGAGACCATCAGTCATGAGGTCAACGACGTCATCAAGTACCGGGTTAAACAGCTAGCGAGAGATGAAAAGCTTTCGAACGATGTCCAAGCTGGTCTACTAGATGCATTACTCAAGATTGAACACCGCACGTACCTTTGGGTATACCTAGTGTTCGACTACCTAAAATCTGAGGGGTTCAAGAAGACTAGAAAAGGAATCGAGTTGGCCACCAAATCGCTACCAACGACTGCCAACCAGGCGTACGAGAAGATCTTAAGCAAGTCTAAGGATCGGCCAATAGTCCGCAAGGCCTTGGCTATCATCTTAGCCGCAAATCGGGCACTAACGCTCTCAGAGCTGAATGTCGCCACAGAGATAGACGAAACCACGCAGTCATGGCGAGAGCTCGACCTTGAAAGCGAAGAGAATTTCAAGTCACGCCTTAGGTCATGGTGTGGGTTGTTTGTCTCAGTCTATCACGGGAAGGTTTACTTTCTTCACCAGACAGCTCGCGAATTTCTCTTGGCAGATGTGTCATCATCTACTAGTGTGCCTCAAGGGGTGCGATGGCAATACTCTATTGCAATGCAGCACGGGCACAGGATCCTCGCAGAGCAGTGCGTCCGTTATCTTAGCTTCTTTGACTTCGAAATGGTCTCTATCATGAGTGCGAAAAGAGGTCAAACTAGCACACACCATAGCCTAGATGCCATGCTGCAATACTCCGCTGAGTTCTGGCCAATGCACTTCCGCGAAGCCAGATTTCGCATAAACAAAGATTCAGTTGTAACACGTCTTGGACTAGGTGTGTCTGATCCAAAGTCCATTTCTTTTTCGCTGTGGTCTAGGATTTACTCCGAGGTCCGGTACAACGAACTCAGTAGCCATGATCCCCATCTTGGTATCGTATCATTATTTGGGCATGAGGCGCTTGTGGAAATGCTGCTCGACAAAGGCGCCGACGTCAA